>CM053597.1:9157314-9173205 GCA_028646575.1 Pseudocheirus occidentalis | reverse complement strand
TCTCATATAGAAGAGGCAAGGGATAATTATTACAATGGAAGGGAAGAATAGGAAGGCAAAAGGGAAAGAATCAATGTTACTCTCATTGAATTTGCCTTAGGGAAGGAATGACATAAACTCTAAACTGGGTATCTTGCCACACAGGAGAGTAGGGGGATGGGGATGAGAGGTGGGATGATGGAGGAAAGGGCAGGGTCAGGGGGAGGGTTGCTGGAAGCACACACTTCTGTAAAGGGACAGGGACAGGGACAGGGACAAGGTAGAGAACAGAACAAGGGGGGGCAGGATAGGAAGGAGGAACATATAATCAGTCTGTTACAATATGCCCACTGTGTAGATGTTCTGTGTAATTACACATGTACAGCCAGCATTGAATTGCTTGTACTTCGGTGGGAGTGGGTGATGAGGGAGGAAAGGAAAGAACTTGGAATTCAAAGTTCTATAATCAAATGTTAAAAATATACATGCACATATTATTGTTATTATTATTATTAATTAACTACATCCAACTGGGAATTAAGTTATATGGGCACTGTGGTAGGGAGATCCATCCTGCCCAATGGAAAGTCAAAGGGGCAAGGGGGAGGACATAGGAGGGAGGGGTTATACAGTGGGATGGTTGTTTTGAGGCGCTGGGTAGGGGAAATATGGGGAGAAAATTTGTAACTCAGAATCTCATGGAAATGAATGATGTAAACAAGAAAATAAGTAATTTAATTTATTAAAAACATAAAAAAGAGAGGTTTGGAGTAGGTAGCCTTGCATATCCCTTCTGACTAAATCTCCAACACCAAGAGTCACTGCTGACTTGAGAATCTTCAGTGTATGTGATCCCATCACTACTGATACCAGGAGGAGGAGTTGAGTTGGAAAGATGATGACTCTGTACATTGAATATCTGACCTGGGGACACCTTAAAGAGTCGAGATTTCACTGAAGCTGCTTGCTCTTTCCCCTTCCACCCACCCCAATCTGTGAAATCAGCTCTTTGGGAGCTGAACAGACAAAGGGTGACCAGACTACATCTGCCTGTGGGCAGCCTACCTGTCTAGTGAAATACAAGGGACAGTCTATGAGCACTGACAGTTTTAATATCTGTGGAGACACGGTCTGAAGAGGAAGAGCTATGTGATTTCTGTGTAACATGAGACAGGTAACATTATAACTAAGGATGCTCATGTTGACAAAGAGATGCTCTGTGGTTACTTAGACATCAAATAGAGCAGAGGTTGGCAGACTACGGCCTGCAGGCCACCTCTGTAGAGCCACAGGTTTTGGAAGCTCTTGACTTAAGAATGGTTTTTACGTTTATTATAATAAAAGTACAATAAGTAGAGCATCAAGCCCTTACTACCAGTATGGCTTGTTTCTTGGAGCTAGCACTAGCTCTGCCAATAATCTATTTTAAATCTGACCCACTTTCTCAAGTAAAAAGGCCCAGCTGAACATGGGCCTTGTTCTTAGGTTCTGAGCTTGTGAGCTTGGCTTAACAATATATTTGGGAGAACTTCAGGTGCTTTTAAGAAATTTTTCCTGGGTGGGTGGGAAGTTGGAGAGCAAAATACAGGCCAAGGACTTCAGAGTTCTCCTTATAACTTCCCTTTTTTTCTATTTGGTGATAAAGGAATATGCCCTGCCTTAGCAATTATCCTCATGTGTTTGAGAACTGTATTCATTTCAGATGAGAGTGTTTTAAGGATCAGGTTTAAGGGAAGATTTGTGAACTTAGAACAAACAAGTCCTTTCCAGCAGAGATTTTGTTTTCTTTAGAACATTCTTGAATCTTATTCACATTACAGGAGACCTAGAAAATTCTGGGAAGCATGATCCGAATTCACAGGGTTGTGTTTGTTTTGTTTTGTTTTTCTCTTTCTTCCCCAGGCTTTGGGATATTAGAATAAAGGCCGTCTTGATAGCTGATTCAGAAGATTGTGAAAAACTAAAGCCATCTCAGGTTCCACAACCCTGCATGTTATAACTTTCTGTGCTCAGGATGTTTATAGTTAGGGAAAGTTTAGAAAAAGAGAAATGCAGGCTCAGGGTGGGGTGGGGCTTATGGGAGTGTCAGTAGTTTAGCCAAACAATCTAAGACAAAGATCACTTTGAATCTCACATCAAACCCTTTCAGAGGAATTTTCAACCATGTTGAAATAAGTGTGTGCATCTCAGGCCCATAGTTCTACACACACTGACCACTTCCACTCCGGATTTTTATACCTTCTTCCTCACGTAAGGGCTTTCCTAATCAGACAGGATTAACTCTATATTTATGAATTACTGTGAGTGCTCTAACTGTTTATTCCAAATGTAATTCAGAGGAATTAAAATGGCATTTCCACATGGGAACTACATCAGAACTTTGTCGACCAAAGCTCCTCTAAGCTCTGTGTACCTTTCTGACTTTTCATCAATTGATGTGGGAATCAAAATGGGGGTTTATTGGATTATTTCTCTGGAAATTCCATATTTGGGAGGCAAAACCATCAGCTGAAAGTTAGTAAGAAAGAGTCTCCCTGGGAACCCCCTGAGCCACTTGCTAAATGAAAGCTACTGTAAGTACTGGGGCAGGTAAGCTCACTTTTCAAGGTCACTAGTGTGCTGTGGAGGGATATGGAGTAAGTTACAATCACTAGAACCCCCCCCCACACACACACACATACACACAGACTCACACATACACATAAACACACACACACTCACTCTCACACACACACTTGCACACACTCACATACACATATATACACAAACATATACACACTCACACACCAACCCACACATTCACACTCTCACATATATGTACTTACACACATACACACACACACACTTCATACACACACTCTCACACACATACTCACACATACACTCACACACACTCTCTCTCTCTCTCTTTTACACACACACTCACACACACACACTCACATTCCTGGGATCCAATGCAAGCAGCCTCCATTCAGTCCCTCCAAAAGATTAAGACCCCCCCCCCTCTGCATTGTGACTGTCTGGCATCATGCTTGGAGTGCTTTCCCTCCTTACTCCCACCTTTGGGGTCCCTTCGGGTCTTCACTAAGGCCCCACTTTCTGCAGAAGCCCATCCCAGCCCCCCCCTCATCTTGGTGCCTTCCCTCTGTGACTCATCCCAATTCAGCTTTTCTTTATCTTCTTTGCAGTTAGCTGTTTGCATGTTGTCTTCCATATTAGACTGTGGGCTCCTTGAGAGTGGAGGCTACCTTTTGCCTTGATTTCTATCCCAGTGCCTGGTGCATGGCAAGAATAATAAAAATTGCTAGTATTTAAGGTTTGCAAAGTGCTTTATGAGCACATCTGATTTATTTCTCCCAGCAACCCTGTCAAGTAAGTGCTATTAATACCCCATTTTATAGGTGAGCAAACTGAGGCAAACAGGTCACACAGCTCGTAAGTATCTGGGATCTGATTTGAACTCAGGTTTTCCTGACTCCAGGACCAGGGCTCTAACCACTGCACCATCCAGCACCTGCCTGAACTATGGCAGTGTATCTTGCACACTGTCACTCCTCCTTCCAATCCACCCTTTACGCTATGGTCAGATTCATCTTCCTTTTCATGTCACTCTTCTGCTCCAAACCTTTCAATAGCTCCCTAGTGTCAACTGAATCACATTCCAAGGCTTCTGTCTGGTACTCCAAACCCTCCCCAACATGAAACAAATGCACCTTTCTGGTCTTTCTTTGTTAACCCCTCTACCCCCATAAACCACACCTTTCTGAAATTTGACTCAACGTAATCCTTTTCATGGAGCAACCTAAGCTGTCCCCCATTGAAAACTGCCTCATACTTTAGAGCTTAACTCAAATATTACCTCCCCCATGAAGCCTTCCTGGATTTTCCCAAGTTAATAATGACCTTCTCACTGACAGAGCCTTTTGTTTACACACTTCTCCTCAGCTTTCAGTGTCAGAAAGTGTTTGGGAATGTGTTGTAAGGTCATAGATTGGGAGTTGGAAAGGGCCTTAGATGTGATCTAGCTCAGGAGTCCTTAAGCAAGGGTCTGTGGAGCCCTTGGAAGATAGATGCAGAGATTCCAGGGGGTCTGTCAAGCCAGGTCAAGTCAATAAACATTTATTAAGCAACCCCAGTGTGCCAGGCATTGAGCTAAACACTGAGGATACAAGAAGAGGCAAAAAAAATATCAAACCCTTGGCTGGTCTGTCATCTATTGGAGGAAAAAATGCCAACAGCTGTGACCAAGCAAGTGCTAGGCTAAACTGGAGGTGATTGACAGAGGGCAACAGGAGAACCAAGAGGGATTAGGGAAGTCTTCCTTTAGATGGGAAGGCTACTTGAGAAAGGAGCTGAAACAGCCGGGTTGTGAGATGAAGAGCTCAGAGGACAGTCAGAGAAGATGCCTAGAGCAGGCCAATGGAGCAGCCATCATGATGAACAGCAAGCTGACCAAGATCACTGAAACGTCAAGTACAAGCAGGGGACAGAGATATAAGAAGACTGGAAAGGTGAGTAGGGGCTGGATTATGATGGGAGTACAAATCCAAAGAGAACATTCTTCATTTTTCCTGGAGACATAGGGAGCAACAATAATTTATTGACTAAAGAGACTGGACAGGGCCAGACTTGTCATTTAGGAGGATCCCTGTGACAACTGAGTGGAGGAGGGTCAGTGGGGAGAGACTCAAGGCAGGCCCCTCCCCCAGCAGCTTCACCATCATCCAGGTGGGAGGTGATGAGGACTTGCAAAGGGAGGGAGGTGGTCCGTGTCAGAGGAGAGAAGGGGGCATATCCCACAGATGTTGCAGAGGTGAAACTAGCAGGCCTGGGAGAGCACTCTGAATGTGGGGAGCCTTCGAATGCAGGCCACATACCCAGAATAGGATCTCTTTCCAAGAACATACAAATATATGAGGATGCACTCAAAAATGATGTCTCCTGCAAACTGCACCTAGGATTTATATAAATTAGACTTGGAAATCAATGTAGTCTATGATGTTAATAATATAATCACATTACACAACAGTCTCCCAGCCCCCACCCTTGAATTCTCATCCCACCCCCATCTTGGCAATGAGGAAGAAGAATTAATTAAATCCTCCAAACACAGCTGTATACATGGGCCTGAGATTTCATAACAATACATTCCAAAGATATATTAGTTTTTTTTCAATTTGCAAATTGTGATTTGACTTCTAATTTACAAATTTGTCCTGTGCTGTTCTTGTTTCTTGGGAATACCCCAATTTCTAAAGAAACAAAATCATAGGTCATCCAAAGTCCAGCAGAGATAAACCAAGCCATGTTCCTAATGACCAATTGCTTTCAAGAAGCAACAAAAATCTGTCAAAGTGAGATATGATTGGGAAAGGGCATGGGTCAACATGGAAAGAGATGTAGACATCATGTATGGAGAGTCCCATTGTTTCATTGTGGTAATGTTAAGGAAGGTTCCCATCATATTGGGTGGAAAACTCTTGAGTTGTTTATATGAGTATCTAGATGAGAATATGGACAGCAGTCACTCAGATTAGCAAAATGTAGATGGGTTTCCATCTCTCTCACTAAAGGGAGAACCATATTGAAGAAATCCCAAAGCTGTTGAAGTCTATGGATTTTAGGGTGATATAATGTAAGCACTACCCCAACCCACTTCCCAAATTATAATAAGATTAATGACAATATATGTTCCAAGTTGTGACTTTTGTCAGTTCAGGCCTCTGTTATTTTTCCTGTGTTGCTTACAGGTCAGTTGGCAAACATGGGCCATTTTGCTCTTGTCTGACTTAAAGATGTGATTCAGTGTCCTTCTGTAAGAAAATAAGGCACACAACTTCTCCCAAATCTGCCTCCCTTAAATCCAACCCATATGCAAGGCAAGACCTCACCCTAGGATATCATTGGTCTTCTTCAAACATGAAATATGAGCAACAGGAAATCAAATATCTTTAATGCTTTGGATTTATGATTTCTGTACACCTTTGACAACCTATATCCCTTTATGCACCAGGGATCTTTTACGGTCAATCCACTTTAAAAACCACAGAAATATCAAATTCTGGCGTTTTGAATACTGCTAAATCTACATGAATTTTGTTTAGCTTTTTAGCCCTGGCAAAGTATGAGTAATACCAGAAAGCATAATTCACAGAAAGAACTGTATGTGATTAGAAGTTGAGAAAAACATCAGTGTCTTTATTTCTATATTACGGCTCTTTTAATTAGTGAAATATTTCCTGAGGATATTTTCCTACAAAGGAATAAAAGACTGATTTTAATCAGAGGAGCAGGACCAACACTTTGTCCAGGCCATCAAAAAGGACGTGATTTAGGCATTTAACAATATATGCACTCCTTCACCATGAAAGGCATAGTAACCATTTTTTTGCTTCAGTTGAATGTCTTAATTATTTGTTACATGATTTTTCCATAAAGTTGACTTGCATGCAAGTTGATTTGAGAGTTTTAAAATAAAGAGGCTGGGTTAGAAGATCCCTAAGGGCCTTCCCAGGAATAATTGTGTTCAGATCCTGCTGCTGGCTCCTCTTAGATCTGTGACTCTGGAGCTTGTCAGTCAAAGTCTTTGGACCTCCATTTCCTCCTCTCTGTGTTGGACCAGCTGCTCCAAGGTTCCCTTCATCTCTAAATCTGTGATGCTACCAAAGGATTTCTATCTTTTTACGTTTCCTAAAGCCTGAGACGTCTTGCTCAATAGGATAATCCATGGTAGAATAGGAAGAGAAACAGTTAAGGAAAGCCAGTTAACAGAGCGGCTGCTCTAGACAGGATACGTAGTATTTTCACCTTCACAGCCCTCCCCCCCCCCCCATGGATGCTTTCTTATAGGAAGGAGATCTACAGCTCCTCAAAGGGACTCAGATCATTTGGTCAATCACCTCACTTTAAAGATGAAGAAACTGTGCCTCCTGGAGAGTTGTCTAAGTCGTATGGGTAATTGGGAACGGGAGGAGGGAGAAAGGTATAGGATTTATATAGGACCTATTATGCTTCAAGGCCTGGGTTAAGTAGGTTTTATAATTATTATCTTATTCAATTTTCACTTGGAGGAAGACACTATTATTACCCCTATTTTAGAGTGGGTGAAACAGAGGCAAGCCAAGGTAAGGGACTTGCCCAGGATCACCCAGCTAGTCAGTATCTGAGGCCAGATTTGAACTCTGGTCTTCTTAACTCCAGGCCTAGTATGTGTCCACTGAACCAAGGTATGCTTTTTATCCTCGTTCTCTGCCTGGAGAGTCATGACTGCTAATCATTTTTTTATCCTGTGGACATTTGAGATTAGGAATCTGCAGACCTATGTCTCTTAATACACAGCTCATGATTGTAATCAGTGCGCTCTCCTTGGTCAAGCACTCTCTTCCAAAGAGCCTAGGAACTGGGCTTTGAAAGTACAAATAGTCCTGAGCTCTGGAAGTGAAGAGAGGCTTGGGAGCTAGCAGCCAGTGATGCAGAGGCTTGACTCCAGGCCTCTCAACGTGGCATAGAGAGAGGCCTCTGTGGGGAGGGAAAGGGCCTGAAGTCAGTTCCTGCTTCTGTGGGACCTAAGGCAAGTCACTGACAGTTTCCTCACCTGTAAAATGTGTAGTGGAGGGGGGGGCGATGAGGAGGCATGAAGAGGCTAACTGTTTAATGAGCTTTGTGGCCTCTCAGATCATTTTCTGGTGTGTGTTGTATTGGTTGTTTTGTATTGACTATTTCAATGTGGAGAAGCTGGCTGTTCTCCATGAGAGAGTATCTCTCTTTGGCTGTTTTTCTCTCCATCCTAGATGTAGCACTTTGTGTTACTGAGAAAAAGAGAGGCAGGGAATGAGTGACCCCTTCGGAAGAGGGACAGGATATTAGAAATTGCATTTCTGCAGAAGTTTCAGTGATCATTTGGCCAAAGTCAAAATTCGTTCTCTCTGACTTTAAGACACTTTCTTTGAGCTCCTTCCACCTTCTATTTTGACTGCAGAGGAGATGAGCAGATCCCCCTCCTAGCACAGCCAATACTCGGGGATGTGGAGCTGGGCCATTAGCACCTGATAATTAAATCTCTGGGCCCTGTGTCCTGCCTGCAGCAATGCCCTAAGTGCCACTTTAATGATATTCCTCTTCCCATCACTTAGTGTCCTCTGCTTTCCTCTTTTGACAAGAATTTGTACATTTCTTCATTCCTGGAATTTATGATTTTTGTTAAAATACATTAGCAGCCTTCCAGTGATTTCTGGTGAAATTTTCTTCTGGTAGCTCCCATGTAGTCATTTGTCCAGACACTGAGGGAATAGAATAATTTAATGTTCTGCGTTCACTGGTCTGACCCAGAATGTGCCTAAACTAGCTGGGAGCCTGTCTGAATTCTGTCACTTACTTCTATTGCTTTTCCTCCCAGGAAAGACATGCCATCAGTTTTTGCTCATGCTAGCTAATAGACGGGAGCATTAGTTTGTACAATACAAAATCAAGGATAATTTCCCTGGGGTTTACTTAATCACCTGACAATCTTTGAGCCCCAGTGATTTGTGTGTGCCTGTGTGTGTGTGTGTATGTATGTGTGTGTGTGTGTCTGTCTGTCTGTCTGTGTCTGTGTGAGTGACAGAGACATAAACAGTGAGGAAGGGAAAGAGAGAGAGATATACAGAGGGAGCTCAAGACAAAGCCAGAGATCAATGAGAAAAAAGGACAAGTACCTGGAATATCAGTGTCCAGGCCACTGGGGGGGTGAACTGGGACATTTTTGGTGCCTGACAATTTATTGTTCCTTATACTTTGTAGTGCAAGATGGTGAGATGGCTTCATAGGGAAGACTTGGACTAATGAGGAAAGCACTGGAGAGAAAGAGGGAGCAGCAGACAGCCCATGGTAGAGAAAGCACATAGAGGCTTTGGGGATTTCTGAGAAACCTGCCTGAGGACTATATGACTGAGTATCAGGTGACTGCTTCTGCAGGGACCTGCCATCTTGCTATAAGGTTTTACCTGCTTGGGCCTCCCAGGGAATGGGCTGAGCAGACTTTGATTAGCTTTGCTGGTGCTGGGCAACTTCTGTCTCCATAGTTCTCTCACTTTGGTTTTGTCACCATCTCATCCTTTGGTCCTCTGAGTTAAGTTATTGAAAGTGACAGCTAAAAATACAAGTAGTTATTTGGCAGGGGAACATGTTAGACTCATAGATCACCTTAGCTGAAGTGAACCTGGCTGATCAGTAAACCCTCTACTTAGAAAGACCCTGGAATAAAGGACGGGTGAGACTGTTAGAGCAGCACGACAATTTATACATTTAAACGGTAATGGGCTCTATGGACTTTGGGGTATGAGGGACAGAACAGTTACTAGAAGGTATGGAAAAGGAAGAAAAGAGGAACAAAGAGCATTTCACTGCGGGTAAGAGCCACCATTATATGGCAATCTTACAACCGGGTTCCAACTCCAAGAGCGTATGAGTGTCATGGTTGTTGTTGGATGTTGGAATGCTAGAAGTCAGGCATCAAACAAGATAGTTTTTGTGCCTCAGAATCTGTGTGTGACATGGTGCATAGAGAGAGAGCCAGGCTTGGAATCAAGAAGGCTTCATGTCCGGCCTCAAAGCTCCCTAGCTGTGTGACCCTGGGCAGGTCACTTTACCCTGTTTGCCTCTGTTTCTTCCTCTGTAAAATGAGCCAGAGAAGGAGATGGCAAACTGCTTCAGTACCTCTGCCAACAAAACGCCAAACGGGGTCATGGAGAATCAGACGCGACTGGAAAGGTCCTGAACAACTAGCGCCTTCATTTAGACGGCACTTCAGGGACGGCGGACAGCTTGGCAAAGATTGTCTCCTTAGATCCTTACACCGCTCATGGGAGGTAAATGCTATTAGCTCCATTTTGCATATGAAGAAACTGAGGCAGGTAATTGTTTAAGTGACTTTCCCAGGGTCACACAGCTACGAAGTGTCTGAGGCTAAATTTGACCTCGGATCTTCCTAACGCCAAGTCCTGTGTTTCAGTTATGAAGGGATGACCATTTGTTAACTTATGACAAATGTTCTGTCTTGAGAAAATCTGTTATGAAGGGAAAATGCTGAGGAAAGAGAAGTGGAATGTACTTGATGGAATGTACTCCACTGGTATAGTGGAACGAGCACTGGATGTGTCGTCAAGGGAGGCCTGGTTCAAATCCCAGCTCAGACATTCAGAGCTGCATGAAACATGAATAAATTATTTAACCTTTCTGAGCTTGTTTCCTCAGCAGAAAATTAGGCCTAGTTTGATTTAGGAGATTGTAATTGATTAGTAGATAGTAATCAGTTTTCCTCTCACAGATCACTGCCTTGTCATGGCAGAGAGGCTTACCTGGCTCAATAAATCTATGAGCTATGTCCTGCATGGTTACCCAAGACAGACGAGTCATAGAGGAAAGTCCAGACAAACGGTTATCTACTGCAGAAGGAAATGGCTGAACACTCCAGTATCTTTGCCAAGAAAACTTCATGGCCCGTGGCATCATGGGAGTCAGACATGAAAGAAGGACTGAACAACGACATCATCAATGTCATACCTGCTTTACTGGGTTATTGGAAGAGCCAAATGAGAAAATGTGGATAAAATGCTGTGTATATTCCAAAGTACTGTCTCCATGCCTAGTATGCTGAGCACTTATGCCTGTGGGTTAAAAAGGCATTCTGACAATATGCGATGATGGTTTCAAGTCAGGAAAGTCAGGATGGAGTCCTTAATTCTGCCACCCAAGGCACATCCCTAAATGACTCTATGTCGGAGTTTATTATACAATGATGTAGCTGAACCAGATAACTTTCTGAGGCCTTTTCCAACTTGAAACTGATGATCTTATGTGGAGCTGTCCATTTGATTGCATCTGGGAAAGATTTGGGGTGCTGATACCCTGAACACAGGCATGACCAAGTGAAACACAAATTGTGTTTGTGAATATACGTATGTGCACAAGTTCATGTGTTTAGGTGCAATGTAGAGTCCTCTTGCATGTAGCCTGAGTTCATCAGGCATGCTAGGCAGTGACCAGGCACCCAGTCTCCCCTCCTGTTGTCCCTCCCCCCACTCTCTTTTTCCATTATCTTGCTGTGTCATTAATGCACCATCAGCAGGAATGCTCACACTTGCTTTGCACTGTTTGTCTATCTCAGCTTTGCTTAGGCATTGATGGCTGCTATATTATTTAGAAGCACAGTATCCCTTTAAATGGAAAGTTTTCTCAAACTCTTCCATAAAGTTCCTTATTAAATATTACAGCCAGATGAGTGACACAGAGTCCATTAATGGGCTCCTTGATTTCCTTGGGGGCAAAGGGCGCTCAGAACACAGCATTTTAGACTCTGGGTAAATTCAGGAATCTCTTAGTAAGTCCTGACTCAACAGAATCTTGAAGTTTCCTGGCAGGCCTCTTACATTAATAAAGTCATTTGTATTTCCAAAACATCCTAGCATTTCAGAAAGACTTAGGAAAACTACAGCTCTGATTCACTTGTGAACCAGGTGTTGTAATCTTTGGCTTTAATTGCTTCCATTCGAAGTGACCTTGAGAGAACACTGAGTATGAACATGCTTTATAAAGGACTTATTACTTCCCAGCTAATTCCCACAACTCCCACCTCCAGATTTAGCCCTCCCTTGTGAAAAGAGGATTCAGTAAAACATGTGATATAGAGACTGTAGCTTACAATGTATTATAACTTTCTGTCCTTATAATCAACTTTTTGTTCTTGATGAGTCATTTTTCAGTGACATCCAACTCTTCCTCACCCCATTTGGGGTTTTCTTGGCAAGGATACTGGAGTGGTTTGCCATTTCCTATATAGACGAGGAACTGAGGCAAACAGGGTTAAGTGACTTGTCCAGGCTCCCACAGCTAGTAAGTGTCTGGGGCCAGATTTGAACCCAGAAAAAGGAATCTTCTTGATTCCAGACATGGTACCCCATCCTCTGCCCCTTGCACTCAACTACCTGTCTGCTATAAAAGAGGAGCATATTCATTCAACAAAATGAGGTTCACTTAACTATAATAGAGAAAGGATAATCCTTTAGATGAATCCTTAACTCCGTATTGACCCTGTGAAGCCCACAGGAGAACGTGCGAATCTTGCCTTCTTTTGGTCAACATTAGGGGCACCAGCCTTTGTCTTTGGAGCCAATGACATCTCAAGGATGATTTCAATGCTTTAAAAATACATTTTATTGATTTTTTTTGTTTTCATGTTATCTAAATTTATTTCTGTATTTCCTTTGTCCTTTTCATATAACAAAGATTTTTTTAAAGAAAAAGAGAAAGAAAGAAATAAGCAAAACTGTCTCAAATATTGAAAAATTTTGTAAACTCTATGTAATAATGTTCCATACCCATACTCCATCCCATTGGCATTCCACGTCTGCATAATGTCTTTGGAACCATTTGTTCGTTGTAATTTTGCAAGATTTGTTTTTGTTTTTCTTTCATTTTACATTGTTGTAAAAACCACACAGATTGTTTTCTTGGTTCTGCTGATTTTACTCTGCATCAATTCATACATATCTATCCACTATTTTCTGTGTTCATCATATGCATCAGTTCTAGGAGGAAAATAATGTTCCATTACATTCATGTAATTCAATTTGTTTAGCCACTCTCCTATGTTTTCAATATCTTTTAAGAAAAACTAGCCTAGCCTTCATGGCAGGTGGTGTGCCTACCACAAGGAAGGATGTTTTATAGCAAGGTAACCTTTAATACTTGGCATGAATGAATAACTAGGACAGAGACACTTTTATCAATATCAACAGTACTAACAAGAAGAATTTCTGATCATAACAGTGGTGATGGTGGAGAAGATAAAAACGGTCTCTCGTGTGATGGACCTTCGTGTGATGTATTAGAGAGAACTTGGGAATCAGAAGCACCAGGTTTGGCTGCTTATAAATTACATGACCTTTATCAAATTCCATAAGGCCTTTGGGATTCTTTCCTTACTTACAAAATTGGAAGAGGGGAAGCATGGCTGTCGTACGGAGAGGTGCACCTGAGAGTCAGGCAGACCTAGGTCCAAGTCCCTTCTCTGGCCAAGGTGAGGGTTTTTGGCTCTTTTTCTTATCCCTAGTACTCACTTAATATGGTGCTTCACATATAGTTGGTGCTTAATATTTATTGACTAGCAATCTTTCAGTGCTCTAGGAAACTCTTGAAGAAGACACCATGCAAATAAATGGCCAATCTGCAGGAGTGGTGTGGTTTCCACATTTCCATCAAGGAAATCATTGTCTCAGGTTAAAAAACAAAAACAAGCATTTTTAAGTGAGGATGCCATGACCCACAGAGTCTCTTCTAGTTCTAAATCCTGTGAGCCACTTTAATCCTTCTTTGTAAGGATTATCTGAAAGACATCTTTATAGAATGTTCCATTAAAAAGGACCTCAGAACATGGGAGCTGAGTTCATGTCATCCAGCCCTCATATATCACAAGCAAGACAAATGAAGTTCAGTAAGGGGAAATGCTTTGCCCAAGATAACAGGAGCAAGAAGTGGCCGAGGCAGGATTCAAACCCAGATCCTTTTACTCCAGCTTCCCATCATGCTGTTTTCTTATACTGCACTTTGTTTTCTGTCATTTTCAGCTCTTCATTATCCTATTTGGAGGTTTTTTGGCAAAGATACTGGAGTGGTTTGCCATTTCCTTCTTCAGCTCATTTTACAGATGAGGAAACTGAGGCAGACAGGGTTAAGTGACTTGCCTGGGGTGATACAACTAGTAAATGTCCAAAGCCAGATGTGAACTGAGACTCTTCTGATTCCAGGTTCAGTTGCTCTGTCTGTTACTCCACCTAGTTGCTCTCATACTATATGACATAAGCCATAAAAGCAAATATAACCAAGTGTTTGATTTAGGCTTTTATTTACATGATGCTACAATTCCCTTCCCCTCTACGGGTTGGATTACATCAAGCATATGGAGAAATCTTAAGGATTCTAGTTCTAAGTGATGCATTTAAAGTAGTAATCAGCCTGTTAAGGGATATGGAATGCTTTATACACATTACCCTGGTTATGCTCTCCACTGCCTGAGCTGGTGCGGACTCCAGGTAGGTTTTTTTTTTTTTTACCACATTTAATAGATGAGGGTGCAGAGATTCCACAAAATGAAGTGATCTGCCTGTGCTCAAACTCTTAGTAATTATTAGAGAGAGCATTTAAGCCCATGTCTCCAAAGCTAGAGCTAGCCTGTGCCACTAAGTCACATTGATTTTTAGTTAGAAGGATACTTAGAAATCAACTTGACCAATCCTCCTCCCCGAGTGTTTTTCTGATGAAGAAATTGAGCCCCAGAGAGAAATGCTGACTTTGCCAAGATCTGAGTTTCTACCCCAAGTCTTCTGCTTTTGGTCCCCATGTTCACTTGTGCACACCCCACTAGTTACTGAGCAAACTTACATGTCCCTGGGGCTTTTAAAATATTATTCTGTAGAAATAATATTCTTAGGCTAAATGACTTTTTTTAACCTCCTACCTTGTTGCATCAGAACAAAAACTTCACATTAATCTTTCTCCCTTTCATATGTTCTTATCAATCTGTACTATTTCCCTGTGAAATAACTATATGCTTTGCAGAGTATAGCAGCCTTGACCAAGAGACAGAGACAAAGACAGAGATGGGGAGAGACAGAGAGAGAGAGAGACAGAGAGAGAGAGAGAGACAGAGAGAGAGAGAGAGAGAGAGAGAGAGAGAGAGAGAGCAGTTAAGTCATTCTGATTACTCATAGATTCTGATGGTCTACTTGAATTATCCCTGGTGTGGGACTAGATAGATATTTGTGCCAAAAGAACACAATGCCTTGAGGAGTCCAGGGTCTACAGTCATGAATAATACAGCACACCCACAGAACAGAACCCTGTATCCAGCAGCCAAAGTGACTGAGATGACTTTTCCAAAGACTTTATAGGACAGTAGGAGTGGAGAATGGAGAGAGAGCAAAGGCAGGGAGTGGAAACGGGTGGGGAAAGGAAAGAAAGAGTACAGTTTGGCCATTCTTGATTGACAGAACCAGGAATTAGAAAGGATTTATGGAAGTCTTAGAACCAAATGTTGGTGGAAGAAACAAGATTATGAGGATGGTACTGGAAAAACCCACAAGAAGGGATGGGATCAGGAGTTTCTGGGACTGAAGCAGTCATCAGTGCTGGATACTTCTCAAGTTCATATTTCCTGTATTAAATCTATTATTTTTCTCTTCTACACTTAATACTTGCCCAGGTTTATCCATGATGTTTTTTTGATAGTAATTTCCCCCTGGAATTCTTGATGAATTACCTGTCTCCAAACAGGCTCAGTGTCACATTGTCTGATGAGGGTTTTGGCCAAAGTAGCCCTGGGAATCCATCTACCAGGGTGGAGACAGGCTATGTAGGTGGAGGTAGATTCCCCCAAGTGAACAGTAGCCCCTTGAAATATTCAGGAGCACTGAAGTCTGTGGAAAAGGAGGGTGTATATTTTCCCTAGGGTCACACATTTTCCTTCTGAGTCTCTAGGAGTGGGGTTATTCTTTCTTTTGGAGTATGTTTAAGGCTTCTTGGAGTTATTGTGAGGAATGGGACTCTGTTGGGAAGATTATTGAATTGGGAATCCAAAGATCTGCAAGGCTCTGGGCAAGTCACTTCAATTCTCTGGACATCAGTGTCCTTGTCCATAAAATGACAGGGACCAAATAACCTCTTATGTCCTTTTAGGATTATAATCCACAATCTTCTGGTTTCCAGGAAGTAATGGATTCTATATGCAAAGGCAAAATGGGCAACCCCCACACTAACCTCCTTCTTGTTTCTGTCCCTAGCAGCATTTTCATTCTGTATTTTCCTTTTCTGTGAATTTCTTTAAGGGGATATTGGGGAATGAAATAAAAACAGATTTTTTTTCAGTTTCCTCCAGTAACA
>CM053597.1:9138849-9156814 GCA_028646575.1 Pseudocheirus occidentalis | reverse complement strand
TCCTATATAATTTTTAAATATTTTATTTTGTACTTTTGAAGATTGATATTTTCTCTTAAAATCTTTTTAATATATCAATTTAATTAGCCTAAAAAAACAGTTACTAGTCTCATCAATTAGAGTATTATTTTATTTTCAATTTATTTTTGCTCTAATGTTACAATTTATGTTACTTCCCTTTGGATTATTAGTCTGTTTCTTTTGTTTCTTTTATGTATGCATTTTATTTATCTACATTCCTCCCTGTCAATAAAGTCACTGAACGGCGTAATTTTGTGTACAAGAAATTACTTTATCTTTATCACAGAGGTTTGATAGGTGATTTTCTTATCATTGTCTTTTATTTAGGTTCCCCGCTCCCCAATCCTCATCATCATGTAGTGTACTGGCCAGTTTCCATGTAGTTCTATACGTGTTACTCCATTTTGTTTTGGGTATGGATTTGATATTCCATTAGTTTAAAGAGTTCCTGTGAGGAAACTGTCTACATGTGAATATCAGTAACTGTTCCACAATTTAAATTCTTAGAGAACTGTTGATAGTACAACGTTAAAATGTTTTGTAAGGGCTATGTAGTTATATTGTTGTTCTTACTCAGTCATTCAGCCATGTTGGACTCTTCAGGATCCCATGAAGCACAGTATGCCAGGTCTGTTAGGTGGCATGCCTCCCCAATCTGTCCAAGCTCATGTTCATTGCTTCCATGACACTATGTATCCATCTCATGCTCTGCCATGCCTTTCTCCTTTACCTTCAGTCTTTCCCAATAATGGGGTCTTTTCCAATGAGTCCTGTCTTGTCATTAGATGGACGAAGTATTTAAGCTACAGCTGCAACATTTGTTCTTTCCATGGGGAGTCTGAATTGATTTCTTTAACTATTACCCGATATGATATCCTTGCCATACAGGGGTCTCTGAACACCCTTTTCCAAACTATGATTTGAAAGTGTAGACTTTGTGATGCTCAGCTTTCCTTATAGTCCGACTTTCACAGTCATACCTTGCTACCAATAATAACCATAGGTTTGACTATGTGGAACTCTATTAGCAAGTTGGTCTCTCTGCTTTTTAGTAGGCGTCCAGATCTGTCATAGATTTCCTTCCAATTAGGAAGTCACACACAATCATGCATGTATGCATACATACATGCATGCACACACATACATGCATACACATGCACATGTATAATTGGTGGGTTGTTGTCCTTCCTCAAAGAGGACAGAAATCACATAACTGTGTTACAGTTGAGTCACAGTGTCAAACAGTGTCCAACTGTGGCTGATCAGAGCAGTACGATGCTCTATCACAGATCAGGCACAAATAGTCCATGTGAACATTTGGGGTAGATTCTCTAAATCCGGGCATCTCATGTTTCTTCTGAGCTATGTCAATTCTGCTTTGTTCCTAGAGTACAGCACCTTCTCTGATGAAGGCACATCATGCTGAGCAGTCCTGTGCCATGTTACACAATCAATCCCAAAGTTCTTAAGAGAGACCTTGAGAGTGTCCTTATATCACTTATTCTCACCATCATGTGACCAATTGCCCTGTGTGCTTTCTCCATAAAATAATATTTTTGGCAAGCATACATTTGGCATTTGAACAACATGGCCAGAGAATTGGAGATGAACTCTCTCCAGTAGAGTTTGAAAGTCTGGAAGTTTAGTTCAAGAAAGAAAATGCAAAAAGGTTCACTGCATAATCATAAAATTAAAAATAAGCAGTTTTAATAGGATTTAAGATTATTGATGTTCACTCATTTCAGACTCTTTGTGGCCAGTTGGGGTTTTCTTGGCAGAGATACTGGAGTAGTTTGTCATTTCCTTCTTCAGCACATCTTGCAAATGAGGAAATTAAAGTGAACAGGGGTAAACGACTTGCCCAAGGTCACATAGCTAATACATGTCTCAGGCCACATTTGAACTCAGGAAGGTGAGCCTTGCTCACTCCAGGCCTTGTGCCCTGTAAGCTGGTCAGGATCTAAAATATCCTTTTACAGTTATTAGCATTTCTATATCTAATGGACAAAAAATTAGAATTTATACAATGAAAGATACAATTTACAGTAATAACAAAATGTAACAGATTCTTGATCATTGCTAGATTGCACACAAGCTTGCCTAAGATGAATCAGTTTAGTACCATTGGTAGCCAAAATCAGCATATAGTTTAAATGCAGTGCCAATCAACAAAGTATTACCTATAACTAGCTAAAATGATGACAGTGCTCATAGAAAAACAATATCAAGGGGAATTTTGGAACAAAGGAAAGTGAGAGACATTCTTATACATTTAAACTTACATGTGGAATGGTTATTGTTAGAACCATAGAGTTTTATATAAAAATGGAGATATGGAATCAATGACACAGCAGAATAGAGTCTCAATTAGTACCAAAGGCACAAAATAGACTTAAAAAATATTTCAAAATCCTAAGTCATAAAGGAGAGGAATTATAACTTATTATAAACTGTCTGGACAATTGTATGTGTGATGATAGAAATAGATTCATATCTCAGTCCAAAAATGCCATTGTTTTTAATATTAAAATATAAAAGTTATTAAAAATTATCTATTAGAATTATAGTGAAGAGGAAATTTTTATATTGAAATAGAAGAGATTATAAAGGCCCAAATATATAAAGATTTTTGCATTTAAAATGCTTCCAGGGTAAATGAGAAACAGGTTGTGATAAATCTTTGCTATAAATATTTATGAAAGAATATTTATCAAAAGAACAAACACATTATCAATAACTTTAAATATTTACTTTGATAATTTAGTGGATTCTTAATATTGTAGATGGGGGGCCATTCCCTGAAATGATGCAGATCACAAGCTATTCATTATTTCTCATCTTGTGCTACTTGTCCTGTGCCCTCCTGTGAATCCCCCAAAGGAAGTTGAACCAACATGCAAATGGTTCTAAATAAATGAAGACAGTAGTCTGTAGGAGACATGTCCAGCAGTGACCTCAAAGCCCGCGGGGTGGCAAAATCCAATGGAAAGTTCAGTATGGAGAATGGATCTGGGAGATTCTGAGACAGGGCACTCACTGGGGGAAGAGCAGGGATCTGACACCAAACTCAAGTGCAAGCCTTACAAAAAGAACCACCTAGCAGACAGCAATACTAAATAAAGAGTGCCATGCAAAGTTATCACCTAAAGACATGGGTGGTCCTCACACTTTGGGAGATATGGGAGATAGAATTGACAAGTCTTGATAAATAAATAAACAGGGGTGTATTGAGAAAAAAAGACTCTAGAAAAAATTTTTTTCAGAAACCTGAGTGACTGAAAAGTTGTAGTGCTCTTGAAAGAAATAGGGAAGGACAGGATGGGTTGGAGGTGAGGAAGATAGTACTCTTTTTTTTTTTCATTGAATTTGGTAAATTTGCATTGTCTCTGGAGTATCCCCATTGAATATATCCAGAAGATAGATGGAGATGTAAGACTGAAGCTCAGGATACAGGTAATGGCTGGATATACGATTTGGGAATTTTTGTTTTGGATGATTTTAATATTTGATCAGCTCTGCAGGAGCTGATGAGCTCTCCAGGTGAACATATAGAAAGAGAAAATATAACACAGTGGAGACCTGGATATGCCAATCTGTGGATATGGATGAAAATCTAACAAAACTGACAGAAAAGTGCCCAGTCTTCCAGGGACTCAGCTGTGTCAAATTCTAATAAGTCACATTTATATACTTCTTTAAAGTTAACCTAGGACTTTACATACATGATCTTGTTTGAGGATACTAGCAAATCTGAACAGTAGTCAGTTGAGGTATTATCAGCCCCATTTCACGTACGAGAAAGCTATCAGACATGTTAAGTGACCTACTCATCATCATGCAAAAAGTGACCAATGGGATTTGAGTTCTGGTCTTCCTGACTCCAAATTCACTGCTTACAACCATGTGGAATGATAAGACTTTTACATATTGGACAGAAACAATATTTTTCCTTTCCAGTTTTGTGCATGAATATTAAGGAAATGCTTTGATAAAGAGTTTTATGTCAGAGGATGTGATGTCAAGCAAAGGCAACTTCCAAGGATACCAGCATAGCAAACCCCATTTATTCAACAAACAGAACAAAAGAAAGTCAAAATACAGTATAATTCATTCATTTAGCAAGTAAGTTCTTAATTCAATCCAGATACTACTCTACCTCTACACAGTACATTCATTTAAGTCTCTTCTCAAATGGAGGGAGAGAGTTCTCAATTCAATCCAGGTACTACTTCACCCCCTAGAGAATTTAAGTCTCTTCTCAAATGGAGATCAGTTTCCAATCATAAACAAAGTACATTCATTTGGTCAATCACAGACCACAAAAAGACCAAAGGTTTCCCATCCCTGGACTCAAAGTAATTACAATACCATCCATTAACACCAAGCACTTTCTCAAAAGGGAGCAGGAGGGCACAAAAGGCCATCCACCCTTAAGCTATAACAAGATCAAAATAACATCTCAGCATTGAAAGCCCAAGGAAAGGCTCTTCTTTCATCTTGACTCGAGGCAAGCCCTCAGTAATCTCAGTTCCTGGGGAGACATGGCTCAACAAACCATAGCCAATGTCCTCATCAAGTCACACTGCTTGTAGAATAGTCCCAGAGCCCCTGAAAGTATCAGCCAGGCCTCCTTCCAGGATTTATCTGAACATACAACAAGAAAATGCTTCTTCTGGGCTTCTGCATCAACATCCAGGTTCTAGGACCTCTACAACAGCAGCACTGTCTACCATCAAGTGAATATGCAAAAACAACATCAAAACAGACTGACAAATACCAGCATTACAGTCATGCCTCCTCAGTTCTTGGCAGCTCCAGGTGGCAAGTCCACAAAAGTCCTGGGCAGCTCCAATGGGCTCTCAGTAGTCTTCCTCTTAACAACTCAGGCTCCATGATGCTGGATACTGCTCTCCCAAAAGTACTTCTTCTGGCCTTCTCTGGGCTTCAGACTTTTTTTTTTCAATTTATGGCTTCTCCCAGTTCAGTCCTCTCTTCATGTGAAAAAGGCCATCCCACAAGTGAGATTGACAAGCTCTGGGTCTTAACACTCAATCCGAAAACCAAGTCAATTCAGGGTCATCTCCAAATTCCATTACCATTATAGACCATATCTTAATGAAACAAATACAACTTAACAGAAAATGAGAATTTCTAGAACCTAGGGCAAATTTGATCTAAAAACAAGGATATTATAGCACAAGTACTCACTCACAAAGGAAGAATTTACCCAGAGCCATGAGAAAGAGGGCAAATTAAAAGGCTCTAACATTTACGAATCATTCTTAAGAGTAATGAGAGTGACTCAGTGCCTCTTTTGGACGCACATTTGCTCTCAGGACCATCTCAAAGGCAGTGCTTAGCAGCACATCTTCTCACATGCCTTTGGGTGATGGCGCCATCTGGTTTAGGACATTTACCAGCAGAACGTGTTAATCAGTGCTCATTGGTTCTTTCCCTTCGCGGTACTTTCTACTTCCTTTTGATGCTTACAAGACTTAGAATAAAATGATATGAAATATGAAGCCGCATGGCTAAAGTCTTGTCATTGTGCTTTGTTGCTCATGAAAAGGGATCTTAGAAGTGACCCTAATCTGACCGTCCCCCTGAGGCGGGATGCTCTTTAGCATTGCTGCTCATCAAGACCATTTAATTGATACCAATGATAGACATTGCAGCAACACAAAAAAGCAGTTCACTTTGTTGGGAGTCTGTGTGTGTGTATAGGGGAGGGGGGTGAGTTGTCCACCTGTATTCTTTCTTGTACTAAGTATAAGCCTGCCTCTTGTTTCTGCCCCTTCTGGTCTCTGAAGGGAAAACCCTGCTCCCTGGTCCACACATGTGGAAGCAGTGTGTACCGTGGATAGTGTTCTGGATTCAGAGGCAGGAGACTTGGGTCCTGTAAAAATGGCAGCTGTCATTATTATCCAGTATGCCATGCTGCCTCAAGAAGAAGAAAAAAAACAGAAAACAGAATAATGAATAGTGGTTAGGCATTAGACCTGTTAATTAATTAACATAAACATATACACTATCACCAGTCAGTAAGCCTTTTCCAATAGAACCCTTTGGGCATTTTCTATCATCCATCTTTGTGTGTGTGTGCGTGTGTGTGTATGTGTGTGTGTGTATGTGTGTGAGAGAGAGACAAAGAGACAGAGAGACAGAGACAGAGAGAGAAAGAGAGAGACAGAGAGAGAGGGAGGAAGAGAGACAGAGACAGAGAGACAGAGAGAGAGGGAAGGAGGGAGGGAAAGAGAGAGAGGGAGAGCGCCAGTGCAGGCATCTGGGACACCGGTCCCTCATGCCATCACATATGCTAGTTCTTTGTAGTTAGTAAAAAGTCTTCTCAAAAATGGCTACTAACCCTGAGGGAAGCAGGTAACAGGAAAAATAGAAATAGAAATTTTTATTACTTAGAAATCAGAAAAAAAAGAAGGTGTTGTTAACTAAACTTTCTACTGCCTTGCTCTGTGATGTTTAACAAGTCAATTTATTCCTCTGGGATGCCATTTCCTTAAACCTTAAACAAGATGATAAAATACCTACAAAAGTAATCAGGAATGAGAAAAATGGCAGTTGGATGGGGAAAGATTCCGGAAGAAAGTGATACAAGGTGAATCTTGGAGGTTGCTAAGGATTCAAAAAGGTGAAGGTCAAGAAAGAACGTGTTCTTGATGGGAAATGAAAGGTAGTGTAGGTGGAGATTAAAATGTCATGTACATGGAACAGCCACCAGGTCAATTTAGTTGAGTTGGAGCCCATTTGCTGGAGTGCAGGTGAGGTGGAAGGGTAGTAATGTGCAATCAGTTCAAAAAGCTAGACTGGAATCAGAGTATGAAGGAATTCAGAGGTCCAATGTTCAAAGTGTCTAGAAACAAGAAGCAGGGTCAGATTTGACCTTGCCCTAGAAGTGTTCTTCATGGATTTATCAAGGCCTTAGGCTATAGTTCTTCCATGCCATCAAACCAGTAAAGAGAGAAATCCTAGCAGAATCAGCTAGATGAAATGAACTCCGCTCCCATAATTTTCTGTAGCATATCACATAGCCTAAATTCCTGGAGTAACTCTGGGCTTTATAGAGCTGATGTAAGGCCACATGGCTTGTCACCATGAATTACCCTTTTGCCCTTGACTTTTTTTCCCAAGACACCCATTGATTTTCATGAAGTACCTTGAGATTCATATCTATCGTCATCCATATTTGGCAGCTGTCCAAAGTGAACTAGCAAGACTAAGGGAGATAAGTGATCTGATGCCTCATTTTCCTAGTCTGCCATTAAGTCAGAGGATACATTTCCTGTTCCCTGGCAAGTTATTTGCACTTCAGGTCACTTTCAGTTAATTCTGTCCCAGTTCCCACAATACCATAATAAATAGAATGGCTGAGAATCCAAATCTTTGTGTCTCACAAATATGACACTTCTCATCCTAGAAAGGGAAAGAATGGCCCATATCTCTTCTGTGTGGTGCATGGTAAATGTCAAGACCTGTGAGTTATATCTCAACGTGGAATAAAGAGGAACTGCAAGGGCAGCCAGCCAGGTGAAAGGTACACACCCAATGATTGTTGAGACCCAAGTTGAATGTTTCCACACAAATATCAGTATATATTGTTGCATCTGTGATATCATCAGAGTAGCTGCTCTATCCAGTAATGGAGCTCTTCCCCACATCTATTAGTTTAATACAATAAATCATTATTAAGTTTCCACTGCATGAAACACACTGTACTATGTGCTAAAGGAACAAAGACAAAAAGGAGATATCCCAGGCCCTCAAGGAACTTCAATTTCTGCTGTAGTAGGTCAATGCATGCATGTAGAAATAAAATAAAATATAAGATTCAGAGAACTCTAATAACTTAAGAGCTTAGAAAAGGCATTGAAAAGGACGTAGCTCCTAAGCCGTCATAATGGAAGCTAGGAAACGCAAAAGGCAGAGAAGAGTGAGTGCATGCCAAGAGGGGGGACATTCAAAGGTACAAGGGGAGCAGAAAAAAGTTTCTCTCCTTATGATACTTTTATCCATTGCCTCCTATACAGTTTCCATAGGGGATCTCCCACCCTGTAGGCTAAGAAAACCTAGGAGGTGTTGAACTAGTTGGAAGTAGTTCATCGGTACCTGGTGACCAAATGTTGGAAAATATGAAATTCTATTTAGTGGCATGCCTACATGTGTGACATAAACAAAGCCTCTCTGATTCATAGACTCTACAGAGCTTCCCAGCACATGTATTTGCTTTGATACCATTTCAAAGGTTGTCATCCTACTTAATACAGCAGATGAATTTAGCCCAGATTTAATTTATTTTTACTAGTTCCATATATGGAGAATTTCTCCAGGCAATTCAGAGTACAGTTGGTATGAATTATATACTATTTTTATCTCTGATACATGTATGCCTGTACTGAGGGCTTGACAGGAGCCAAATGACTCAATTACTAGGTCAATCAACAACCATTTCAGTACCTACTATATGTCAGGCACTATTGTTGTTGATGATGATATATTCAATTTCCTAGAATTTTAAAAAAGAAAAAGATAGCTTAAATTCGTCACTACAATAGATGTCATTCCCCTTTCAACCATAATATACTATATGTCTATGATACTAGTTTGACAAAAATAAAGCTATATTCCATTCTTCAAAAAGCAGCAGAAGATGCTTTGTATCATAGCTAAAGATTAAAATTGTTCTCAAAATAGAAGATGGTGAATGCACCAATCTTAGAATTATACCGCATTTTAGGGTTTTGCATTGATGGTATTCAAGTAAGTATATGCTCCAAGATACATTTTAAGAGCTCACCAATTCCTCTGGCTCTTTTTCTGTGGCCTCTCAAGTGTGACTCTAGAAGATGAGGTTATGATGGGGATCACGGTTAGATGTGAAGCTCGACAGGCAGCCCAACCCAGCCCTGGCAGCAGTTGCAGCCATCATTTGTGAAGGCTCCCCTGCATGCATAGCAATAGAACAAATATTAGTTTCATCCCACCATAAAAGAAATTGAAACAGAGAAAAATATTGACTGTACTCAAGCCACTAAAAATTAGAATATCAGAATTCTACATGGAATAAGAAAAATATAATTGAACACAGAGTCTTTTATTATCACTTGAAAAAAAGGAGTCAAAAGAAATTTGGATTCCCATCTCCCCTGATCTGTGCATGAAAAGAATCTTAGAAACATCCAGGGGTCAGGGAACATGGTTATATTTATGGACAAACCTTTGGCTCCTTACTAAGTGTTTACATTCCTACACTGTAATTGTAACAATATGGGGAGAGATTCCAATATGGACAGAAAACAGGCTAATTATCAGTGGCCTTGGAAATGTCTCAAAACTGATTTCATCTTGAGTAGGTCCTCATTTTCTTTAACCTGCCCATTTGGCTGTGAATGAGATCAGATCAGTGAAAGAATGAATATTTGTTTGAGAATGTGATCTAGTGTGAAAGAGAGGTTATAATGTCTCTGAGGTTGTGTGCTTAGCAATGGCATGGAAGGCAATATTTAAAGGAAGGGCATAGCACTGTAAACTGATAGCCTGGGAGCATGGGAGTAAAGGGTATAAATCTAATGTGTTCAGAAATAAGAGCTAGTGGCCAACACTGCATGGTATGTTAAGGTTAGTGGCACAATGTACATCCATTAGTGTTTGAACTGTGTAGCCCCCTGAGAGAGAGCTTCTGCAGGTGTGTTCATCCCCTTTGGAAAGAGAAAGAAAGTGGGGCTCACAGAAATGAAATGACTTGTCTGTGATCACATAGATAGTAAATAAGGGAGGGAGAGTCAAAGCTGGTTCTTCTTCCAAGAGCATTATCGTGTGGGTCATAGAGCTTGAAAAAAATGAGGAAAAATCTTATCTCAGACATTCACCAAACAAATGTGTGGCCCTGGGAAAGTTATTAAATTTCTCTGAGTCTCAGTTTCCTTACCTGTAATGTGAGGATAATAATACACCCACATCATAAAGTTAGTGTGGGGATCAAATGAGATGATGTTAATAAAGTTCTGTATAAATACCAGCTACAGTTATCATCCTGTACACCAGCCTTCCTCAAGGAAAACCAAAACAACATTAACAGACACAAAAAGAACAAGCCTGCAAGCGAATCAATAGCATAGGCTACTTTGAAGGGCAATATCTGCATCTGTGCATCCACAGGCAATGAATACATCAGTGGAGTAAGTTTCAGGGTTTGTTTCTCTAACCCGGGTTAAGCATTCATTCTATAGTTTATAGTCTTTGCAAGAAAGCCATTTTCCCAGATTTAGGAGGGAATTCTGAGGCCATCCGATCCACCCAGTACCTAAATGTCATTTACTTCTGAAACATAACCAACCTGATAGGCAATCATCCAGTGTCTGTTCCAGTGTCTCTCAGTAAGAGGAGCCCATTCCTCGAATCAGTACAGTCAGTTTCGTGCCAATTGTAACTGGTGCCATTTTTCATTATATCTGAACTTAATCTACCTCTCTACAGTTACATGGCTTTTGGGTCTCTATCCTCTGGGCCCAAACAGAACAACTCTTAATCCAAAGAGTTGTTCTGTTTGTATATGTGTGTGTTTCTTATTTGATTTTGTGTGGTAGGTGCTGATATTATCCCTATTTTACAGATGTGAAAACTGAGCTTCAGAGTGATTGAATGCCTTGCCCTTTAGTAGGCCAAGACTTTCAGGGGTCTTGGCCACTTTAGCTCCCCAGTTCTACAAGGTCTTTAGGCAGATATGCAAGGAGAGTATAATCTTGTTGGGTGGATGTTCTCATTGGTTTCATGAATATCTAAAGAAAGTACTACAGGAAAATTAATTTGCAAGTCTTGATTGGGACTCATGGAGATGGTTCTAGGATAAAGATCTTAATGAGTGATTAGCCTTGGGCTGGGGTAGGAGAAAGGTGAAACCCAAGTCAAGTACTCATCCCTTCAATAGGAAATATAAGCTCTGTGATTTTCTTGTATCCTTGGCGATGTATGAAATGGTTCTGCAATAAAAAGACTATGGAATACAACCCCATCTCTCTCTCCCTTTTCTTATTCAGCTGGAAGCTTTCTCTCACTTTCTCTTTGTTTTACTCAGCTGGTAGCTAGGCCCAGACTGTGCTGGTCACAGCATTGCCCATGGTCTCAGAGTTAGCAAGTATTTCAATTAGGATTTGAGCTGTCTTTAAGACCTGCACTTGAATTTGGGACTTGGAAGAAGACTGGAGTTTGAACCTTGATAGCATTCCCTATATTCAACATTTTTCTTGAACAGGGTATATATTCAAACTTATTTCAATTTGCTGACACTGAAACATTTCATCTGCAATTTATTTCAAATGATTGGTCCCCAATTTGTTTATAAAAAGATATGTTTGTGAGTGAATATAATATATTGTTATCATTTTTTCAGACATATTCTCTAGGTCTTATGTTCTAGGTCTGTGGTTCTCAACCTTCCTAATGCCCTAACCCTTTAATACTCATATGTGGGTATCTCTGCATGTGAGTGGACCAGCCTGGAGATGGATAAAGGAGCAGTGTCTTGGTTCCTAAGACCATCAGAAATATATGTTTTCCAATGGTCTTAGGTGACCCCTGTGACTCCTGTGAAAGGGTCATTTGACCCCCAAAAGGGTTGCAACTGACAGGTTGAAAGCCAGTGCTCTAGGTAGATGCAACATCATTTGTTTCTATGAGGTTTATAGATTCATAAAATTAATTTCTCTTCTTATAAGGCTGACCAACTGAACTGGGGTGACTTGTATCTTTTATGAATCATGCATGTTATATGTATACCATTGATTTTCTTTTGAGGCACCTGTCAGCTGCCCTTTTATTTAAAAAAAATAGAATGGTAGGGAGTCTCTATAGTATTTGTGGAGATGTCCATTTGAATATACTGAGATTGTAGACTCTTTACTCTTAGAACTTGTCTTTGTAGAGGAAACACTGAAGTGGTGGCTTCAATTCTTTTCTTTTTGGAAATTAATCAAGATGGGAATGTACAAGAGAGAAAGAGATAGAATTAAAGTATTAATTTATTAAAATTGCTGAAATTCCATTTCTGATTACTTTCTAATCTCTAAAAAAATCATAAGAATGATCTCCAGGAAATCAAAGGCATACTTAGTGAAAGTATGACAAGGGAACAGGAAAGCTTTCGAAAGTACTACAGTAAAAATATGTTCACAGGTATAGAAATGAATAAAAAGTTTTCAAGAATATGACTTTAATGTGCTTATGTTTTTTTAATTTAGAAATATTTTTTTATTAAATTTAGACAAATTCTTCTTTAAAGATTTACTTCTACCACTTTTTTTCCATGCCCATGATAAGATTATATAAAATTAAAAGGATCAGAGATCTAGAAATTAAAAAGACTTCAGAACATATCTAATTTCAACCTGTTGTTTTACAGATGTTATTGAGGCATGTACCTGAATGAAAACTGATGGCCAAACAGATAAAGTTCTCCCAGAAGGCCATACATGTAGTATGCTGCAGAAGCAGGATTCAAACCCTAACCCTCTAACTTCAGAACCAGAGCATTTTCTTCTAGAAGATACTACCCTGAGGTGTGTGGGGTGTTCAAGAAGGCTAGCTCCTCTGGTGTAAGGGCTTACCAAGCCCTTTTTAGGTCTGTTCATTCATCTTTAGTGTCCATCTGATGCACCCAACTCTTACTTCTGACCCCAAGGAGCTGTAACATATGCAGGGGCCACATGCTAGTAAACATTTCTTGGCAGATGAGATAAACCAGGTTGAGGGTAACCAACACACCTTATACCCATTGAGGGGTTAGGGGGATTTCTACGCCAGACATGGGAAGACTTGTGGTGGGTAAATGGGAAGAATTTTTTTCCCCAACAGCCATGAAGTTGGATGAAGCTAGTGTGTTGAAAACTTAGTTATGCATTGGAGTTTCCAAGATAATTCCACTATATCTTGAGCTATTGTCAATCATCTTGACTTTTATTTTGCCACTGGATTCCAACGCCTCTGGAAGAGAAAGTGAGGCTGACTACTTTGTGCAACTCTCCCTCATGTAAATCCTATTCACAAACAAGTCAGTACATCACCCCTTAATATCATTGGCCCTCTGCAAATGAAGTATAAACAACACCCTGTAACCATTTTGTGAGATTCCATTGACCCCAAAGTTCTTTTCTTCCATGTGTGGTTGTTCCAGAATCTAAGTTTGAGGAAAGGACCAAGCCAGCAATCAGCTTTCATTCCTCTCCTACCTCTGCTTCTGAACTTCACTATCGCATCCCCAAATAGGTGGGTACTCCTCCTTCAATTATTAGTTCCCTTTTATGTGTTGATTTCACTCTTCAGAACAGAAGGGCTTGGAGGGCAAGAGCTGTCTTTCTCTTTTTTTTTTCTATTTGTATCTCTAGAGCTTAGCAGGGTGCCTGACTCTTAGTAACTAACTACTTAATCCAGCAAGGACAATAAGCATTTATTAAGTACCTATCACTTAGTGGAGCACTGGAGATATGAATTGAAGCCCAAAATGGCCCTTACTCACAAGAAACTTGCTGTTCAGTGGGAGGGGGGGAATATCCCAAGGTTTAGACAGTATGAATCAGAGCTAATCTTAGAGGGACTCCACTGGCACTAAAGGACATAAGGAAAGGCTTCTTAAATAAGGCAGGGGTTTAGCTGACATGAAAGAATTCAGGTAAGGCCATATGAAGACAAGGAAAGAGAGAACTCCATGTATGGGGGACAAGCACTGAAAACTCATGGAGGTGGTTATTGGTATATCAAGTGAGGGGAACAGTAAGGAGGCTAGTGTCATTGTATCACAAAAGAATCTGGAGGGGACTAAGGTATAAAAAGGCTGGAAAGGCAGCAAGGGGTCAGGATCTAAAAGGCTTTACAAGTCAAACAGAAGATCTTGTATTTGATGCAATAATAAGCCAGTGTTATTGATAGAGAACAAATGAGAGTTTGTTGAATGAGTTTTCTGGTGATGTTGTCTGATCTTCTCTTTGGGAAAATAACAATTGAGAGGGGAATGGATAGAAGTAGGGAATGATTTGAAATCTACACACCAGTAGGCTTTTACAATGGTCCAGGTCTGAGAGAATGAGAGCCACTACTAGGGTAGTGGTAGTATGAGAGCAAAAAAAGAGGAGTACCCAAGATACCTTGTAAAGGTATTAGATATGAGGGGAGATGAGAGAATGAGGAGTTAAAAGGCCCATGGAGATAGTGAGGTTTATGACTGGGAGGATGATGTGCTATGGACAATAATAAAAAGATAGGAAGACAGGAGGGTTTGGGGAAAAATAATGGATTCAGTTTTGCACATGTTGAATTTAAGATGTCTGTGGAATATCCAGTTTGAGATGCAGAAGTTGCATGTAGAGTTCTGAGATGAGATCAAGAGAAAAATTAGGGCCACATAATTTGATTGGGGAAAAATCAGTCCACAGGTGAGAGTAGAATCCACAGTAGCTGATGAGATTACCAAGTGAAATGGCATAAAGGGGGAAGAAAAGAGGGCCAAGGACAAATCCCAGGGGCCCAGCATGTTTATGGATTATGAGATGGATGAAGATCCAGCCAAAAAGACTGGACAATAGGAAAAACAGGTGAGAGAAGAGCCTCTAGAGAGCAATATTACAAAAACTGAGAGAAAAAGACACCACAGAGAGTGTTGAGAGTTGCTAATAGGCATATAAAGATTAGGATAGAGAAAAGATTTAGATTTGCTGATTTAAGAAATCACTAGTGAGGGTGATGGGGAGAAACCACAACCACAGCCAGAGCCATTCTAGTGCTAAAGGCTAAAAAGTGAACCTGAATGAATTCAAGATCAACAGAACTCAAGGAGAGACTGAGCGAGGCAGATTCCCAGCCCAGGAAAGTGCCTAATTAGGTTGGGGTAAAAAGAACATTGAGCACAAGGAAGGCATGCCAGCATGGAACAGAGAGCAGAAAAGAGCAGACTGAGAGAAAAAGCTCCAGCCAGGCATCCAGCAGACTCACCCAGCCTGAAAGATTTCCAGCCATCTCACCAGAGGACAGAGGATCATTGAACTGGGTAGGAAAAAACTTGGGGCCCTAAAGAGGGGTGGAAGGTTCTGCAGGGGCAATCTAGATGTTTAAACTTATATACCCACATGGCCAGAAGCCAAGATGGAGGAATAAAGTTTAGTGGCTCCTCTAAATCCTTCCCAGACCAAGAAAAGTCCGGAATTAAATGTCCTAATCAGAGTAAAATCTTGAATCAGTGGAAACAGCCTGAGGCACAGCTAAGGAAAGCAGAAAGAAGACAATACAGAGTCTAAGCCCAGTATGGTGGAGCCAGCAAGGCCTACCAAGAAAAGCCAATTTAGCACCACTGGCCCAATCAGAAACAACAGGTCTGACTCAGACCTTCATCTGTAGCTGGCTCTGAGCCTGCTTGAATCATAGCTCAGGGACATAGACTCTGAAACCTGAAGGAGCTACACCACCTGACCCCCACAAGTTACTCTGTAAGCCTCAGGGTAACTCAGGGGGATTACTGAGAGTCTTGGTATTGGCATCAGGCTACATACTCAGAGCTTATAGCTACCGAGCCCCTACCTCCCAACCTAACAAACTTAACACTTTGGCACCCCAGACTTGGATATCCACTCCAAATTCCAGGACATAGGCACTCACAATGGGGAAAAAGGAAACTGAAAAGGCTAGGACCATTAAATCCATTTATAGTGAACAAGAACAAACAAATTCAGAAGGCAACAGGCACTCTGTATCTACACTGGAGACCACAGAAGAAAATGCAAATTGGTCTCAAGCTTTCTTGGAGGATCCCAAAGAAGAGATTTTAAAAATGAAATTAGAGAAGTAGGAGATAAATTCAAATCTATAGTGTCTAAACTGGAAAAAAAATCTCACTGAAGAAATCAAATCTTTGAAAAGCAAAATTGGAGTACTAGAAGAGGAGGTCCAAAATCTAACTGGAGAAAATGCCTCCCTAAAAATGAAAAATCAAAATAAGGATAAGGAACTCCAAAAACTAGCTGAGGAAAATAACGCACTAAAAATTAGAATCAGACAAACTGAAGCTAAGGACTCTATGACGCAACAAGAGTCAGTCAAACAAAACATAAAGATTGAAAAATTGGAAGAAAGTGCAAAATATCTCACTCAAAAAAAACTGACCTGGAAAACAGGTCCAGGAGAGATAACCTAAGAATTATCAGCTTACCAGAAAATAATGATGAAAAAAACAGCCTCGATAGCATCCTCCAAGAGATTGTTAAAGAGAACTGTCCTGAGGTCCTAGATTCAGAGGGAGAAATGGTTATTGAAAGAATCCACTGATCTCCTCCTCAAAAGAAATCCAAAATTGAAAACTCCAAGAAATATTGTAGCCAAACTCCAGAGCTACAGAGTCAAGGAGAAAACACTGAATGCAGCCAAAAAGAAGCAATTCAAATATCGTGGAACTACTGTCAGGATTACACAGGATTTGGCAGCTGCTACATTAAAAGGTCGGAGGGAATGGAATGCCACTTTTCATAAAGCAAAAGAGCTAGGACTGCAACCAAGGATTAACTATCCAGCAAGACTGACAATATTCTTTTAGGCAAAGAGATCACCATTTAATGAAATAAAGGACTTCCAGACTTTCCTTATAAAGAAGCCTGAGATCAATGGAAAATTCAATCTCCACTTACAAGATTCAAGAAAGACATTAAAAGGTAATCAAGGAAAATAAACACTCACACATACATATACACACAATGATGCTCACACTTGCACATAACTTGGGACTCAATAAGACAAAACTGTTTACATTCCTTTATGAGAAGCACATACCTGTCAATACTGAAATTTGTATAAATATTGTGACACTTGAGGGGGATGTACACAGAAAGAAGGTGTGGGTAGAAATGAACTAACCTGAAGATTGAAAAAAACATGTTTAGGGGAAGAAAGGGACTGTAAGGGGAGAGGAGGAAAGGTAGAGGTAGAAGATGGTAGATTGTGCCACAGGATGAGGCATAAAAACCATACTGGAGTGGAGGGGTAGGACGGAGGGGGATGAGCATCATATGATCGTTACTCTAATTGGTTCTGATTTAAAGATGGATCAATACAGATGGTTAAGTTTAGATTCTAACATGAAAAGACACAAAAAATCATAATAATAGAGGGAAAAGAGGGATGGAGACGAGCAATGTATGAAATTTACTAGCATCAGTTTGGGTACAATAAGGGAATAACATACTCGGTTAAGAATAAAAATCTACTGTACCCTACAATAGAGGGATAAGGGGAAGGGGTGTAAGAAGGGAGCATATTCAGGGGGGAGGGGAAGAGTAGCAAGGGGGGAAGGTAGTATAAAGGGGGGAATCACAGGGAGGGAATACCAAGGAAGGTGGTGGTCAAAAGGAAAATTCTTAAGGAGGGACAGGGAAAAGGAAGGCATAAGATATGAACAGGGGAGGGAATAAGATGGAGGCAAAGTCACAGATAGTAATCGTAACTCTGAATGTGAATGGGATGAACTCTCACATATAACAGAGGCAGATAGCATAATGTATTAAAAACCACAATCCTACAATATGTTGTCTACCAGAAACGTGCTGAAACAAGGAGAGATGCACAGGGTAAACGTAAATGGATAGAGTAGAATATATTATGCCTCGGCAAAAGTAAAAAAAAAAAGCAGGGGTAGCAATTCTTATCTCAGATAAAGTAAAAGCTAAAATAGATGTAATTAAAAGAGATAAGGAAGGAAACTACATCCTGCTAAAAGGCACCATCGAGAATGAAGCAATATCATTACTTAACATATATGCACCAAGCGGTGTAGCATCCAGGTTCCTAGAGGAAAAGTCTAGGGAATTAGGGGAGGAAATAGATAGCAAGACGATACTAGTGGGGGACCTCAATCTCCCCCTGTCTGAACTTGATAAATCTAATCTCAAAATAAACAAGAAAG
>CM053597.1:9098141-9138349 GCA_028646575.1 Pseudocheirus occidentalis | reverse complement strand
GGAGGGATAAGGGGGGAGGGGTGTAAAAAAGGGAGGATAGTCAGTAGGGACGGAAAGAGTAGCAAGGGAGAAAGGTAGGTAAAGAGGGGGGACACAGGGAGGTAATACTGAGGGAGGTGGTGGTCAAAAGGAAAATTCTTAAGGAGGGGAAGGGAAAAGGAAGACATAAAGATATAAACAGGGAAGGGAAAAGATGTTGGGAAAATCACAGATAGCAATCATAACTGTGAATGTGAATGGGATTAACTTCCCCATAAAACAGAGGCAGATAGCAGAATGGATTAAAAACCACAATCCTACAATATGCTGTCTATAAGAAACACATACAAAACAAGGGGATACACACAGGGTAAAGGTAAAAGGACAGAGTAGTATATATTATGCCTCAGCAAAAATAAAAAAGCAGGGGTAGCAATCCTTATCTCGGATAAAGCAAAAGAATTGGAAGAGGTAAGGAAGGAAACTACATCCTGCTAAAAGACACCATTGAGAATGAAGCAATATCATAACTTAACATATATGCACCAAGAGGTATAGCATTCAAATTCCTAGAGGAAAAGTCAAGGGACTTAGAGGAGGAAATAGACAGCAAAACAATACAAGTGGGAGACTCAATCTCCCCCGCTCTGAACTTGATAAATCTCACCTCAAAATAAACAAGAAAGAAGTTGAGGCAAATAGAATTTTAGAGAGGCTAGACATGATAGATCTCTGGAGAAAACTGAATGGGGAGAAAAAGGAATATACCTTCTTCTCAGCAGTACATGGCACATTCACAAAAAAGACCATGTACTGGGGCATAAAATCCTCACAATTCAGTGCAAAAAGGCAGATATATTAAATACATCATTCTCAGATCATGATGCAATAAAAAATTATATGCAATAAAGGGCCATGGAAAGGTAGGTAAAAAAAATTATTGGAAACTAAATAACTTAATCCTAAAGAATGAGTGGGTCAAATAAGAAAATATAGAAATAATCAGTAACTTCATCCAGGAGAATAACAATACTGAAACATCATGCCAAAACTTGTGGAATGCAGCAAAGGCAGTACTTAGGGGAAGTCTTATATCCCTGATTGCATACATGAAAAAATCAGAGAAAATGGAGGTCAATAAATTGGACATGCAATTGAAAAAGCTAGAAAAAGAACAAATTGAAAATCCCCAATTAAATACAAATTAGAAGTAATGAAAACCAAAGGAGAGATTAATAAAATTGAAAGTAAGAAAACTATTGAATTTATAAATAAAAATAAAAGTTGGTTTTATGGAAAAAGCAATAAAATTGATAGACCCTTAGTCAATATGGTAAAAAGAAGAAAACCAAATTTTTGAGTCTCAAAAATGAAAAGGGTGAATGTACCTACAATGAAGAGAAAATTGAAACAATAATTAGGAATTATTTTGCCCAATTATATGCACATAAATTTGGCAATTTTAGTGAAATGGATGAATATTAACAAAAATATAAGTTGCCCAGACTAACTGAAGAGGAAGTAAATTACTTAAACAACCCCATCTCAGAAAAATAAATTGAACAAGCTATCAGAGAACTCCCTGGGAAAAAATCCTCATGGCCAGATGGATTTAATAGTGAATTCTTTCAAGCACTTAAAGATCAATCCATCCCAAATACTCTACAAACTATTTGGTAAAATAGGTGAGGAAGGAGTCCTACCAAATTCTTTTTATGACACATATATGGTACTGATACCTAAATCAGGGAGAGACAAAATGGAGGAAGAAAATTATATATAAAATATAATTATATTATGCCTCAGCAAAGTAAAATAAAAAGGAGGGTTAGCAATTCTTATCTCAAATAAAGCAAAAACTAAAATAGATCTGATTAGAAGAGATAAGGAAGGAGACTACATCCTGCTAAAAGGCACCTTCGAGAATGAAACAATATCATTCATTCTCCCTCATGAATTTAGATGCAAAAATTTTGAATAAAACATTAGCAAAAAGACTATAGCAACTTATAACAAGAATAACACATTTTGATCAGGTTAGATTTATTCCAGGAATGCAAGGATGGTTAAATATTAGGAAAACCATTAGTATCATTGATCAGATAAACAATAAAACTAGCAGAAACCATATGATTATTTGAAGAGATGCAGAAAAAGCCTTTGACAAAATACAGTATCCATTCTTATTAAAAGCACTAGAAAGTATAGAAATACATTGAGTTTTCCTTAGAATAATAGGTAGCATCTACTTAAAGCCATCAGCAACTATTATATGTAATTGGGATAAACTAGAAGCATTTCCAATAAAATCAGGGGTGAAACGAGGATGTCCACTATCACCCCTCTTACTCAATCTGGTATTAGAAATGTTAGCAGTAGCAATTAGAGAAGAAAAATAAATCAAAGGAATCAAATTAGGCAAAGAAGAGACTAAGCTATCACTCTTAGCAGATGACATGATGACATACTTGGAGAATCCTAGAGAATCAAATAAAAAACTTCTTGAGACAATAAATAAATTTAGCCAAGTTGCAGGATATAAAATAAACCCACATAAATCCTCAGCATTCCTATATATTTCCAATGAAGCCCAACAGCAAGAGATAATAAGAGAAACTCCATTTAAAGTTACTGCAGACATTATAAAATATTTGGGAATCTACCTGCCAAAACACACCCAATACCTTTATGAACACAACTACAAAACACTTTTCACACAAATAAAATATGATCTAAATAATTTGAAAAACATCAATTGCTTATGGCTTGGTACAACTAATATAATAAAAATCACTATTTTACCTAAATTAAATTACATATTTAGTGCTATTCCAATCAATCTACAAAAAATTACTTTATAGATCTAGAAAAAATAGTGACAAAATTCATCTGGAAGAACAAATAGTCCAGAATATCAAGGCAATTAATGAAAAGAAATGCTAAGGAAGGTGGCTTAGCTGTTTCAAATTTTAATCTCTAATATAAAGCAGCAGTCATCAAAACTGCTGGTACTGGCTAAGGAACAGAGTAGTGGATTAATGGAATAGATTGAGTACAAAACACTCAGGAGTCAAAGACTATCATAATATACTGTTTGATAAGGCCAAAGATCCAAGTTTCTGGGTTAAGAATTCACTAGTTGACAAAAAACTGCTGCGAAAATTGGAACATAGAATGGCAGAAACCAGGCATAGACCGTCATCTTATGGCATACACCAAAGTCAGGTCTAAATGGGTGCATGATCTAGATATAAAGGCTGATACTGTAAATAATCTGGGGAAGCAAGGAATACTTTGCCTGTCAGACTTATAGAGTACGGAAGATTTTATGACTAAAGAAGAGTTGGAGAGCACTTTAAAATGCAAAATGGATAATTTTGACTACATTAAATTGAAATGTTTCTGTACAAAGCCAATGTAACCAAGATTAAGAGAGAAGTGAGAAATTGGAAAGAATATTTACAACCAGTGTCTCTGATAAAGACCTCATTTCTAAAATATACAAGGAATTATATAAAATGTATAAGAATACAAGTCATTTCCCAATTGATAAATCATCAAAGGAAATGAACAGTCGATTTTCAGAGGTAGGAATTAAAGATATCTTTAAGCATATGGAAAAATGCTCTACGTCACTATTGATTCAAGAAATGCAAATCTAAACAACTTTGAGGCACCACATCTCACCAGTCAGATTGGCTAAGATGCCAAAACAGGAAAATGACAAGTACTGGAGAGGATGTGGAAAAATTGGAACTCTAATGCATTGTTAGTGGAGCTGTGAACTGATACAACCATTCTGGAGAGCAATCTGGAACTATGCCCAAAGGGCTATAAATAATTGCATACCCTTTGACCCAGTAATACCACTTTGGGGGTTGTATCACAAAGAGGTCATAGAAGTGGGAAAAGGACCCATATGTACAAAAATATTTATTGCAGCTCTCTTTGTAGTGGCAAAAAACTGGAAACTTAGTGGATGCACATCAATTGGGGAATGGCTGAACAAGTTATGGTATATGAATGTAATGGAATACTATTGTGCTGTAAGAAATGGGAAGGAGATGGACTTCATAATTATCTGGAGAGTACTGATGCTAAGTGAGAAGAGCAGAACCAGGAAAAATTTGTACACAGTCACACATCATATGTCTGATGACCAAACTTAATAAACTGGACTCTTCTCAGCAAAGCATAGTTAAAAGACAACTGTACAAGTATCAGGATGGAAGGAGATGTCTACATTCAGAGAAAGAACTAGAAAGAACAGAGTTTAAATGGAGGCTTAAGCAATGCATGCTATTGTTCTTTTTCATGTTTATGTTTCTTTTTCCCCATTGTTCGCTCAATTTGTTACAACCCTTTTATACAAGCACACTATTGTACAATGTGAAAGTATTTGCAGATCCTATACATGATTGTACACCACCATGGGGCAGGAGGGGAGAGAATAAGGGAGGGGAGAATATTTGAAACTCTAGGGATTATGGAACTGAATCTTGTAAACTAAAAGTAAATAAACATGTCCATGAAAAAAAAGAAAGGCTAGACGAGGCCTAGTCAGAAGAGTTTCCTAGAAGACCCAACATGTCATATGACAATATTTTTATGACAGTGGAAGATAAATTGAGTACATTGGTGCATATAGGGCAAAGTCATTATTATAAAATTATATTTAAAAAGACAACATTAAGTTATTTAGAAAATTTACTTATGTGCAATATTTACTTCTCTAATGATAGTAGATAAATTAGGTTACCACTGCATTTGTTCTCTGTTCATACATGACAGCTAAAGTTCTGTAGTTAGCCATCACAATGTATTATTGAACCATCTGATTGGTCAGTGTCACTGAGTAGATACTGCTATTATTCTTCTGAACTATTTTTTTCTTCAGTACTCTAGAATTTATCTGCAATGTGGCATTAGCCTACAGTATAGTACAGAAATCTTAGTGTTTTGAGAAGCTTAGGAAAGTAGAGATCTTTATAAAATATTCAATAAACTACTAAAGCATTCTATGTAATCAACAAGTTCAGAAAAGGTCAATTACAACATTTAGTTGCCCAGTGAAGTTCTCCAATGTGAGGCAAATTGTAGTGAATGCTGATGGCATTCTATTATTGGTAATCTCCATTACTGAGATGTGTAACAGTGGATTTCATTTGTTCAGTAACAGGCTAAACTTTAATCCAGTTGTTTAGGAAATTTTCTGGCTTTGCTCAAAAGAAAATTTTATAAGAGAGTCTCTGGTAGCAAAAACACATAGTAGGCATTTAATAAATTTATCTTTCAACGTTGTGTAATTTTTTAAAAGCTACTTGCTACAAGAAAGGAAATTAATGACTTCTACCAACTGTTGAAGCTCACTTCTCAAACTATGACACCTTCAGGAATATTCTTAATTTGAAGAAAGGGGTTAGAGAAGTGATATTTTCCCTTTCTTCCTTCATAGCCAAAGAAAGTCAGAAATTAATACAAAGGTTACAAAAGAAAAAAAGTATGTGGGTGGTCAAATAAAAGGTAACATTTGTTAACTATTTTATTATAATTCGAGGGAACAGCTAGAGAACAGCACCGTAACAGGGAAGGGAAAAGAGAAGGAAATAAATATTTATATAGTGCCTACTGTTTGTGAGACACTGTGCTAAATAAAAAAAAAATCATCTTCCCAGTACCCCATGTTCACAACCTAGGCATCATTCTAGACTCCTCACTGTGTCTTATTACCCTATATCTAATCTGTTGGTGAGGCTTGTTAATTTTACCTCTCCAACATCTCTCAAATATGCTCCTTTCTCTTCTGTAACAGTGACACCATTCTAGTACAAACCTTCACTACATGCCTTTATTGCTTATTGATATTTATCCATCTTTGTAAAAGACCAATGATATTAGGAAGGCAATGTCATGACTTTGAAGTGAATCGGATTTAAGTGAGGCAAGGCTATGCAAAATCACCTCTCTTACTTTATCCTCTGGAGCCATCTGGGTCCATTGGCAAGATATAGATCAAGAAGACTGGAGATGGCCTTTAATGCTGTTTGGAGACCTTGGTTTTTTAAAGCTAGGTCTCACTTTGTCTGAGGCAATGCCCATTCAATGATTTAGGCTGGATAAGAAATGAGGAAAAAATCATCTCTGTTTCTAGTCAAAACAAAACAAAATCAGTCTGGGAGAGGAAGACCCTCAGGGTTTCTGGCCAAAACAGACAGGATTGCTATCTACAGTCATTCAAAACCATCAAAACCCAAACAATGACCAAGTCAGATTTGGTCAATCAGTGGGATTCAGAGTGATTTGGGTTTAAGTTATGGTGTATAAAGAAAAAAAAATCTAGACTGTAAACCTCCAGATATCTTGTGAGGTTTCAGCAATCAAAATTTATATTCCTTTGAGCAGAACAACCACAGGTAAGGGCATGATTCCCTAATTGGACAGAGGGAAAGAAGAGAAGGAAAGGAAGGAAAGAAGGAAGGAAGGGAAGAATGAAGAAAAGAAGGCAGGAAGAAAGGCAGGAAGGGAAGGAAGGAAGGGAGGAAGGAAGGAAGGAAGGAAGGAAGGAAGGAAGGAAGGAAGGAAGGAAGGAAGGAAGGAAGGAAGGAAGGAAGGAAGGAAGGAACGGTGGGAGGAAGTCAGGGAGGAAGAGAAGGAAGAAGAGAGTAAGGGAAAGAGGAAGGGAAGAAGGTAAGGGGGGAAGGAAGAAAGAAAAACTTGATTATAACAAGAGTTGAGTGGTGAATCTGTCTCAAGTGTTTCCCCACTCCAATCCACCTTCCATTCAACCGCTACAGTAATTTTCCTAAAGTACAAATTTGATCGTGTTACCTCCTCCTACTCATTAAACTCCAGTGGCTTCCTATTGCCTCCAGGAGCAAACAAAAATACTCTTTGCCACTCCAAGTCCTTCTTAACCTAGCCCTTTCCTACCTCCCCACCTTACTGCCTGACATGCACTCTTCAATCCAGTGACACAGGCTTCCAGGCTGCTTCAAGAATAAGACATTCATCTCTTCTCTCTAGGCCTTTTCTTCATCTATCCCTCATACCTAGAAGGCCCTTTCTCTTCTGCTATGGCTACTGATCTTTCTGGTTTCCTTAAAATCCCAACTAAAATCCTACCCTCTACAAGAAGCCTTCCCTAGCCACTCTCAATTCAAGAGCCTTCCTTCTTAAATATTTCCTATTTATCCTATCTAAAGGCCATTTTCTCTATATGTGTTTGCATGTTTACATATTAGATTGTAAGCTCTTTGATGGCAGAGAAGATCTTTTGCCTCTTTATGGATCTCTGGTGCTTAGTTAGTACAGTCTCTGGCTCAGAGTAGGTGCTTAACAAATGTGTAATTATTGACTATTGAGTGACTGACTTGCCAAATAATCTGGAACAATTTGCATAAATAAACTTTGCATCAGTTCCATCGTCTATAAAAGGAAGATAATGAGAGCATTTTCCTCTCAGAATTTTTGTGAGAATCCAATGTGGTAATAATTGTGAAGTGCTTAGAGGAGTCTCTGGCACATAGCAAGCACCATATACAGGCTGGCCATTATTATCACTAAATATCTGCATCCAGATTTGAACTCAGGTCCTTCTGACTTCAGACCCAACACTCTATTCACTGCACCACTTACCTACCACAGGAATGAGATGACTCATGCATTTAGTGGCAAGGAAAAGGGCCATCTCTTCATGTGGATCAGAAGTGAATAGTAGAAGGCATCTGGGTGACATGAGATGAAGAAGACATGGGCTTAGTTAGCTCTTGGTACATGACCTCATTTCCCTCCCAGTAAAATATGAGGGGAATTTCTCATATGAGAGGGTAGGAGTAGGGGAAGTCATGGATATTTTGAGGGAAGAAAAGATGAGCATAATAGTGAATTGATGAGGGAAATATAAAAGGATTGCCCTGCTACAATATGGGTCCAGTGGAATTTATGAAACATGAATTTGTAGTAGCCCCAGACTACAGAGTTTTATCTTTTTCTCCGGTTTCATTCTGGATCACATGAATAGGAGCAGAAAGAGAATAAAGGGAGAGTGATCCAAGGTTGTGGCTTGGCAAGTCATTGTCATATTCCATAGGATAAGGAAGCAAGGGACTGGGAAGAAGAAGAAAGTCAATACTGATCTGGTTCGCCAAGGACTCAAGATAAAGAAAGTGAAAGGTAAAGCCAGCAAAATGCTGATGGCCTGGGGGAAAAAACCTGAAGGGTAGAGGGATGGAGGTAATGATGTTGATAAAGAAAACTGGATTAGAGGTCATAAGGCAGAGGACAAAAGAGAATTATAAAAGATTATAGTCAGATAAGGACATTGCAGAGATCATGAACATAACCACAGGAAAGTTGTAGGTGATAGCAAAAATGCATCAATAGCTTTAGAATTAAGTTTCATAAGAGTGGAAGGCTATGTTCTGGGTAGAAAAATCTGGTTTGCCATGACAAAACTTTTAAAACAGTGCAGAATATTTTTAAATGATTCTATGAAAATACTTTGTACAGATCTGTGATTTTATTGATATGAGGAATTCCCTCAGGAGGAAAATCCCTCTACCCATGAAGATAAGCACCTTGTTTACAATTTGTCATCCTAGAGATTTGCCCAGGAAGCCAAAATGTGCCAGAAGTGGGACCTTAAGTCAAGCTCTCAATTGAGGAGTACAACAAAGTATCTCATGTTATTGAGGACATCAATGCAATACAAGGGGAAAACAAACCCTTTTATAAGATCCAATGCTTGTTCATGATAAAAGACACTAAATTTAATAGGAATAATGGAGTTTTTCTTTAGCCCACATACACAAAATCTCTCTCAAACAAAACAATACCAAAGTACAAATATTAGATAATTTCCCATTTTCCTTACTTAATCACTTTAACCAGGCTTTCTAAGTTTGTATTAAGTCCTGAAGGGTCCACAGTCTTCTCTATCCTTATTTTTACTAAAATTGCATGTAAACAATTCTCCTTTACTTTGAATGCTAGCTCATTTTATTCAAAAACTTATCAAGGCAAAGAGAAGTCATGGCTTTCTCATGCTTTTCAGTGTTGTTAATCAAAATGGATATTGAATATTATCAAAGGCCATGTCTGCATACATTGGAAGAGATAAAGGACTTTTCTTTTGGATATTAACATATTAGGCTGTTTTTCTAACATTGATTTACTTTTGTTTTCCTGTAGTACATAGCACTTAACAATAACAAATATGAGTTAATGTTGTGACATGGCACCTGAAAAACTGATCAGGGATTAGGAACATGAAGTGACCTGTCTGGGATGGTACAGCAAATAAAGGGGGAAGGGGCAGGGGTTTCAAAGCTGCTCATAACACCAAACCTGGCACTCTTATTCTATTATAATGACTTAATAAGTATTTGGTAAATTGAAATTTTTTTTCAATCGTTGGCAATCAGAAGAGCAAAGAATAAAGAATGCTTTCTGAGTTCTTCTACTGAATAATAGTAATAGTAATAGTAGGACCTGGGGAATCCCGACTAGAATTTATTGTCAGGAGATTATCCTGTCTGCTTATACTATTTTCCCCATTAGTCATGTTGCAAACCCAGGAAATTAAACAGAATTCCATAAACACAGGCGCAAAAACTGCATCCCTAGGTTGATGTGAACTTGAAGTTTAAGCTTTCCTCTTGGGAATATTATATCCTGTCCTAATACATTTTTATAGCTATACTTTGAAAGACTTGGCTGTACTAAGTAGACTTAACATTCTTTATAAAATCAGATGGCGCTATAATCATTTTATATAGCATCTCTTCACAGCATGAGATTACCAGAGCAGGTTCCCGATGAAGTAAAAAGATTGCTATTGTTATTCCAACCGATCCATAAAATGCACAGCCTAATGTTGAAATGATTATTTATAGACTTGGGCATCAGAAAGTGAATAATTGTTTTTGAAAGGAAGCCTGGCATGACACATTTGTTTGAATGCAAAATTACTTTCAAAGAGGGATTTCATGAGGTTCAATAAGAACTAAAAGTTGAATCAGTAATTTCCCATAACTAAGTGCAACTATCTAAAATTGCTCTCTGCCTACTAAGCCTCAAAACCCAAATTAGATCAGGGCCTGGCCACTTGCACCCGTTTGGTTTTCTGAGGTGCAAGAATCCTGCTACAGGCAAGAATCAATGATCTAGCACTGAAAAGACTGTCTTATTAATAATGTATTTTCTCTTTGGATTCTCCATGGCATTAGTTTCCAAACCCCATACCAGAAAATTCACACTTGGCAAGATGCAGCTGTGTATTCTAAGTGGGAGTTCTCACATTCTGGATTCCTGCCTGCCTTCAAAGCCAATAGGAGGCAGATTGGTCCAGCAAAAAGAAAGATGCTAATATTTAAAATCATGTCTTCCTTGGTCATTGTGTTTACCTGACATCTGTTCTTGTGAGACCAGTTTTATCCTGAATTAAGCCCCAGATGTTTTGTCTATTACCCACATTGCTGCTAGAACAGAGATAGAATAAATTTTCAGCGATTTCTAGCAACTGAATTAATAGCTCTAATTGAAGGATACAGAAATCTAATGCAGAAATTTCCATAGTAGAAGTTATGTTAACTGTAATGCTATTTACCAGAGAAACCAGAAGAACCACAGACTTGCGGACTTAACACAGCAGGAATGGGCCATAAAGATTCTCTAGTTTCCTCCACATCTAGATTACAAAGTGGAGGCAGAGAAATGCAAAGCCACTTGGTTAAGGGCCCAGAGCAAGTGAGCTGCAGAGACTGGAACCCTGGTGCTCTAACCCCACGGCTAAAGTTGGAAAATGAGAGCTGATTTACATAAACACTTCATAAACACTTCTATGTTGTCAAAGTGGCCCCAAGTCCATTAATATGGCTTGACATCAAGTCTGAAGAATACAAGGACACCCTGAACAAACCACATAGCCTCTGGGCCATTCAGTCAGGTCATAGCCATGAGCACCAAAAATGGATACTGCTGGATAATTCTTCAGCCACTGGCTCAATGAAAGCAGCCCAGAGAGAGATCCCCAAAATATGGCAATGAATCAATGCCTTGTCTACAGCTTCAAGCTTCTCATAGTATAAAGACATAACAAAAAGACATGCTAAACATTGACTACTAGTGATTCTCAATTATGGATGAGACATAGATGATTGGAATCTTTGCTTACAAATCAAGGTCAGTTAGATACAATTGGTTTTTTTTTCCCATTTAAGCCTATTAATCATGTAGGAAAATTACCAGTTGACTGTAGATTGATGTAGCTAAATGAAATCAGGGTATGCTTAAAAATAAATGAACCAGTATAACATAAATTCTTCCAAGTCCTTGGTTTCATTACATAGTCATTCACAGAATGATTAACCAGAGGGAGGCAACTGGGAATTTGTCCAAGCCCATGAAAATTTAGAAGGCTTTGCAACATAGAAATTATCTTGAGCTTCTTACTGTCCCTTACCCTCCTCCCACATCTAATCTGCTGCCAAAGCCTGTCCACAGGCCTTTTCCACATCTCTTAAATACTCCTCTTGCTCTCTCTCCTCTGACATCACCACCAGGAACACTCAGCTTATTGAACTAACGTGCTGTTGGTTCTGCCTGCCTCAACTCTGTCCCCACTCCAGTCCATTATGTCACCAAAGTGATTTTCCTAAAGTGCAGGTCCGATCGTGTGGATGGCTCCACCTTGCACACAAACTCCAGTGACTCCCTGTCACCCCCAAGACCAGATATGAAATGCTCCATTGCCCTCAGAAGCCGTTCACAACCCTGCCCCCTTCTGCCTTTCCAATCTACTTGTACTTCCCGCCCTGACAGATGCCTTTCAAGTCAGCTCAGGGACACCAGCTTCTGGGGTTTTCTATGAATGAGGCATCCCATCTCCTGGCTCCAAAAAAGCTGGCCGTCCCTCATCCTGGAACGTTCTCTCTCTTCCACTCCAACTACTGCCCTCCCTGGATTTCTCTTCATGGTTTCTCACTTACCCTGAAGATAACTCGTTTGTATAGAGTAATAATATCTACATAGCACTCGTTATGCCCCAGGCACCAAGTTAAGCACTTTACGCTTGTTATGTCATGTGATCCCCATAAGCACCCTGGGATATAGTTGGTATTAGCATCCCCACTTACAGATGAGAAAACTGAAGTGAACTGGGAACCCTCTACCCCAGTGCTGCCACTCACCCCGGTGTTTCTGTGCTTGTTGCCTTCACATTAAGACTACAGGCTCCTTGAGGGCAGGGGTTGCTTTTGTTTCTTTTTGTATCCTCAGTGCTTAGCACGAAGCCTGACACATCATACTAGCATCATAAACGTTCATTGATTAACTGACTCCACCCTGGAGTCAGGACAGCTAGGTGGTATAGTGGAAAGAACTGGGGTGTGGAATCAGGAAGACCTGAATTCAAATCCAGCCTCAGAGTTTCTTCATCTGTAAATTGAGCAGCAGAAGGAATGGCAAACCACTCCAGCGTCTTTGCCAAGTAAACCCCAAATGGGGTCACAAAGAGTCAGACACAACTGAAACCAATGAATGACAACAATAACACGCTGGGGGCAGCTAGCTCGCCTATTACACTCCACAGTTTCAGCACTAAGGAAAATCCAAACTATGGCATATTCTGCTATTTGTGTGTGTCCCCTTCCTTTTTTATTCAGCGTCTCAACTTTCTGAATTGGACAGATAGGGGCAAACTTTGGGGCACTGGTCCACCTGGCCCCTGGTGTGGCTGCTCTTCAGTGGCTCGTACAAATGCCACATTGTTTAAATGAAAATAAAGACTAGAAAAAAAAGACTAGACTGAATTCTTTCCACTCTGGCTTTCACTCCAAACCTGCCTTCACCCTATTCTAGTGGCATCCTTCACAGCAGCAACCTCACAACCTCCTCCCGAGGTATCAGTCTATCCCTCCATCATGCCCCTGCTACCAGAATTCTTTTTTTCTTTTATTAAAATTAATTAATTTATTTTTAGTTTTTAACATTCATTTCCACAAAATTTTAAATTGCATTTTTTTCTCCCTGTATTTCTCCTATCCCCATCCCAAAACAGCGAGCCCACTGAATACCCCTTCTCCCAACCTGTTCTCTTTTATAGCCTCCTGAATCCCCCCCCCACAACTTTCTAGTAGGAAAATTGGATTTCTATATCCCAGTGCCTGCATGACTTATTTCCCAGGTTCATGTAAACAAACAATTTTTTTTAAACATTTGTTTTTAAAACCTTGAGTTCCAGATTTTTTTTTCTCTTCTTCCCTCCTCACCTGCCCCCACTGGGAAGATAAGCAATTCAATAAAGTTTGTGTACATTACTGTGTAGTTACCCCAATCAATTCCATAAATATTATTTTGTGGAAGACTCACTATATTTCCCTTAATCCTACCCTCTGCCCACTTATTCTATTTCCTCCTTTGACCCTATCCCTTTTCAAAAAGATTTGCTTCTAACTACCCTCTCCCTCAATCTACCCTCCCTTCTATCATCTCCACTCTTATCCCCTACACCCCTATTTTCCTGTAGGGTAAGATACCCAATTGAGTGTGTATGTTATTCCCTCCTTAAGCCAAATTCAATGAAAATAAGGTTGATCCATTCCCTTTCATCTTCCTGCTCTTCCCCTCCATTGTAACAGTTTTCTCTTGTCTCATTTATATGAGATAATTTAGACTAATGTATCTCACCCTTTCTCCTCTTCCCAACAAATTCTTCTTTCATCTCTTAATTTTATTCTTTAGATAACATCCCTTCTTATTCAACTCATCCTGTGCCCTCTGTCTGTTTATACACGATCATACATATGCCCACACTCACATATATATATTTATATACACATACACCCTCCTATGCATACATATATATATTCCCTTCAACTATCCTCATACCGAGAAAAGTCTTATGAGTTATAATTATCATTTTTCTGCTTAGAGACAGATAGAGGATCAGTGTCTCGGTTCCTAAGACCATTGGAAATATGTGTTATCTCATCATCTTAGGTGACCCTGTTTGACCCCAAAGTGGTTGTGACCCACAGGTTGAGAACCACTGTTTTAAATGATCTCTCCTGGATCTATTTTCCAGGTCAGTGATTTTTCCGATGAGGCATTTCACATTGCCTTCTAGTTTTTCCTTTGTTTGGATCCAATCTTATTTTGAAGGAGTTATTCTCTTCATTGAATTTTTGAAATTAGTTTTTCATCTGGCAAATTCGGATTTTTGAGGCATTCTTCTCCTCATTGGCTTTTTGGGCCTCTTTTGCCATTTGAGTTAGTCTATTTTTAAGGTGCTATTTTCTTCAGTGTATCTTTAGGCCTCCTTCAACAGGCTATTGACTTGTTTTTCATGATTTCATTCTCATTTCTCTTCCCAATTTTTTCCTGCATTTATCTTACTTGATTTTCAAAATCCTTCTTGAGCTCCACCATGTCCTGTGACAAATTCATATTTTTCTTGAAGGCTTTTCATGAAGGAGTTCTGACTTAGCTGTCTTCCTCCCACTCCATGCCTTGATCCTTTTTGTCCCCCCAAAAAGGATTCTATCATATGTTTGTGCTTCCTGTGCTTACTCATATTGCCAGCCAATTATTTGACCCTTGAGCTCTTTACCATGGTAGAACTCTGTTTCCAGAATGGAGAGAGCATTCTCCCAAATTGCTGGGGTTTTTGCAGTTTCTGGAGCTATTAGGTGGGTGTCATCTCTACATACCCCACAAGCTCTGGCTCACTGGCCACACACCCCAGGCCCACCTCCCAAGAGTGCAATCCAGATTCAAGCAAGTTAAAGCAGGGGTGATTACCCTTTGAATGGTTGCTTGGTTCCCCTAGGATCTGCAGGCCAGGAGTTTCTGAGATAGCCATTTGCTTCAGCCACCACATGACCCCTGCTTTTTGCCTCAGGGGCAGGAGCTGCACCAAACTCTTCAGTCCCTCTTTCCAACAAAGTTCCACACTGATCTTTTACTTTGTTTTTGGTGTTTATGGTTTGAGAAGTCTGGAAGCCATGACAGCTGCAGGTTATTCACTCTCCTAAAGTCTGCCTGGCTGGTTGGGATCTCCCTGGGGCTGGAACCATGTGGCTCCTACAGGACTGTGCTCGGCTCCCAACACGCTATGATGGACTTCTCCTGTTGGCCTACAAGCTGTCTTCAGTAGGAAATTTATTTCTCTCTGTCACTTTGTGGGTTCTGTAGCTTTAAAAATTGTTTAGAGTCATTTTTTACAGGTATTAGAATTGTTTGGAGCCAGAGCCCATACTAAGTTTGTGCTTCTACTCTGTCATCTTGGCTCCTCCTGATATCAGAATTCTTACATTAGGCTCTGGAGATTAACTTGCTGATACAGATTATGTTTCTTTTATGGCTTGGCAGACTATCTTCATATTTGGGATGGAACATGGCAGAGCATCAATAGTCCACCTTTACATGATAAGTTTCTTCTAAGCTAATTTCATTGGTTCTCAGAGACCTGTAGTCATTACCAGTCCTACATTTTAAAAAATTGTTTTTTTTCCTCCAAAGACAGGAGTTTCAAATCAGTGCATAAGCTTAAATGAATGCCCTCGCCTTTGTTAACCCAGGAACATCCTTCTTCCAAGAGGAAGCATCAGAATTGAAGTTAAGGGGATTTTTATAACAAAGACACAGTGGACACTCGAACTTTCCACAATCTTTGGACCTCGTCTCCTTCAAGACACACATTTGAGGAAGCTTTGAACTTGATCTACAACACTGGATAATTTTTCCTTGTTAATCCATTTAACTTTTACAACCTGTAAGAGGTGCTACTTATACTACTTTCAACAATCTTTTGATCCTATGGGAACAATTAGAATGGAAGTTCCTGGAGGGTAGGACTTGTTTCTTTGAGATTTTTTGAACCTTTCACTGCATGCAAGTGTTTGGCCTACATTGTATGTTCAGTAAATACCTATAGACTCCAAATACAGAAAATTAAATGCTACAAAGAGTAGTCATTTGCCAGTGGTTTCAAGAAACAGATAAGAGGGATCTCTCCACTGTGAGGCAATCCTTGATTAGAGAAGTGCTTAAACCACTTTATTTGTAAATCTAACAAAACCCAATTGGTTAAACAGAAAAATTTCAAGTAGATTACTTATATGGTGGCATATAAAGTTCTAAACAAAATAAAATTCTACATATACCATGAATATTTACCCAAATTCAAATAGTTTATGGTACTTATATGTAGAAAGTCTTAAGAGAATTCATTACATGCAGATAGTCTTTTGTGAATTATTTGCTTCAACAAACTAAAGATCAGCTATAAGATCATTACCAATGGAATAGGCCAGGTGGAGAGGAAATAATTTCAGTTATTCCAGTGAAACAATTTCCCAAATGGCCATATTATATGAATATGCAGCAATGGGATCATGGATGCTGTAGAGACAATTGGTGTGGTTATGGAAGAAAAAAAATAACAACTTATTCTTTTGGGTCTCATGGGGACTTTGGAAAACAACCACATTGCTTTAACATCTCTTGATCAAGCCATTATTTCAAATCTAACTTAATTGCACCATTCTCATTCCCATGGGATAAAAAAAATACTCATGGGGGATTTTTATTTGGTCAAAGTCACTGGTAAACTTCAAGGATTCCAATTCTCATGGGACCAATTTCCCTCACTTTGTGCAATGTTCCCTTTGGCACCTTTCCAATGGAAAATTTAAATTCATCTTGTACTTATTAGTTTTCCCCTGTCCATCCCATATAGAAATATTCTGAATACTTTGTCCCAGCAATTCAAGCTCAGCACTCAGAATATCTCTATTGAGTGTCATAGACTAGAGAAAGGGAGAGAGAATAAGAGTGGGGTTGAAAACTGTTATCATCCTAACACAATTTGCTCAAAAGAACACACCTAAACATTCTTTGGCAGCTTCACAGACCTCCTTCTGATGGAATCCTGAATAGTTGATCAACAGATCTCATAGCTAGCTCTTTGCATGGAAAGACTATACAATGCATATTATGGAGGAATGAATAAAGGAAAGAGGGAGTTTAAGAGACACTAGTCTTTTTTTGCAATGCTAAATACTATACTCACAGATTTCCAGCATCACTTAGAAGTGTGATACGGGAACTGTTAATCACACACATTGTTTCCCTTGAGGTTTCCAAGGGGTTTTATAAATTTTGAAGTACCATATGAATGTTAATTGTTATTGTTTATTATGATGATTATAACTATGTGATGTATCAATTAAAGCTCTCCTTGGTAAAGATAGCCTACCATCCAGTACTCATTACACACCAGGCATTGTAAAGTACTTGGGATGAAGTGGTGTATTGGGAATAAGTATGTTCATTTAGAATAAAAAATTACAAGGTTGATAAGGGGGAATGCAGCTAAACTATTGTGTGCTCTTTCACTCTTGATGTAGCTAGAACAACAGATGAGTCACTGTGAGTTACATTAGGTGGAGTGTGTTATCAACAGGGTAGTACTCAGCTAATTGAAAAAAGGAGTAGGGCTTCAGAAACGACATAATGCTGACCTTCAGAAAAGGCACCGCTTGGCTGGCAGAAGATAAGACTTTGCCTCTAACTTGCAGTGGACAGGAGCAGAGGAGAAAATCTAGAGCCTTATCGAAGACCTCATTTGATGAGGAATCATGCATAGGCTTTAAAATCAACTTGACAAGAAGACCAAGATTTTTGAGGCTTGTCATACCCTAGATCTAGGGGTAGAAATGTCCAACCTCTTCAGTTTACAGATGAGAAAACAGAGGCACATTGAGTTTAGAAGATTTGTCCAAACACTGCCAAAGGGTTCATGAGAGAAAAGGCTAGCCACATCCAGAGAAAGATCTATAGAGTATGAATGCAGATTGAAGCAAATTACTTGCTTTCCTTTTTTTTGTATTGCTCCTTCTTTCTCAATAACTGATGAGAACAAACTTGATTAATGTTTGACATGAAGTATTTGTAGAACCAATATAGGTTTGTGTGCTGCCAGGGAAGGGGAGGGGTAAGGGGCAGGAGAAAATCTGGAACTAATTGAATTAATTGAACTAAAAATATATAAATAAAAAAGGGGAGAAGACTACCCAAGGCCACACAGGTAATAAGTCACAAAGATGGTTTCTCAAGGTAGGTCCCTGATGGCATAACCAGTGCTCTTTCTAGTATACCATGGGTTAGCTTTCCCCAGTCACCTTGGTTTTTTCCTTTTCTATATGGCTGAGTAACAAATATCTTTTCCTCTCTTCCTTTAAGGAAGACTCCAGACCTAAGTTTTAGGGCCTTCCCTCTGCAGATTATTTCTAATTTAGCTTGCACATAGCTGTCTGCATGTTTCCCCCTCCCCATCAGAGAGCAGGGACTATTTGGTATCTTTCTCAGCATTCCCAGTGCTTAGTACAATGTCTCGCACACAGTAGGTGCTTAATAAATGTTTATTGGTTAACCTGTCCTTTTTGTCTGCAGGGAAATGTCCCTGGGCGCTTAAGCCAATGAGTGACCTGGGGTGGCCCTGCTGGACCAAGAATCAGTACTAACTTTCCCTTTTCCACCCTTCTTTCAGGAAAAAATGTGACTCACAGTTTTAGCATTAGGATTCTGGTTAAAAATCTTGTTTTCATTACAATGAAGTCACTCTTGATAGATTTATATGTTTGCCTTGAGCTGGAATTTCCCCTTAGCTTTCAAGGGTTATTCTCATTATATCTGCTCCTAGATTTCTTCCCCTCTCCTGTTACTTTGTCACTTTCTTGCAGCAACCTGGTAGCACAGTAGAGGGGTGGGCCTGCAGTCAGGATGACCTGAGTTCAAATCTGCCCTCATACACTTATATGTGCTTGTATATGTATATTTGTATATATATAGATAAATGTGTATGTATGTACACACACATATATCCTATAATGTGCTGTATATTGTGCTAAGAACCCCCTGTGATCTCATTTCATCCTCACAACAACCCTGGGAGGTAGGTGTTATTATGAACCTCATCCTATAATTCAGGAAATGGAGACACAGAGAGGCACACTGACTTGCCTAGGGTCACACAGTTAGGAGGTTTCTGAGAACACATTCGATTGAACTCAGGTCTTACTGATGCCAAGCCTAGAACACTATCCATTGGGCTTTCTTGCTGCCATTGGATTGATAACTTTATTTGTTTTATTTTGTTGCAAGAGAATTCTCACCCGGTTAAGGCAATTTGGAGACACTGATGATATAAAACAATAGACATGAATAAAACTTTTCTAAAAAATAAAATGTAAAGAAAGTAGTTCTTTCTTCATAAAGTTGTATGTTATCATTCTCTCTCTCTCTGTCTCTCTGTCTCTGTCTCTCTGTCTCTCTCTGTCTCTCTCTCTCTGTCTCTCTCTCTCTCTTTCTTTCTTTCTGTCTGTCTGCCTGCCTGTCTCGGTCTCTCTTTTTCCTTGATTTTTGACTTGAATAAAAAATTGACATTGCTGCCAGATCAGCTACTATTGAAATTTCTGGAGAATACTCAGTAACCAATTTAAACTTCACAGTCTGCTAAGAATCCATCTGTGCCAGCACAGACATCAAGGGGGAAGGAGGATTCGACCTGTTTCATCATGCTCCAACCTCCAAGATGGCAAATAAGAGCAATGAAGAGAAACCTTACCAGGCAAACAGTCTTGACCCAGACCTCTGGCTCCATAGCTTTTCCCCCTTAAATGTCCTGATAGCAAGAGAGAACTGTTTTGTTTCATTATTAAGTGTTCCCAGTAATTGATTCATCCTGTACTTTGTGGGCTACGCAGACCTCACCAAGAAAGATATCTTGCCCCTGGAATTCTGCAGGTGTGTAGAGCTGGCCATCTTCCAGGCCAGCCAAGTAAGAGGGCCCCATTACCACGAACCTCAAAAGGCCAGAGACCAATCAAAAGATATTTTTATGTCTGCTTTTTGTATTTGCATGTGGGTTTTGACCCTTTCCATCTTGCTTGGCTATGTAAAATGTTCACATTCTGCATGCTTATGTGCAGGAATACTGAGCAGATACATACATCTTGGCCGACTAGGGTAACAGTTTTGACCATAAGCTTGATGCCAGGACTGTCTTTGCAATTCCACATTCTCTCTTTCTTCTCTGTCAGAAAGGGTCTGCTCAGTTTCATGCTGGGAATGTCTGGACTGTGAGTGCAAACATGGGTCCCAGATGGTACAAATCAAATCCCATTCTTGACAAAAAGAGCTAGAGAGTGGTCCTTCCCCTCTGCCTCCCCTGTCATTTTGCAGTCACTGATAGGCTATGGGTTTTACTGACATGGCTCCAGGGGCTATGATCAAGGGCTGCCAAGCCCTCACTGCCACAGGATGACTGATCTGCCATGTTGGCACACTTCCTTAAAAAGGAGTTGGGAATGACTCAGCCTTGTTATTGGACAATTGTTATTAAGCAACACCTTACCTCTGCCTTCCTTGTTAAGTTTCAGTGTGACCTGGGCACAAGCTGTTTTTGCTATTCTGTCTGGCTTGTTGTCTCTTTTGGTTTGGTCATATCCTTCTCAAATTGTCCTGTGACGGACCTGACTATGCTGCATATTCATTACACTCTTGTCTGTCCCTAGATGTGACATCATGGTTCTCTCCCAATGATGGAAACAATAATTTATTCAGTCATCAATCACTAAGTACAATCATTTAGTCAATCAATCATTTAATCAACTCAATCATTCAATCATCCTTCGTCATTCACTATTCAATCATCAGAAAATACACAGAAACTCTACCCCTAGGTCACTAGTAAATTTACAATTTCTCAGTCAGTACACAGTATCCAAGTGGAATGGTTTCTCAGATTTCCTGGATCCCTTTCCATGGTCTCAGATTCTACCTGGATTCACCAAACTGTCACCTGGGTTCAAAGGCAGACAACTCCCAGATCCTTTTCCAGCTCTCCCTGCAGTTCCTGTTCCATGTTGGAGTTCACAGTGTCTAGTCCATCTCAAATCCTTCACAGTCTCTGTTCCTGGGAAGTCAAGGCTCAACAAAGCCACAAACAGGTGCATAGAAAGTACTAGCATCACAATTACGCTTCCTTAGCCTTTGGCAGCTTCAGCTGGCCCTCAGAAATCCTTAACAGCTCAGGCTGGCCCTCAGACTAAGCAGAAGTCTCAGATGGTTCTCAGAAACACAATCACAATCAGTTTGTCTGAATAAAAATAATACTTTTCAGCTTGGGGGGGGGGGCTTTCCTCTTTCAGCCTCCCTGGTGGCAGCAGCTTATGCCTCCACGGGGCTTGCTCCAAGAAGGTCTGACTCTCCCTCTCTGGGGTTTTTCTTTATATACAGTATTATCCCTCCCTGTTCAGCCTCTTCCTGTTACATCAGCAACAAGAGACAGGATTTCATACCCTTTGTTTCTTTAACAGAGGCTTGATCTGAACTAGGCACTAAGTACCTCTTAGCTTAGCAATATGAAAGGAACTTCAGATCTCATTACTGTTACATTCAACTACAGGATCATCTTCCTAAAGTGTAAGTCTAATCGGGTCACCCCTCGTCCCTTACTCAATAAATCCCAGTGATTCTCTGTTACTCCCAGGATCAAATGGGATGGCCTGCTCAGCTTTTAGAGGCCTTCCTATCCACCTGTCCAGTCTTCTCATAATGTTTATCCTCTCTGCTTTCCAGAGAACCTGTGAAGACATGAACTGGGATGAGGGGAAGAAGCACTGAACCTGAAGTCAGGAGAACCTGAGTTCAAATGCTGCCTCAGAAACTTACCAGCAAGTCACCTGACTTCTGTCTGCCTCAAGTTCCTCATCTATAAAATGGGGATAATAATGGATCTGCATCCCAGGGTTGTTATGAGGAATGATTGAGATGGTATTTGTAAAGTGTCCTTCACACAATATGTACCTGAGAACACCCATTTCATTCCTTCTTCTGTCATCCAGAGACACTGGCTTTCCTGCTGCTTCATGCATATTTCCCAACACTCTGTCTTTTCCCTGGTTGTACCTATAACCTGTGTGCTCCCCTTCCACACCCCTGCCTTCAAGTTTGCTGACTTCCAATGTGTCTAAGCTAAGACCCCACCTTCTATCAGACATCTTCTTGTTCTACTTTAGTGCTAGTGTCTCCTCCCAAAGACCACCCCAATTTAGCCCCTTCCTGTTTTGTTCATACAGAGCATTTGCTGATTGCTTCCTCATGAAGGCAGAGATCATCCTTTGCCTTAGCTCAGGACATGGTAGCTAGTTGGTGCTTAATAGATGTTTGGTGACTGACTGAATTATTGCTCACCTCTACATAGAGCTTTTAAAATTTATAAAATATTCTAAATAGACACGGCAGACATTTTTTACCATTTCTGTTTTATAAATGGGATGGGGGTCACTTCTGAGAAGTCAACTGGGAGGCTGCTGGCCCTCTGGCACTGGCACTTTTCCCACTACAATCTGATTCCTTTCATGTTCCTCCAAATATCCCAGTTCTATATGTGCCTGTCCTCCCCAGCAGATGGCAAGCACCTTGAGAACAGGACTTGTGTTTTGTTCCTTTTTCTGTAATTTTATGCATTCACAGAATCAAAGCTCTTGAGTTGGACGGGAAGTTAGAGCCCATGTAGATCACAGTGATGGAATTCTAATAAAGCTGCCCATAGCTCCAAGGCCACAGTGAACAACAGGCCCACTCCCGCTACCTGTCCACGCACACACTTTCAACTCAATATCCTAACATCTTCAGATACGCCACACTGCTCACTAGAACAGGTATGGCCATGAACTCCTTTTTCCCACAGAACAGAGACTGTGTTTATACGATGGGATCCCAGCCATTGCCTCTAGTTAGCCACTGCCCCCAGACCCATTGCTCATATTTCCTACCAAAATAGAAGATACATCCATATTCTCAACCATGACCACATCCATCTAGGCTCAGACAGGCCCCAAGTCTCAGCCAATCAGAAAGCAGTACCACCAAGATGCCCAAGTAGGATGTAGACCCCAAAACAATAGAAGGGACTTTACCTGAGTAGACACCTGTGCAATAATAGCATTAGGTGAGCTTGTGATCTAGAGAGGCTTATTATAGTATCATTATCATATATACATACCCCACCCTGGGTTTTTCTGTATACATTCCGGGTGATTGCATGCACACTTCCACTGTGGCTGGGACCCCTCCGCTATAACCTAATCGCTTAACAAACCTGTCCTGCCTTTTTAATATTCATATGTTATGTAACTCCTTCTTTACCCTATGAAAATTCATCTTGCTTTCTTTGAAGTTGCCGGTTCCTCTTGTGACTTAGCCCACTCCGTAAGAAGCGTCAATCTCAACAAGTGCCTATACTCCAATTAGAGGCGGTCTCGCTCTGAATCCTTTGAGATAGCTCCACCACAACACACTATGAAATCACAACAGTGGCATCGCATCTTCTATTTAGGGAAACTGAGGCCTAAGGGCGAAATGATTTGCGTAAGGTCATAGAAGCAGTAAGTGGCACATCCAGGAATTGCTGGATCTGGGATGGAAGGGGCCACTGCACGGTTGTAGTTCAGCTACGTGCTGGCGGTGCATTCCTGCAAACCCTCTTTCCAACGCCCCCACGGGCTGCTAATGCAGATTTGGCTTGAAGTCTTCCTTTGAGGGTAAACTCTCCAGTCCCCTAAAGAAGCCCATGCCCCTTTGGGGTAGGTCTCATTGATAGGCAGTTTTCTTTGGCATTGCCATGAGTGAAAAGAGCGCTGGGTTTAGCCTTTGAGGAGCTAAATTCAAACCTAGTTTCCATCATTTCCTTCCTCAGTGAGCCTGGGCAAATCGCTTCCCTTCTCAAGTTCTGCAACTACAAGAGCAGAATGTTGGACAATGGCCTACAAGGGTCCTTCCGCTGTGAAGCTAAGGTCTCCTTTTCTAGCCCACACTTGCTTCTTTGTGATTTTTAGCCCTTGTTCTAAGCTCTGACTTCAGGGGGGCTAAGCATGACAAATCTAATGCCCTTCCTGATGACATCCCATGTGTCTTCAGACTAAACAGTCTTTCATGCCTTCTCCTTTAACGCAATCTCATGGTTCATCCCCATCCTAATTGTCCTCCTCTGGACATGCTGAAGATTATGGAGGGAGTTCATGAAATGTAGGTAGCCAAAACTGAACAAAAACCTCTAAAAACTGTACAACATCCCAAAGGTAGAATGTGTAAGAGTTGGATTTGAACCCCAGACCCCTGAGTACAGAGGCATCATTCTTTCTACCCTACAATGCTTTGGATCTCTATAGGCATGCTCTTTTTGTTTTCAAAGTGCTTTTGGAACCCATCACTCACTTGAGCCATTAGATCAGAAGTACATTGTTATTCTTATTGTACCAATGAGAAAGCTGAGGCCCAGAGAGGCAGCGATTTCTTTCACATCAGACAGCTAACTTTCTGCCAAACTATGACTAGTAGCCAAAGGGATCTGAATCATGGTGGTGTCTAGGCTCCAACTCCAAGCCTTTCACTTCATGGAAAAGGAAATAGGCACAGAGCAATCACAAGACCTGGGGACAGGAAAGCCTGCTCTTCTGCCTCCAAGACCAGCAAGCTACTCATGGCACCATGCTGCCTCACTGGCTGACAAGGGTGCTCCCTATGGGGCTGGGAGGAACTGTCATGTATTAGCTCTAATATCATTCCTTACAAGGAACACCCTCGGCTTCATCTTCCTGCCTTCAGTTCTCATCTATGGGTTTGGCATCATCTAGAGCAAGTAAAAGGGATGAGGGGAGAGGAAGCAAAATCATCCCTGTTCCATTCTCTGTCCCTCATGCCAGGGTGGCAGAGACAAGCCTTAAAATGTGTTCTTCCCTCTCTATTATCATTTCTGAAGGCTTTCTATTGTTTTCTCTCCAGATTATCAGGGATAGGGTGGGACTATTAGTGATTTCATTATTAGAGGTTGATATCTTTGTATTTGTGAGGATGGCATATTTTAGATTATATTGTGTCATGTTTCCTGAGGCCTTCTGGCATCCAGGGAGATGTTAAAGAAATCATCAGTATTATTGTTTCTTTTTTGGTTTGCCCCCTGGAAAAGGAAGACAGAGACAGAGACAGAGACAGAGAAACAGAGAGAGACAGAGGCAGAGAGACATGGAGACAGTCACAGAAAGAGATAAAGAGAGATAGACAGACAGACAGACACAGAGAGATACAGAGACAGAGAGTTATGATCACAGGCACATAAAAGAGACAGAAAAGCTCTGGTGGGCTCCACAGAAAACAATTCTACCCTGCCTTTTCTTTTTCTTTTATTAATGTAACTTTTTTCTGGTGAGCCTTTTGCCAGCCTTGACTTTCCCATGCTAGGAATTTGGCCTTCAGCTTCTCCCAAAACATTAAGCTGCTTGGGGCTTGTTTTGTTCATAATTGCTAGGAAGAGCCAGGTGCAGAGGTGTTGCAAAAAAGGAAACCTGGGGACTAGGAAGCTGCTGATCACTGAACCCTTAATATAGAAGGTACAGCCGCAGGTCCTTGGGACCCATTATATTGAGAAGAGTCTTAGCCCATTTTTCCCCAGTGGTGACTGCAGTGGTGGCAAAATCACAAGGCTTCGGCAGATGCTTTTGTTACTCAATTCAAAGAATCACTTATTAAATGCCTGTCACCTTCCAGGTGCTGCCCAAATGTTTGGAACTGATTGAGAGAAGTGAAAACTTCTTAGCCTATATACTAAAATGTAGTAAGGCTTCTTGTGGGAACAGGCCTGAGTTTTGGTTTCACCCTTCCACCTTCTTTACTATGGCCACATAAGCATTAAACCCTTTCGGAATCTCTTAGGACCCTTGCCCCTTCTTCACTTTAGTGTTTGCCAAATAAGGATACATACACTTGGATTAGCTATACCCTGTTTCCTTGTCCTTTGTCTTTTTTTGTGCCCAGACTGTAAGCCTGCTTCCTATTCAATGGGAGCAAAGGCTAGTGGTGGGAGGTGGCTTGACTGCATTAGGGTATAAAGCTTTGCTTTGTCTTTTGTAAGATGCCTCATTCCACTGGTCATAGGCATGTCCTTTTCTTGCAAGAACTGAATAAAAATTCCCTGTTCTTATCTGGAGACACCTCTGGCTTTTAATTTTTGGGTAAGGGATTTTTGGGGTCCTTGCACCCCTCATAGAACTACAAAGAAAAAAATGAAGAGCCTCTGTCATCAGTGAGCTAAAACTATTTTGGGGGTGGGGGAGTACACAGGGTCTTAGACTTTGAGAGACAAATGCACAAAGAGGCAGAGAGAGAAGGAGAAACAGATAGGGAGAAAAGAATCATATGCACACCCAGAGACAGAGCAAAGCCCACAAAGAAGGACAGAAGCTGGGAAACCACGGCCTTCAGACCAATTCTGGACAAGAATGTCACAACAGCAAACATGCCTGAGGAAACGGAGAGGAACTTCTCTGAGGAGGGACTCTACCACCCAAGGACCATAGTATTTGATTTAACAGTAGAAGACACCCAGGTTGCCACTGAGGCCTGCCACCTCTCTCCTTTAACAAATAAGGGAACTAAATAACTGCTCAGCCCAAAGTGTTCCTGACAAAAGTTGCCCCTCCTACTTCTGAGCAAAGTTCTGCTACTTGTCTCAGGGAAGCCAAACCTGCCTCATGTAACTCTCTTACCATGTTCCCAGTTCTGTTTATAGGAGCCAAGCAAGAAAAATAATAAAGGGGGAAAAAAGCTTAAGCCCAAAGACTCTCAAATGTGATAGGCCTCCACATGCTTGGAACCAGCCATAAACCTCACCCATGACTGCCATCAAAGCTTTCTACTAAAATACACCCCCTCAATCATATCAACAACAAAACCAACAGAAACCATATCAATAGATGAGGAAAAGGCTTTTGACAAAATACAATATTCCTATTTAAAACACTAGAAAGTATAGGAATAAATGGAGTTTTACTTAGAATAATAGGTAGTGTCTACTTAAAGCCATGAGCAAGTATTTTATGGAATGGGGATAAACTAGACAAGGATGTCCACCATCACCCCTCTTATCCAATCTGGTACTAGAAACGTCAGCAGTAACAATTAGGGAAGAAAAAGACATCAAAGGAATCAAATCAGGCCGAGAAGAGACTAAGCGATCACTCTTTGTAGATGACATGATGATATACTTGGAGAATCCTAGAGAATCAAGTAAAAACCTTCTGGAGACAATAAATAAATTCGGCAAAGTTGCAGGATATAAAATAAATCCACATAAATCCTCAGCATTCCTATCTATTTCCAATTAAATCTAACAGCAAGAGATAGAAAGAGAAAACACATTTAAAGTTATGGTAGACGTTATAAAATATTTGGGAATCTACCTGCCAAAACCAACCTAATAACTATATGAACACAGCTACAAAACACTTTTCACACAAGTAATGTCAGATCTAACTAATTGGAGAAACATCAACTACTCATGGCTGGGTCTACAATTTTACCTAAATTAAATAACATATTTTGTGCTATACCAATCAATCTACCCAAAAATTACTTTACAGAGCAAGGAAAAATAGTAGTGAAATTCATTTAGAAGAACAAAAGGTCCAGAATATCAAGGGATTTAATGAAAAGAAATACTAGGGAAGGCGGCCTAGCCGTACCAGGTTTTAATCTGTATTATAAAGCAGCAGACATCAAAACTGCCTGGTACTGGCTAAGGAACAGAGTAGTGGATCAATGGAATAGATTGGGTACACAAGACTCAGTACTCAATGACTATAGTAATCTACTGTTTGATAAATCCAAAGACTCCAGTTTTGGGGATAAGAACCCACTATTTGACAAAACCTGCTGGGAAAACTGAAATATAGTATGGCAAAAATGAGGCATAGACCATTATCTAACGCCATATACAAAATCAGTTCTAAATGGGTGCACAATCTAGTTATAAAGGCTGATACTGTAAGCAATCTGGGGAAGCAAGGAATAGTTTAGCTGTCAGATTTATGGAGAAGGAAAGATTTTATGAGCAAGCAATAGCTAGAGAGCATTATAAAAGGCAAAATGGATGATCTTGATTATATTAAATTGAAAAGTTTCAATATAACCAAAATTAAGAGGGAAGTGGGGAATTGGGAAAGAATATTTATAACCAGTGCCTCTGATAAAGGCCTCATTTCTAAAATATACACAGAATTGAGTCAAATCTATAAGAATACAAGTCATTCCCCAATTGATAAATGGTCAAAGGATATGAACAGGCAATTTTTCACAGGTAGAAATTGAAGATATCTATAAGCATATGAAAAAATCCTATAAAAAACTATTGATTAGAGAAATGCAAATCAAAACAACTCTGTGGTACCACATCTCACCAGTCAGAGTGGGCTAAGATGACAAAACAGGAAAATGACAAATGCTGGAGAGGATGTGGAAAAATTGGAACACTAATGAGTTGTGAACTCATTCAACCGTTCTGGGCAGCAATATGGAACTATGCCCAAAGGGCTACTTTTAGGGTTCTATCCCATAGAGATCATAGAAGTTGGAGAAAGACCTTTATGTACAAAAATATTTATTACGGCTCCTTTTGTAGTGGCAAAGAATTGGAAATTAAGGGGATGCTCATCAATTGGGGAATGGCTAAACAAGTTGTGGTATATGAATGTGATAGAATAGTACTGTGCTATAAGAAATGAGGAGCAGACGGACTTCATAATAACCTGAAGAAGCTTATACAAACTAATGCTGAGTGAGAAGAGCACAACCAGGAGAAATTTGTATACAATCACAGACACAACATATATGCGACGACCAATGTTGATAGACTGAACTCTTCTCAGCAATGCAGGGTTATAAGACAACTCCAAAAAACTCATGATGGAAGGAGATATCCACATCCAGAGAAATATCTAGAAAGAACAGACTTTGAATACAGACTGGAGCAAGCTACCCGCTCTCTTCCTTTTTCTTGTTTGGTTTTGTTTCCTCTTTCCCATTGTTCATTCCATCCATTACAATCCTTCTTTATAACCTAACTAATGTCTAATGTGAAAGCATTTACAGATCCTATACTAGACTGTATGCCAGCATGGGGTAGGGAGGAGAGGGACGGGGAGAAAAATTGAAACTCAAGGGACTCTGGAACTGAATCTTGTAAACTAAAAGTAAACAAACAAATTAATAAAGACAAAACAAATGTAAAAAAAAAGCCAGGGAAGAAATGATAACCAGGATGGTTTCTGAAAAAACTGGGGAGATTTGTGAAATCATACAAAGTAAAATGAGTAGAACCAGAACACTGTATATAGATCTTAACTTTTTTCCACTCATGACCTCTCTTTGCCCAATAAATTTTTATGTGACCTCAGGTACATAGGTATATAAAACAGTGAAACATTTACTGATAATACATCATAAAGAAATTCATTAAATAAATAAATAACTGAATGAATGAATGAATAAACAACTAAATAAATTAATTAATAAGTTAATAAATAAATGAATAAATAAATAAATTAATTAATTAACAAGAAAGTAAATAAACAAAGAAATAAATAAATGCGTGAATGAATAAATACATGAATGAATGAATGAATAAATAAATGCTCTCCCCTCAGTTGAGACACAAAAGGTCAAAGAGTTCTGGCAATTTGTGGTACATGGTTTCCCCTCTCTTCTCCAGACTGTTCTCACTTTCTGAGGATATCATGTTCCCAGTTGAGAGAAATTAATATTGTACTATTATATTGATAACTATATATTAATTTGTTTATTTTTAAATAAATATTTAAAATTTGTTTTTATTTAATTTTTTATTTTTCTTCCTATTTCCACTAAAGCCCAGCTCTGGGAAATATCAGTTAGCCTGGAAAGGGAGGGTTGATTAATAAGACTGTTCTAGCCCTCAATGAATATGTTCATTACTTTTGGTGGGACCCCCAAACATCTGGGAGTCCTAATTTCTGCTTAAAGTATAATCAGAATCCAGTTTGGGTAGGCCTTGAAGAACCCCTTGTCCTTGATAGCCTGCATTAGGCCATAGGGCAATCCAACTCATGAAAGAGAAAATTAGCTGAAGGAGTCTGGATGGAAATGGTGTCCCCTCCTCAGATGCCTTGAGGCTGTTCAGTCTCATGATCAAGCCACTTTCTCTGTGGGAGGAATTGAAGACTTTTACCCACTTCCACATTAAGTATCTACTAATAAAGGCTGAGTTTCATTTGTCAGAGAAGTTCCTTTCAGAAGGGATTTAAGGCATTTTATGTTCTCCCTTGGTGTTTTTGGTTACCAAGAGAAAACAATGACCACCACTGTACTGATGCTGACTAGCCTAAGTAACAAATTCATTATTAATTATCCCAATACTCTGCTTCTCGGGGTTTTAATTTTTTACCCAGCCCAAGATTAGTGAATTTCTTTCCATAGATTTACAAAACCCTTCATAGACACCATCTTCATAGAAGGCTGCTCCCAAATCATGGTCACTCCTGCCTTGCCTGGCAGGGGGTTGAAGACCTCTTCCTTCCCCTTCCTCAGTCAATAGAAGAAATGTGCTGGACCTACCTCAGACCAGATGCTGAAAGCTGATTATGAAATTTTATGAAATTGGGAAGTACTACAAGTCAAGGCTTGAATTATCATTTTGTAGACCATTTAGATATGTAATGGAAAAATATTAATAATGCAAGTTAAGTTTAAAATTGTGTCATGCTGTTTTTAGAGAACCAGTTGTTAAACATTTAATAGCATACCATTGGTACAAGGCCCTCCTTTTTGAAAAGGTCCATCCAATAAAAAAACTCCTGGTAATGGAGGGTGTGATCATTTCTGGTCCATAACCAGATTCTACCTCAGAAGGGAAAATGTCATATTTATGCCCTGAGCTACTGGACTGATTCATAAGATTATGGAAGTACAAATCTAGAAGAAAACTGAGTCATCACCCAGGGCCCAGATCCTAGGCTAACATCTTGATTTCCACCAAGAGGGAATTGTGGCCCAAAGCTATGAAACGTCTTTTTCATGGGCATAGGGAGTGAGGGCTTCCTCAAAGTGACCAGAAGGGTTGTCCAAATGATAATGTATGTCAACATTCATCTCAGAGGGAATAATACACTCTTAACACCTAATGATTTCTCAATATTGCATAATCTACAAAGATAAGATTTTGTGTTATGGTGATGAAAAAGCTTCCTCAAAACCAGAACTACTTAGGTTTGATTTGTGCCTTTGACACATACTGACTGGATGACCATGGGCAAATCACCATTAATCCTTGCTCAAGGAAATTCTCTCAGACTACAAATTGCCATGAAATTGCTGATCTGAATGGACGGAAAGAACTTCCTCACCTTAGAGCTCTCTATTCTAATGAAGGCATATGTCTAGTCTCTACTCCTGTCCCCCTTTAGGAACGAATTATGCCTCATCCTAGTACAAATTAGCTTCTATCCCTGAAGAGAAAGTATGAAAGTTGTTAGAGACATCCACCAACCTCAAAACACTTCATATTCACTGTTTATACATTTCATATATATTTTTAAATAAACATGTTTCTTCTAGTCGAACAGAGGCCTCTTGAGGAAGGAACTATTCCATTCTTGTTTTTGGCTCTTAGTAGTTAGCAGAGTTCCTGGTGTATATCAAGAACTTAAGGATCTCTTGAAATTGTTGAGGAAAGAGCCTTGGATTTGGAGGCAGAGGACCTGGGGTCAAGTACGGCTTCTGTTTCTCTCTATTTGTGGAACTTTATATAGGGGCTAGATCTTAGTTTCTGGGTCTCAGAAGCTTCGTGTGTTGGGGCACTAGGTGAAACAGTGCATAGAGAGAGTGGCAGAATCATCTTCTGGAGTTCAAATCTGGCCTCAGACACTTACTGACTGACACTTACTGGGCAAGTCACCTAACCCTATTTGCCTCAGTTTCCTCATCTGTAAAATGGGCTGGAGATGGAACTGGCAAACCAAGTCACTATCTCTGCCAAGAAAACCTCAAATGGGACCACCAAACATCAGACATGTATGAAAAACTGATGAAATGTGAACTTCATGTGTAAAGAGAGATAGTTGAACCATATTGTCTTTGCGTTTTCTTCCATTTCTGAAATCTTATGATCCAAGAGAATCATATGTGAAATCCAAAGGTCATATGAAATCATTTTCAGGGTCCTTCTGACTCTCAATTCCATGGAGACATTGGCCAACCAGAGAAGCCTGGGATGCTGTTCCCACTATCTCCTCTGTGGCTCCTTGGATGAAACCACAATAGTTCCGGCAACTAATTACAATATTTGTTCTTCCTTGGGAATGCACAACATCCTGACCAAGAGAAAACTAAACTGTAATTAGGGCTTTGGCTCTTGATGTTCTCTTACTCAGACCCTCTGCATTGTCTGTGCTTCTGCTCAGCTTGGTCTCTCTTAGGACCATTTCTGATTCAAAGAACATATTTTCATAAAGGCAAATTTTGGCTTGCTTTTTGCATATCAATTCATTTTATTTTTTCTCCCAGAATAAGAAATTAATGGAAAAGAAAATAACATATACACTTCTGTTATTAATTTTTCCATTAACTTTTTTCCCCTAACAAAATTCAGGATGTCTCAAAAGTCTTAGTTTAACACTGCACTAAGACTTTTGGGACAACCTTCATTCTTCTTGTAGCCAGTCACTCAAATATAATTATTTTTGGCCACTGTATAAAGGTGTTTTGATGGGACATCACCCTCTAGATTATGGGGCAATTGTTAGAAAGTCAGAAAGCTGAGCTGTGGATGTGGGAATGTAGTCAGATGTAGGAGTTGGGGCTTGTGAATTGAATTCTTCAATTCAAGGATGAGAGGTCACATGGCAAAGCAGATAGAGAAAGAGCTGCAATTAGATTTGGGCAGTCCTAGGTTCAAATCCTGTCTCTGACCCTGCCTTACTTTATGACCCTGGGCATAAAGGGTTACTTAATTTCTCAGTGTTCCAAGTTACTTTAAGATTGTACATGACCAAGAAGCTGCTGATCATTGTATAGGGAATTCTTCCCTGAAAGCTCTTCTCTCATGAATTCATAGATCTTTCCCCTCCTCCTCTTCTACTGCTGTGTGTGTGTGTGTGTGTGTGTGTGTGTGTGTAATGTGGATACCCAGAAGAGAAAGATCATTGTCCCCCAGGAGTAGGAACTTGCTCCACAATCACAGATGACAGTGCATCAATGACCCAGACAAGTCTCAGTTAAATTCAGGAGGCATAAGGGACCTGCTCAGCATCATGCACACCAGGCATCAGGTTGGGAACCAAGTTCTCTCAAGGCTCTGAAGAAAGGGTCTCATGGCAGAATAGAAGGAATGAGAGATCAAGAGCCCTAGGACTTGGAGTCAAGCCCAGGTCTGCTGCTTCTGACGCTAAGACAATGAGTGAGTCAATCTACTCATCCAAGCTTCAGTTTCTTGAATTATATAGAATGATTTGGTTGAGCTTGACAGCCTTGGAGGCCCATTCCATACAGTTCTATATTTGATATTCTGTGACTCCAAGTCCTACATTGTCAGTACTAACAGTGCCTTGTTTTGTCACGTATGAGAAATAATACACTTTTAAAAAATTATGATCTTTCTAGGGGGAAAAACAAAACAACTTCCTGTGCTTTGGACACATTAAACCAAACCACAGTAGTGTTTAATTCTTCCATAATTACCCTCATTTATTTGTTTGTTTTTCCAGATGGGCCATTGCTGTTTCAGTGTCATGAGAACAGTGTGACACTAAGAAGGTCATTTGATTGGTGGAGAAAAGAACATTGAAAGAATTACCAAATCTTACCATGCCAATTTAGCCTTTCTTGTATATATCCTGAAAACACATAAGGGTTTACATGTTGTCTCCCCCAATTCAAATGAGAATTCCTTGTGGTTAGAGACCGTATTTACTTTTCTCTGTATCCTCGTGCTCAGTGCTGTTCCTGGTCCATGGCAAACACTTAATAAATGCTTCTTAACTGACTGACTGACTGAAGATTCAGACCAACTTGGTCAAGAACCCAGTGCTAGGACACAGCTTTGTTCACTGCCAGCCAGATCAGAAACTAGCTTCATTCTAGCATCATAAGCATCATCACCACCACCACCATCATGACCATCACTGCAGTTATCATCACCATTGCCACCATCACCATCACCACCACCAGCACCACCAATATCATCACCATCACCACTACCACTGCCATTACCATCATCACCATTGCTAGCAATTATATAGGACCCATTATGTGACAAGTACTGTGCTAAGCACTTATGAATAATATCTCATTTTATCATCAAAGCAACCCTAGGAAGCAGGTGCTATTATGATCCCCATTTTATAATTCAGGAAATTTAGTAAAATGGACGTTAAGTTATTTGTCTAGGATCACTAGCAAGTGATCATCTAGTAAGGGCCTGAGACTGGATTTGAACTCAGGTCTTCCTGACTCCATGGCTGGTAGTTGTAATGCCACACACCAGCAGATTCCCAAAAGAATGCTACTGTGAACAGCTTTTAAGGTTCGGATTACACAGTAATAGTGAACGCTCTGTTTATTCCATTAGTAATCAAGGCAAACCTTCACAATATGTCACAATATAACGTTCACAACATTACAACTTATCACAGAAAGTCACAATATACTCTCCATAACAGCTTAACATTAGAATGGCCGCATAGTTTTCACTACAGTGGCCACAATATTTAGAACACGGAATAAAAAAATAATCATCTGGCTTCCCTAAGGGAGAAACCCTTTTCACTTAATTATTCGATCAAGCAATTCACAATATATCAATCTTACACTCATGAGGCAACCATTAATTTAATCATTCACTAATCGAGATTCACAATTACTAAATATCATTAATCACTAGTACAGTCATTAGAAAACCACACAAACTCTCTACCCCTTGGTGCCCAGCAATCCTCAGTTTCCTCCAAGGGGAGGCCTTTTCTTTGTCTTGACTCTGGGTGATCACTCTGATTCCCTGGATCCCCTTCCATGGTCCCAGCTCCCTCCTGAACCCACCAAACAGTCACCTAGATTCAGAAGCAGACAGCTGCCAGGTTCTTGTCCAATCCTCAAGGCAGTCCGTGGCACACACTGAAGTTCACAGAGTCCAGCACTTCTCAAACACTTCACCACGTCTCTTGCCTGGAACTCAAGGATCAGCCAAGCCATGAACAAACAAAGTCTTACCCTGGTCATGCTTTTTCAGTCCTCCAGCAGTTCAGCTGGCAATAGGACCCAGAAGGAATATCGGCCTTTTGGGTGGCCTTCACCAGATTTCCCATCTCAGGAAAATTCCATCTCTTTTCACAGTCAACTTCCAGATGCTGGGAGAGAAATGCACTCTCTTTCTCTCTTTCTCTCTCTCTCTCTCTCTCTCTCTCTCTCTCTCTCTCTCTCTCTCTCTCTTTCTCTCTTTCTCAAGAAAACCCCAACTCACTTCCAGCAGCCTCGCAGATGCCAAGACAATCCTGCTTCCTCCAACAGGAAAATTCCAATTCTGTCTCTCTGTCTCTGGAATTCTTGCTTTTATACACACACTGGCCTCCTTTCTCAGCCAATACCTTTCTTTCACGTCAACAGGGGAGATCATGCCTTCTCAACAGTGGACAGGGCTCACACCTTCTATACTTAGCCCTAAGTTACTAAGTGCTAAGTATCTGCTAAACTGATTGCTGTTACAATAGTTTATACAGTGAAGTATCTAGCTGTTTCCATTTACATGTGTCATGGGCCTTACTGGATCCTTGCTGTCACCAGCTCTGTTATATTTCTACAGAATGTTAAATAGAGTCAGACTCAGAAGACATGTAACTTGATCCACAACTAAATTATATTTTGCTTAATGACTAGATCAATAAGCAGTTATTAGGTCTTTTCATGAAGATCTCTAGTTAAAGGCAAACTACTAGCTTCTCATTCCACTCCCATTAAATTTTTAGTTGGTAGGAAATTTTTCATTATGTTGTTCTTAAGTTTGTTCTTTTTAAATTTCCTCCTTTGGTATCTGCTTCTTCTCTTTGGGGACAAACAGGAGAGCCTGGTACCATGGGAAAACCCCTACATCTGTAACCAGAGGAGATGGCATGCAATCCCTTCTCTACCTCTTGTGGCCATTGGGAACATGGACAAAGCCTTGGAAAATGAGGGGGTGGACTAAATGTCCTCTGGGGTCCCTTCCAGCTCTAAAACTGTGGCCCTGTGTGCAATGCCATCTACTACCAGCCTTGGATTCATGAAAACCCAGGCCAATTTAACCTCCAATGACATGTACCAAACTAAAGGCTAAAGTGTTGTTATTTATGGGGAGTGAGCAGGGGAATAGGCAGAAAAAATTGTTGAGCAATTTTGAGGAAGCAAGGGAAAAAAACAAACAACCTTATGGAGATCACTGATCTAGGTCTGGAAGGAACCAGAATGGTTAAGTCCAAACCTTATGTTTTTGAAAATAAAAACTCAGGAAAAATATCTATAGCTGTGAACAAATGAAAAGTAGAAGAAATTGTGACAATGAAATACAAAATGCATGATATGAAAAGAAAGGAAATGTAAGCAAGACACTTTGATTCCAAGAGGGAGTACTGGGTAGTAGGAAGACTGCTTGGCTTGTATTTTGGAAAAACTGAGTTCAAATCCATTCTCTGATATTTAATAGCTATGTGGCCACTTAAAGTATTTGGGGCTCAATCCCCTTACCTGTAAAATAAGGGCAACAATACCTATAGCACCAGAGTCTTGCAATACCATAATCTCAGATTTAAAAGTTTAGAAATGCACTGAGACTTTTGGGACACCCTATATCAATCCCCTACCAGCAGCTGAACCTCCTCAAAGTTTAAACTCTGACTTCCCTTATCTCCTCAGACTCTTCATGCTTTGCCTTTCCTCCCCTCTCCTTTCCCCCTCCCTTTTCCTTCTTTCCGCTCTCCCTCTCCATCCTTTTTCCTTCCTCACTTCCCTGGTCTAAAGGATTGATGCCACGATGGAGAGAGCCAAGGAGGCCATGACAGAGCCCACCAAGGCAGAAATCACAGGTCTGTGCCAGGACATGTTCTCCAAAATGGCCACGTACTTGAGGTGAGCTGATAGTCACCAGTGAAGACTAAACTTCTTTGGTGGATCTTGAGCCAGCAGCCTGCTAGGTGGATGCATATTCTAAGAAACTAGGAGCAAAGTGCCAGTAGAGAGGGGATGAAAGGGTTCTTTTCTTGGAAGGCTTGCCACAAGAGCTGAAATACACAGGATGGGGGTGAAACTTAGCAAATGTCTATGCTTCAGTTCCATAAAAGGAAGCAGTGCTACGGTCCAAAGAGAAAGCCAGCCTCCACCTTTGGCTGGATGTGGAACTTTGGCCACCCCCTGATGCTTTCCTAAAACTTCACTCCTTGGAACCTCATCATATTGTGTGCCCTGGCCCAAGGCTCCAAAATCTGGATCAAGCCCGTGTAGAGCAGACAGAGATGACAGATTTTGGTCTCCCTATCTCCTCCCTCTTCCCCTCTCCTCAGCCTCCATCTTTGACTCTTTGTTATGAATGTGCCCCCCACCCCTTTCATAACCTATTCTTGAATTTAAATAATGAATGCCAATTTATGACCCTCAAAAAAGTTTAGACTCTGGTGTTCTAGATATAATTCATTGGTTTACATGGGGAGAGGGACACCTCTTCCTTGCTGGGATATCACCATACATTCTTGGTTGTTGGAGAGTGGACTGAAGACATAAAATAAGAAATATGCAATTTTCAAGTATGACCAGGTGGTAATATAATGACTTTCGATCAGGACAACAAACAGTCAAATCATCACTACCACCAAATAAACATTTTCATCTCCCTGGCAGTTGTGGCTTAGAGAAGTCAGAGAGGCTCCTTAAGTAAAGATGAGATTCCCACATGACCCTGAACAGCTCTCAAATGAGGGAGTCAGACTAAACAGCAAGCAATGACTAAATACCTAGCATACACAAAGAATAAGAAAAAAGAATAATTATTCTTCCCTTCAAGAAGCTTACAGTTAACTAGGAGATATCACATGTAAATAAGCAAATAGAAAGGACTGCAAAGAGGAAGAGAACAATGAAAACTCATTCCCTTTCTCTCTCTGTAGCTGACTGGGCCTGTATGTGGCATGTATGAGAAGAATCGATCTATAATGTCCATAGGAGGTGGGGCCTTTGTTGAGCCTTAGAGATAACTCGGGATTATCAGAGGCAGAGATGGTGAGGAAGAACAGTCTACATGAGGAGATCAGTCTTTGTAAGAGCATGGGACAAGAAATGCTGAAATCAGGAAAGACCAAGGTCAGGTTGGCTCTAATATAGTCTACAAAGGAGAATAGTGTGCCATCATTCTGATAAGGTAAAGTGGAGCCAGATTGGAAATGGTTTTATAAACTAAGCTGAAGATTGTGTACTCTGTCTCAGAGACAATAGGGAAGAACTGAATCTTCTTGGAGAGGGGGATTGATCAGCGCTAGCCTTTGTCTTAGAGAAATTATTTTAGCAACTGTGCATGGAAGAGATTAGAGAAGAGATACTGGAGTCAGGGAGACCGAGTGGGGGCTCATACACAAGTCTAGGCAAGAGGTGCCAAAGCTAGGGTGGGAAGCATGTGAACACAGAGAAGGGAATGGATCAGCTATGGGAAGGTAATATTGAGGTTCAATTAAAGGCTTTAGTGGTGATAATAATAAATAAAAATTAATAATCGCTAGAAACTATTGATATAGCACTTCAAATCTGCAAAGTGCTTTACATGTTAAGCCCTTTGATCCTCATAAAAATCTTCTTTGATGGGGGCTATTATTATTATTTCCAGCTTTACAGGTTAGGAAACCAATGTTAAGGGACTTACCCAGGGTAACAGCACAAGTCAAGTTCTATGGTAGGTTTTGAACTCAGCTCTTCCTGACTTTAAATTTAATACTCTATCCATTGAGTCAATTATGACTTCTAAGTGAAAGCATAGATTTGAGGAAGACAGGGAGCTTGGAAATGAGCAAAGGAAGACATGATGTGCTTTCAAAGGAAATAGGAGGGAGATGAAGAACTCTATCTGAGTACTGCTTTGAACTGGATGAATTAGAGATGCCCATGGGACATTCAGATGGAGGTGTTTGGCAAGCAGTAGGTAATGCAAGGGGGCATCTAGGTGGCACAGTGATAGAGAGCTGGATCTAAAGTCAGGAAGATTTATCTTCCTGAATTTAAATCCTAAGACACTATTCGTGTGGCCTTGGGCAGATCACTTAACCCTGTTTGCCTCAGTTTCCTCATCTGTAAAATGAGCTAGAAAGGAAAATGATACACCAGTATCTCTTCTATGAAAACCCCAAGTGGGATCCCTAGGAGTCATATACCATGGGACCATCTGAAGAAGATCTAGAATGTAGGTTTAGGGAAGAGATGAAGGACAGTTTTACTAACTTGAAAGATATCCAAAGAGAAGCTACCTGAGCCAATGAGGACTGATTTGGCTGATAGCAAAACATTTTTACATATTTTGCCACAAGCATACCATCAATTTACATATGTCCTCAGCTATAAATGGAAATACAGGTATACAATTCCATTAAATATTTATCAACAGCCTGTTTTGCCTGAAGTAATGGCTCATAGAACAATAGAATTTTCAAGCTGGAAGCGACCTTATTACAGATCATTCAGATGAGAGAATAAGAGATTATGGGAGAATAAATAAATAAATGGGAGAATAAGTCCCAGGGAGGAGTAATGATTGGCTGATGGTCATGCAGCCACATAGGGACTCAGACTGGGACTCAGAGCTCAGAGCTTCTACTTTTCTGGCCAGTTTTCTTTCTATTATATCGCCCTCAATATGTTCAAGAAAAAATAGTTTATAAACAATTTTTTACAAAATGAATTGAATTTTTTCCTTCAAATGTTACTTTCATTTCAAGTTGGTGAGAAAAATACCAGGGGCAGGGAGTAGGAGCGGGGCAGGAAACTGCAGGCATCTGTAGCCCCCACTGCAAGAAGCCTGTGATTAGTGAGAGAGTTTATTGTGACATACTTTCAAAGGGAGGGTTATACATTTAAAATTTTGGTTGAGAAAGGGGCTCTAGTGTCCAAGGCCAGGACAAGATGCGTGGATCCATCTAAGACTTGGATCTGCACTCACCTTGGTTCCTTCTCTCATATTCCTGGTTTTAGTATTGCTGTTCTCACCCTTGGAGATTGTCCTAACTTGGAAAATTCTCTAAGATGATTGAAAATATGCCCCTGGTATATTTGATATGGACAGTAAACAGTTTTGCAGGACA
>CM053597.1:9077791-9097641 GCA_028646575.1 Pseudocheirus occidentalis | reverse complement strand
TTAAAAAAAAAGTACTAAGTTCAAATCCCACTTCTGCTACTAATTTGCTGTGAAACCTTTGAAATGTGATTTCATTTCTCTGGGGTTCAGTTTGTCATTTGTACAATGAAAGGATTTTATTACATGGACACCTAGGTCCATTTCAATTCAAAAAATCTATGATCACAAATACTGGAAGCCATAAATAATGTGCCTCCAAACCTGTCTCAGAACCCTCAAGATGCAGAAGCTACCATTGGAGTCCGGCATTTTCTCTCATGATTAGTTGAACCCAAATGTTGTACATCTTATTTCCTCCAGGAGCATTGATGTGATGCCAGGAGATATAAAGGAAACCATTCTAGTAACATAATCCAGAAAAGAGTCATATAAAATGAAAGGTAGAGATGAGGGCAAACCCTGTCCTTGGTGACAATTCCCTTGGGAATGAGAGAATAGATGCACTGAAGAACTGAAATAAAGTTGTACCTGGGGTTGCCCCCTTGGAGGGCACAGTTAGTTCTACCTGCCCATGACACAAAGATGCCTACTCATAACTCTATGTCAGACCAAGTGTTAAATTAGAGACAAGTATGATTTCAGACCTGAAGCTGGTGGCACATTGGGTGGAATACCAGGTTTAGAGTCTTGAAGACCTAAATTCAAATTCAGCCTTAGGCACTTACTCATTATGTGGCCCTGATGAGTCACTTAATCACTATTTGCTTCAATTGCCTCAACTTCAAAATACTGTTAATAACAATACCTATCACTCAAAGTTTGTTTAGCCTGGGACCTATTTAACATAGGTACAGTGCATCATAAAGAGGTGTTGCAAAGGCACAATGGAGAAGCCTTGGCAACAGCTTAGAAGCAGCTGGAGTTCAGGTTGACTTCTAGTTTGGGAAACTGAGTGACTGAGAGGATGGTGTAGCCCTCAACAGTGACAGGGAAGGCAGAGGGGTCAAGAAAGGGGTTAGGAGGCAAGTTTGAACATATCCAATTGGATATTTTAGCAAGGCAACTGGAGATGGAGATTCTAAGGTCACAGACAGGCAAGAAAGGTAGATTTGACAATCATCAGCATAATACCCACTAGAGGTATCATTTGTTCAAAATCTAGGAACATTTTAGGAACTTTTTGAGCAGAACTCCAAAATTATTTCCAGAACGGCTGCACTAGTTCATAGCTCCAGCATTTCTTTTTGAAGCTTTGAATCTCTCCTAGCCAATGACAATACTTCACACAGTAGGATGATAGGAATCAAGATTTCAAGCTGAAAGGGCCTTTAGGGCCTTGGCCAGGTGCACAAAGCTAGTAGGTCTCATGATCAACTCCTTTGTGTCTAAGGAAATATTTGAACTCAGATTTTTCTGATTCCAAGTGGAATATCCAGTCTATCATATTTACACTGCTTCTTTCCCAATGAGTGCTTGATAAATAGTTGATGGGTTACATTATATTATCTGGATAAACTTTGCTGGTTGTATCAACTACCCTACATCTCTCCAGATTTTCTAATCACTTCATTTTCAGGTAAGAAGTCAAGCGCCTACATTAAATCATATATTTCATGAATGAGTGATATTGTTAAAATTATCTTTTAAGGGCTTCAGCTTCTCTTTTTGCAAAATGAAGCTTGAGACTTAAGGTCTCCTCCAGCTCTAATACTCAGATTATATGAAATATAAGTGGCATCTCTTTTCTATTTTAGAGAGCTTGTTTTTAGGTTTCAGTGAGTGGTTATAAAATTCTAATGACTGTTCTCTAAAGACAGCCCACCAAAATAGTCCATCTCTAATTCATCCTGACTTCATAGAAGAGATGAAATGATACTTGAATAACAGCTATTTTAAGAAAAAGTCAGCTACGAAGAAATACTACCTTGCTGTCCATGCACATTTGGAAATTCCTAATTCAGCAAAATTGCAAGACAAGGACATAAGAAAGGATAACTTCCATTGAACTTCACTTATAATACAGTTTCACCTACAATAAATAGCTTAAACCATTTTTAGTAATTAGTTTGTAAATAATAGTAACTTAGAAAGTGTTTCAAATACAAGGTACTTGTCCTTCCAATGCTTCTATCTCCCTCTCTCCTTCCTTCTATGTTAAGCAGAGTAACCAGCACATCATCATTGTATTTTCTTATTGTTTTACAGTTTGCAAAGTGTTTATATGTACATAGATACACACATATATACCTATACACATGCATTCCTCATTTAATACAGCAATTCTGGGTAGAAAAAGATATTATGCTTATTTAAAAATTGAATCCAATAAATATTTATTACATACCTACCATGAGCTGAACACCATGTTAAAGGCTGGGAATACAGTTAATAAAAAGACAGCCTCTGACTCCAAATACTTTAAAGTCTGAGGGAGAAAATGAAGGGGGAAAGGAAAGGGGGAGCCCAGGGCATACCTGGCCAGAGGCATTTTGTGCAGTAGAGTTGAAACCAGGCAGAGCAGCAGATACAGAGTCCACTGAAAAAGTCCAGGTTCCTCTCTATATGGGGGAAGACCTTGGGAAGAGTTTGGTACTCCATCCTCCAGTACTTCAGTCAGAAGGGAGAGAAGCTGAGGCTGTTGCTTTCAATCAGGGCTCGAGTTAGCAGCATGGTGGTGAGTTTAGAAGGAATGAGCCTCCTGGAGTAGCTCGCCCTGCTGAGAATTTCAAAAATCTGAGTGATTTGTCAAGGATTACATGGTAGGTAAGTGTCTAAGGCATGATTAAAGGCAGCTTTTCCTGACTACAAGCTCAGCCCTCTAGTCACCATACCAACTACACACAGCAGAAACTTAGTGAATGTTCACTGAGTTGAATGTAATCTTACTGATTAGAATTGACATTCATTAGAGTTCAAATCTGGCCTCAGACATCAGCTGTGTGATCCTGGGCAAGTCACTTCAACCTGTTTGCCTCAGTTTCTTCATTTGTAAAATGAGTTGGAGAAGAAAATGGCAAACTTTTTCTGTATGTTTGCCAAGAAAGTTCCATGTGGAGCCAGAAAGTATTGGATACAAGTGAAATGGCTGAACATTATCAGCAAACAACAAGAGCCGGGTAGATACCAGACCCAGGCCTTTCATTTTACAAATGGAAAAAGTGACATCCCAGAGAGGGGAGTGGAGAGCCACAGCAATCAAGTTTGGAATAGAACTGAAATTCTTGGACCCAGGATTTCAAAATGAAAGCTCATCCAGCCATTGGAAAAAAATCTCGAGGTGGATAATGTTGGTATTCCCTATTTCATCATTTTCTTTATATGTCATTTTATACCATTTATACCATTCTCATTTTATACCATTTACTTGTCCCCCCCACACACAATGCCACTAATCTTGAGGTGCTTTCAGCTGTGCAGAGCCTAGCACTCTCTGGTACCCCCCCACACCCAGCTGCTTCCCTTCCTGAAGATATAACAAGAGCTCACATCTTTCATTCACATGATGCTTTCTTTCCGGCTATCCTGTGAGGCAGGTATTATAAGTTAAACCATTCCATTTTGCATATGACAATTTGAGGTCTAGAGAGTGACTTTACTAAGGTCACACAGCTAATAAACATCTGAGATGTGTGACTAACCCTTAAAATTGTCTTCCTCCAATTCCAAAACAATCTCTACTATGTCATGCTCTTTGGTGGCCTGTCCAGTGTTCTCTTCTGTTAAACGCTTTCTTAGCAGCTCATTCAATAAAATTTTGGAAAGATGTAAAGAAGGAATGATAGGTTGGTTGATTATGCTTCCAGGTAACCTATTTTAGAAAACAGGCTTAACCTAAAGGAATGGAAATTGTATATTAAAAAGTAGACTCACAGCCTCTGAGTAATAGAAGTCCTCATGAATATCTAGTACAACATCCAAGACCTACATGGGTTTCTTCTCTACAGGGCACCTTACAAACTGTCATCCAGTTTTAGCTTGAGGATGATCCATCCACTTTGACACATCAATGATCCTTGGTGAATCTTTCATCTCAAGCTAAATTTGCTTCTTTCTGCCTTACACTCATTGCAACAAGTTTTGAGATAATGTGAGATAATAGAAATAATATTTCTAAAGCACTCATCACAACTCCTAGTACATAGTAGGTTCTTTAAAGTGTATATTTCCTTCCCTTCTCCTGTAGAAGGGAGGTGTATTAAGCCTCTTCCACCTTCTTACAAATGACAAGTATCTCCAAATATTTGCAGACCCTTACTATGTTAGCCCCATTCCTTCAACAGATCCTCATATGGCATAACCTCTTGGCCCTTTCATATCTTGATTTTCCTCCTGAGGACATTCTCCAGTTTATCAACATCATTCTTAAATAGAATTCTGAGCCTAGCACTGTAGATGTGGCCTGGTGATGCAAGCTGTAATAGAAGATGGATATTACATCCCCAGTTCTGTATAATGTGCTTGTCAAAGTTGTTTAGATTTGAATGACCATTTTGACTTCTCTATTACCCTGCTGCGTCATAGGAAGCTACAGCTCACTAGGACCCTTAGACCTTGGTTTGAGAAAATGCTTCCTAGTTGTCCTCTCTCCTCTCTTCATATTTGTGATGTTGATTTTTTTCAACACAAGCTTAAGGTTATATTTATTCTTATTAAATCTCAAATATTTAGATTTAGTGCAAAGTTCTGACCTGTCAAACCCATCCTCAGACACTGTGGGGAATGCATTTATAATTAATGGAAGATACCAAGTTTAATACCTAGGTGAGTCTTTATGGTAATAATTACCTAGCACTGGTATTTGTTGGTCATTTTCAGTCATGTCTGACTCTTTGTGACTCATTTTGAGGTTTTCTTGGCAAAATTACTGGAGGGGTTTGCCATTTATCCTGTTCATTTTACAGATGAGGAAACTGAGGCAAACAGGGTTAAATGACTTGTTCAGGGTCACACGGCTAGGAAGTAGCTGAGGCTAGATTTGAACTCAGCTCTTCCTAACTGCAGGCTCAACACTGCCCACTGCACCACTAAGCCACCCCAGCATTGTTGGATCTGCTGCTTTCAAGTATTTGCAAAACATTTAATTTATGTGATCTCCTTTGATCCCCCCAACAGTTCTGTGAGGGAATAATTTCAGGTTCAGTTACTCCAATCCTATAGATTAAGAAACAGGAAGAAAGGGGTTTTGTGATTTGCCTAAGGCAGGTCACATAGCTAATAACTGTGAGAGGCAGGATCTGAACTCAGATCTTTCAAGTCCAAGTCCAATATTTTCTCCATTGTACCACTTAAGTGCCTTATGATACAGCAAATAAAAGAGAACCATAACATAGGGGGAGATTTAGGCAATTTCACTGGTCTTATTTTTCTAAAAATGGGTTGGGTCTTCCAAAACTCTTAGTTCTGTTTTAAGCTGTTAAGACTTGGAATTCTACATGGCTGGAGACACTTTGTTTTCCCCTCTTCTCCTTATTTAATTTGCTTTCCAAATGAAATCACCATCATTAAAGTAATGAAGGAGATTTAGAGAAAGCCCCACTCCAACGACCTTTGAAAGGCCCCTATATAGGGCTTCCCCCAGCTCTCTCCTTCCCCAGGCCCAACCATGAGAAAGCCTCTTTCACTACCCCCGAGGTCTGCTGCCAAGTTCAAAGTAGAGATGTATGTGAAAGCTGTTTGCCAGTCAAGTACTGTAGGATAATGATTGTGAGAAGGACTTCTGTGTTTGTAAAGCTCTCCAAGCCTTTGGTAATGAGTGTTATTTCTGGCTCACAGTCCCTCTTCAAGGCCTGGAAGGGACCTTGGAGATCACTTGGTCTGATGCCCTCATCTTATGGAGAAGACAAAGGAGTCACAGGGGGGCTGGAACTTCCAATCAATTCAGCAAACCAGTATTAGGCATCTACTATTTGGAAAGAACAGATACTCTTTCTTGTGATTGAGGGCATTCACTTATTGAACAGTTCAATTACTTCCAGAAGCTCCGTACTTTCCTGCACTGTTGGCCTGATCACTCGTCCTATTTCATGGACTTGAGGCTGCACAGTGAAGAGAGAGACAATCTGGCCCCTCACTTGAAACTCTGATAGAAGCTTAAAGCTTGGTATCATCAGAGAAGTCAACATTCCAGTCTTGGTAATGGGTTTCTGGAAATAAGTGCTAGAAAAGTGAAAGGTGATTAAAAAAAAGAGGGTTAAATATTTTTTGTTCCCCAAGAAACAACTTCCTCTCCTGCCTACTTCCCTCCCCATTAGGGAAGAAAAAAGAGGAAAAGAAAAGAAAAAAAGCTTTTGATTGAATATGTATATTATTTCCAAATGTTCATATTCACACAAAACAAATGTCCACAGTCACCATGTCCAGAAATATAGGTATCAGTCGGTGCCTAGGTCCACCAGCTATCCGTAACAAGGTGGCTGATGAGAAACATAGACCTTTAAAGGAAAGACATAATCCATGCCCTAGTCACTGGGGTGCTGTTCTTTGAATCAGGTACGATCCTTTACCCTATCCCAGCATCCGAATGACAATCATTCAGTAAATATTGATTAACAACTTCTTATGGGCCAGGGATTGACTGTACTGACTGTTTGAAATGCTGAGATAAAATCCATCCCTGCCCTCAGAGACCTTACATTCTACCAGAGGAAAACAATACTTACAAATCATTTTCAGTTATAACTAGTACTGTTAAGGGATGATGTCTATAACTGTATTATTTTCTTCAGTGATGAAATCAACAAAACTACTGACATTTTGCTAATGCTTTTTAACATTTGCAAAATATGTTTTGTAACATCATCTCCCTTGAATCTCATGCAGTCTGCTGAGGTAGAGTGGATAAGAACAAAGTCTGTGATTTCAACAATGAAGTCTGTGATTTCACTGATAATAACTTGCTGTTGAGGAAATTCTCTCTGCCAATGTTCCTGGGCACCTTTTCTTACACTTATATGCCTGTAGATTAGCCAGAATGTTGAGATGTTGTGTGGTGTAGCCTCACAGGAACGACTTGAACACAAGTCTTTCTGCCTTTGAAGTTGGCTCTCCTTTCACTATGCCACATCAGCTTTCTGTGAAGTACACATTTTATTTCCATTTTAGGGATGATGAAACTGAAGCTTAAAGATGTGTCTTTGATTGGTAGCTACTAATTTAATACTTTGGCTTTTAAAGCCCTCCAACATCTGGCTACACCCAAATTCCTCAATCTGCTTTCCCATGGTCTAAGTGCCAGTAAGAAGAGACTCCAATTTTCCCCATGTTCTCATCTCACTCTGGTCCGCCCTCCCCCCCCCCCGAATCATTGAATCACAAATTTGCAAGGGAATTGAGTGTTCTTCTAGTTCAGCTTTTATCTTGATGAGAAACCTGACTACCCTATCCCCAATATTTGGTCATTCAGCCTTTGCTTGAAAACTTAAGTGAGGGGGAATTCACCAACTCTCAAGCCCATTCATTCACTTTGGGGGAGTGCCAGTTTTGGGGGGAGATTTTTTTCCTCCTCATCACAAAAAAAGAATCTTAGTTTGAAGGACACTTAGAGGCCCCTAATTACAAAAAAAAAGAAAACTCTCTCTAACATATTAGGCAAGTGGTCATAATCTGGGTGAAAACTTCCAATGAAGAAAAACACAATACGGCTCAAGAAAGCTCATTAGTGTAACTCTCATGACCTTCTATCACATTGCAATGCACCACTTTGCAAATTGCAATTTGCAAACAACAGGTCTTGGATCTATCTGCTGCGACCAAGCAGAGTAAGCCTTCCTCCTAGCAGGAATTGATCCCCCTGACAGACAGCATCCTCCCACCCCATCTTCACTTCTGCAGGCTGAGTGTTCCCATTTCTTTTGGTTAAATCTTCTATGCATGATCTCGAGGTGCTTCACTCCTCCAGCTCCCAATCCTATGGATTACCTATGATGTGTCAATGTCTCAGTGATGATAAAATGTCACCTCTTACATATTAACTAGATTCTCTCCCCTCTCCCCTCTTCTCTCGATTTGCCAAATTGCCTTCTTTACTCCATATAATTCATACCCTATTTCCTCCATCTTGTCTTCCTTTTTATTACTCCTGTGATTTGCTTGCTCACTTCTGTATTAATATAGACATGCCCATAATTATGTAATTTCCTCTCACATGACTGGAGTAAAACTGAAATTAGGAGAAACACTTTTTTTTAAAAAAAGCAGTAAGTGACATTTATGTATCACCTTTGACTATTCAGCACAGAGTACATCTCTGCCATTGCTAGTCAGATAAAGCCTCATCTTATCCACTAAAAAATGTATATGGGCAGAAGTTGAATGGAAACCTGAGGTCACCTCCCACCCTCAAGGGTCTTTGCATCTTACATAGCTTGCATTCTTAGGAGTTTCCATGTCTGCATCATGCTTCAGATTGTAATATTACCTGACAAGTGGGCAGAAGAAACTCTAAGAAGTCCAGGCTGGAGATGCATAAGAGATGGCTTCCGTTCTGAGCAATAACTCATCTTAGACATCTGATGATCATACATTTACATGTATCCCAAGTAAGGAGCCAATGGATGCTACAAGTGTAGTGATGCAGGGCTTAACATCCTTAACATCCATTTGTTGCTAAATTAAACACTTTAGCCAGAGCTCTGCTTCCCAGCATGGCAGTCATGTTCCAACCACCACCATCAAATCAGCTCCATTTGGTTGCCCCAAAGCAATGGAATGGGAAATATCAAGCTTTTCTTTTTGTATTGACTTTAACAGCTCTTTCTTTGTCATTTCATCTCTGCTGCTGATGAAGAAAAAAAAAAGATTTACTCCTTCTTTCCCTTGTGGAGAAGTGCTTCTTATTATGTAATGAAGGAAGACAATAAAACTGCTCTATAAACTTGTAGAAGCATTCCTTGATTTAATTTGAGTTAATCACCAAGGAAAAAGTCATAATGGTTAATGCAATTACCTTTCACTGATATTATCAGCCTAACCAGATGTTTGGACCAAGGATAACTTGAACCCGAAACTTTAGATGAATTTTAGAAGGCTCATCCCATTCAGCAAATAAAAAGAGTTTGGTCTGATGGAAAGGCCACTGACTCTGAAATCAAAGGATTGAGTTCTACTCTTGTTCTGATATTATTTTGCCTGTATTATCTATGGTCAAGCCAATAAGGATTCCTGAGCCTTATTTCTTCATATATGCAATGAAGTTTTCAGACAGATTTCTGAGATGTCATACAGCTTTAAGAGTGTGGTCCTATTATTATAAGAAAATAAAAAACACAGCAGAAAAATCCAAGCAACCTTTATGATCATTGCACAATTATCTACCTCAGTATAAAATGAGCTCATTTAAATAAATATCTACTCCACTTGTTTTAATTAAAAAAATTATTACTAAGCACCTACTGGGTGTCAAGTACTGGGGATTCATAGATAAAATCCAATAGTCCCTTTCTTTTGGGAATGAACAGTCTGGTTTAGGACTCCTTGTTCCAGTGGTCTGTGAATCCCTGAGTCATATTGTTTTATTCACCAGATTTCTGCCAATATGTTTTATTTTTTCCTTTAGCCAATCTCAGAGTGTTGCTTTTTTTCTTTTCCTGTGTCACACTGCATTGCTGAATTACAGAATCCAAGAATGGAAGGCATCTTAGTGATCATCTAATCCAATCCATATGGGCAGACACAAACTCCCTACAATCACACACTCAACAGATCCTTATGTGAAGACTTCCAATGAGAGTCAACGTACCACTTCTGAGGCAGATCATCCCATCCTGGGACCCTTCTCATTGTAAGGAAGGCTTTCTCCTAAGTCAAAGTTACATTAGCTCTTTTTTTTAACTTCTGTTTAGTGCTTCTGGATCTGTCCTTTGAGGACACATAAAGCAAGGTTACACTTTCTTCTGTCCATTAATCCCTTCAAGCATTTCAGAACAGTACTCAGGTGTATGACTTACCAATAAATCTTTTCTCCAGCCTGTTTCTCCATATTCTTCAATTCTTCTTTATATAATCCAGGTTACTATGCATATAAACTTCCTTCATTGTATTCTAACCCTAAGTCAGATCTACCAGTCCAAGGACATGCTAAACAAAACTTCTTCATCTTTATCTCTGCTGGTGGACAAAGGGAAATGGAACTGAAAATATCTCGATTGGCTTTGTGGGGCTTCCTACTTTTCTCTAATATTGTATTTGTCTCTCTAAACTGCCTTTTTCAGCTTTGTTTTGTTGACTGCTCAAATATGCAGAGGTAAAACTTTTAAAGGTTTATAAGAAGTCCTTGTTCTAAACACTTTTTTCTTTACTATTTCTGCTAATGGATTAACCCATGTAAAATGGAAGGTTTCAGTAAATCTCCTCCCTCTCAGCAATTCAAAAATTAAATATCCAAAATGACAGAGAATAGGCAGGGACTGAGTGCTCCCAAATTCCCCTCTAAACTATTTTAAAATAATACCTGAAAATAAAATTCTGGAGAATTTTTATGTGTGCTCTGCCCTGCTTAGAATACACATGCATTTTTTAACTTCTTTGAACCATATTTCTGTAAGGATGTAGATAGGTTATTGAGAATGTAAATGAAAAACAGAGTGGTAAAGACCTAAAGTCTTTGACTAATTGGGGTTAGTAAGAAAATGGGAATATTATACTTGTAAATAAGAAAATCTAGGGGAAACATTATAGGCAATTTCAAATAAAAGAAAAACTGTGAAGGAGAGGAAAGAATAGAATTACTATGTTTCACCCCAGAAGACAGAGCTAGGAACAATGGCAGAAGTTAAGAAGGGGATGATATATATGCATGTGTGTGTGTATATATATATATATATAATATGTAATGTTGTATATCATATATGTATGTGTGTGTGCATGTATACATATTTACATAGGTACATATTAAATACATATGTGCATGTATACATATATGCACTGAGTATATATGTGTATGTAAATCTATATCAGGGCAGAGCCAAGATGGCAGTGTAGAAGCAGGAAAATTCCTCAACTCCCACTTAACCATCTCAAATACCCATAAAATATGACTCTACACAAATTTGAGGGCTCCAGAACTCACCAAATTACAGAAAATCACATCCCCCACTGAAGGCAGCTTGGCAGGTGGGAAAGGAAGGGGTTATTGCAGGGCCCTGGCAGCCAAAACCATCACGACCTGAAACCATGGCTTGGCCCCTGGGCAGCCAGGACAAGCCACAGTTGGAGCATTCAGGACAGTGGATCAGCGACAGCTGTGGTGATTTCCAGAATTATCATTACATAAGAAATAAGGACTAAGTGAAAGTTTAGTAGAACTCAACTAAATCTGGAGGAGAAAAGTGGTCCAGCCATCCACCTCTAGGACAAAGAAGCAGCAGAAGCAGTAGCCCTGCAGCCACCTCCACATGTCTGCTTGGCTACTGGCCTGAAGCTTGCAGGGGGGCCAAGAAATCATTCAGAGGGCAAGTGCTCTTGCCTTTTGCTGCCTGGATCAGCCTCACACTACTGGGTTGTGGTCCTGGGGTGTGTTGTCAGTGAGCCAAAGCTGATGGGGGCTGCAGAGATGGTGGCCTACTAATAGCCGCAGCAGCTGTGAAAACTCCAGGGATTTGGGACAGAGCTTTCTGCTTTGTAAGCAGAGTTGCACAGAGCTAAAAACTCAAGTAACTGACTGGCAACATGAGCAGGCAAAGGAAGCAAAGAAAGCTCAGCAATCTAACTTTAGATTCCTTTTTCAGGGACAAAAGTGGACAAAAGCATGGAACAGCAGGAAGACAACACAGTCAGAATTCTGGCACCAAAAGCTTCCAAGAAAAATGTAGACAGGTTACAAGCCATGGAGCAGCTTAAGAAGGATTCTGAAAACCAAACAAAAGAAGTGGAGGAAAAATTGGGAAGGGAAATGACAATGATGCAAGATAATCATGAAAAGAGAGTCAACAACCTGACTGAAGGAAATAAAACCTTAAAAAATAGATTTATTCAAATGGCAAAAGAGGCCCAAAAGGCCAATGAGGAGAAGAATGAATTAAAAAGTCAAATTTGACAGATGGTAAAAGACTCTCAAGAGCTTTAAGAATAGAGTAATTCCTTCAGAATTAGAGTGGAGCAAATGGAAGAAAATGACTTTATGAAAAATCAATATACTATTAAACAGATCCAAACAAATGAAAAAATAGAAGGCAATTTGAAATATCTCCCTGAAAAAACCACTGACCTGGAAAATAGATCCAGGAGAGACAATTTAAAAATTATTTGAATACTTGAAAGCCATTACAAAAAAACCTGGAAAGCATCCTTCAAGAAATTCTCCAGGAAAATTGCCCTGATATTTTAGAACCAGAGGGCAAAATAGAACTTGAGAGAATTCAATAATCACCTCCTGTAAAATATCCCCAAAAGAAACCTCCTGGGAATGTTATAGCCAGGTTCCAGAGTTGCCAGATCAATGAGAAAATATTACAAGCTGCCAAGAAAAAACAATTTGAATACTATAGAAAAACAATTAGGATAACCCAGGATCTAGTAGCTTCTACATTAATGGATAAAATGGCCTAGAATATGATATTCCACAGATCAAGGGAGCTAGGATTAAAACCAAGAATCACCTACCCAGCAAAATTGAGTATAATGTTCCTGTGGAATACATGTTCATTCAATGAGGTGGAGGACTTTCAAGTATTCTTGCTGAAAAAACTAGAACTTAAAAGAAAATTTGACACTCAAATGCAATAAGCATGAGAAGGTAAACATGGAAAAGATATCATAAAGAACTTACCAAAGTTGAACTAGTTACATGCCAACATGGAAAAATGACAATCGTGACTTATGAAACTTTTCTCAGTATGAGGATAGGCAAAGGGAATGCAAAGGTATATATACGTATACATACACACATGTCTATATAGGAGAGTATATATATGTGTGTGTGTGTGTATGCATATGAATACATATCTGAGTATGTGCATATATATATATATATATATACATAGAGGGCACAGGATCAATTGAATAGGAAGGGATGATACTTCTAAAGGTGAAATGCTGAGGTGGGTAAGCATTAGAATGAGAGGAGGCAGGGAGAGACAGAAAGGGGTTAATCATCTCATATAGAATAGGTAAGGGATAATTGTTACAATGGAGAGGAAGAACAGGAAGGCAAAGTAAAATTATCAACCTTACTCTCATTGACTTTGGCTTAGGGAAGGAATGACATAAACTCTAAACTAGGTATCTTGCCACACAGGAGAGTAGGGAGAATGGGGATGAGAGGTAGGATGATGGACAGAATGGCAGGGGAGGAGGGTTGCTGGAAGCACACACTTCTGTAAAGGGACAGGGTAGAGAACAGAACAAGCAGGGGGCAGGATAGGTAGGAGGGAGGTATAATCACTCTCTCACAATATGTCCATTTTGAAGATGTTCTGTGTAACTACACATGTACAGCCTGTAATGAATTGCTTATCTTTCCAGTGGGGGTGGATGATGATGGAGGAAGGGAAAGAATCTTAAATTTAAAGTTCTATAATCAAATATTTAAAAAATATATGTATATTATTAACTACATACAACTGGGAATTAAGATATACAGGCACTGGGGTAGGGAGATCCATCTTGCCCTCCTGGAATGTCAGAGGGGTGACGGGGGAGGACATAGGAGAGAGCAGATTTGGGGATTGGCTCTACAGTGGGATTGCTGTTTTGGGGTGGTGAGTGAGGGAAAGATGGGGAGAAAAGTTGTAACTCAAAATCTTGTGGAAATGATGTAATCAAGAAAATAAATTTAAAAAGGAAAAATATTTACGGGAGCAAATTGTACACAGTGACAGCAATATAGTAAGACTGATACACAATGAAAGTTAGCTACTCTGATTAGGGCAATGATTTAAGACAATCCCAAAGGATCCATGATGAAAAATATTATCCACCTGCAGAAAGAGAATTGATTAACTCTGAATGCAGTTTAAATCATGCTTTTTAAAGATGAATGAATGAATGAATGAATGAATGAACGAACGAATGTACAAACAAACAAATAGATGAATGAATGGACAAATGAACAAATAAATAAATAGATAAATGAATGAATAAATGCATGAATGAATGAATGAATGAATGGATAGATAAATAAATAGACAGATAACTAAATCTATATCAATTTCTGTGTCAAAAGAATTAGAATCCCTCAAAACAGGAATTAGTTCCCCTTGAAAGCAGAGGTTGCCTCAGTGAAAGTCTTCAAATAATTGTTTGTTAGGTGACTAGTTTTGGAGAGATGGGGTTCTTGTTTAGATATGGGTTGGACTAATTGCCTCTAAGGTCCCTTCCAAATGCCAAATTCATTGATTCTGCCCTTTCCAATGCTGAGATTCTGTGAAATTATTGATTTGATGCCTTGAACATTCTGATATTTCATTGGTTTATGGACTCGCTGCTCTAATATTATTTGTTACCCTTTTACATTACTCAAAAACATATGTCTGAAAGAAAATGTAGATGTCAACCTTGGTGTGTATGTGTGTGTGTGTCTCTAACTTAGGTAGAGTAGTATATTAGACACCTGATTCATCCCCATAGCCATGTTTGCTATTTTTATTCAATGTGTAGTCTAGCCTTCTAGGACCCAGTATAGCCTCTAATAATGAGGCCGTACAGATGACTGAATTGAATTTGACGAATCAAATTATTCCAGCTGTCATTAAGGGAAGAGACGCAGAGAATAGGCAGGAGTATGTATCATACCCAATAGCATGCCATCCAAATAGACTCTTAGGAGATTTCCCTTTTCCCTTCAAATGCTCACTAAGATCTTGGAAAATCCCGTTGGATGGTTGTCTCCAGGTGTTGAAGATCACATTCAGAATTTTCCAACTTTCATGGCTTATTCTCTGAACTCCTTGAGAATATCAGTTGTAATTCAATTCTTCAAGAAAATAGTGTCTCTAAGCAAGCAGGAAGTGGAGATGAAATGGCATCTTCATCCTACCCCTCTTCTCTTCTAATATATATAATGGGTCATCACTAGAAGATTCCCTTTCCTGTTGCTAGGCACTGAAAATTCCAGGGGCCAAGAGTGAACTCAGAAGACCATTCAGACTTTCTGGCCCTGCAAAATGTACTGGAAAATTCTCAACAACCATTTTTTTTTGCTGGCCAGACTCACCACCACTTCCTCTTGGACAGGAAAGGCCTATGCTACACAGACAAATTAACTTTCAGTTTGATCCAGAGGCAGAGCATGCCAAAATTTGAAAATCCAAAGAGCATAACAGAATTTAAACCCATCTTTCCAAAGGTCAAAAATAGAAAATTAGTCAGGGATTCACTTTGAGTTTGTAAGAGATTTCAAAGGAAAAAAAGGAACTTCTCAGAGTAATTTGACCCTTAAAGGTACCAATTATGCACCAGGAACTAAATCAGTCCACAATCATTTGTTAAGTGCTTACTATGTGCCCTTCATGGTATTTATTACTGGGAATACAAATACATGCAGAGAGCTTACCTTCTAATGTAGGAAGACAAAATATAAAAGGGAATTAAAAAGAAATGAGGGGATAAGATACTTGGTGAGAGAACATGGTAGAAAAAGTCTTATGGAAATAATTAGCAGTGCAGCTTCTAGAGAAATGAAGACATGGCTGACCTGGGTCTCCTCCTTAAAACTGAGGTTCTAGAAGGAACCATCCAATTAATTTTCTCCATGCTAGGGATACTAAGAAAAAAACCACAGAACTGATTCTTGCCCTCAAGGAGCTTATATCCAAGTGATGAAATGTAACCTTACAAGAAACAGAATTTTAGGGGAAAGCTATGTTTCATCCTAGATTCAATAGGATTCCCTAAAAATTTTTGGATGAGATTGACCTACATTTAATAAGATTATTTGGTAGCTATGTGTGTTTGTGTGTGGGAATGGTATATGGATCAGAGAAAGGAAAAACTGAATATGGGGAGAAATATTGGAAAGTTATTTCAATAGTCCAGGAAAGAGATGATGGCAGACTGAACCAGAATAACGGACATGAGAGTGGAAAGAGTAGGAAGGATGGGAGAGGCTTGGAAATGCAATGCATAATATTTGGTAATTAATTGAATATGGGGGGATGAGGGAAAATAAAGAGTGGAGGATGCTTCTGAGGTTGTAATCCCGGGTGACTGAGAGGATGATGTCACCCATGACAAAAATGGAGAAATGAGGAAGAGAGATAGGTCCATTTTGAGTAAAAGATAATGTTTTTTCTTTTTTTGAAGAGGGAGCCTATTTAGTTTGTGATGCCAAGGCAAAGAGTAGTTTGAAATGTTCAGTTGTTAGTTGGTGACATAGAACTAGAGGTCAGGACAAATGGTAGGTGTGGATATATAAATATAGGAGCTTTCTACAGAGAAGTGACCACTGAATCCATGGGAGCCAAAAGTCTTCTTGTAGTGTAGAGAAAGAGGAGGTCAGGTCAGAAAATGGCACATACCTGCATGATAGGAAATATACTATTGACAAGTAAAGTAGAGTAGCAGCCTTGGAGAGAGATTGAAACAGGACAGAACAGTGTTAGAAAAACACAGAAAGGAGAGAACATCAAGGAAGAGATAATAGTTAATAATGACACTAAAACAGAGGCATCTAGAAGATGAGGAATGAGGAAGAACAATTAAGAGATCGTTGGTAACATTGGAGAAAGCAGTCGAAGTGAAAGTCAGAGTTCAAAGGGTTACAATGTGAGAAGAGAGAAGACTGAAGAATGACCTTGAGGTTGCTAATCTGGGTGATCTGATGGAAGATAATGACTTCAACAGAAATAAGGAAATTGGGAGAAGTGGCATGTTGGAATATGAGTATAATGACTTCCATTCCAGAAATCTTGAGCTTCAGACTCAACAGTCTGTAATGAGTTCAAGAGAATAGATGGAAGATTAAGCTTGTGCATGGAGTTTGGAGAGTCTTCAGTAAAGGGTTCATAATTGAAGTATTAGAGTCTAATGGAATCGCCAAAATATAAGGTCAATAGGAAGGAAATAAAGGGGCCCAGAGCAGGACCTTGGATAAAATACAGAGCTAGTGGTTGGGATATAGATGATGATCTAGAAAAAAATAACTAAGAATGAATTGGATGAGAACAAGAAGAGAGAAATGTCACAGAATCCAAGGTCATCCAATCAATAAACATTTATTAAGCACCTCCTCTATGTTAGGCCCTACACCTCCAGGTCCTGGAGCCACAGAGACAAAAGTGAGACAGTCCCTGCCTTCCATAACCTTATATCCTTACATTCTGCTAGGATAAAATATATTCACAGATATACCATAAATACATAAGAAATCTACAGTGTTTTGTGGAAGGAGAGTAGGAAGAAAATTAAAAACCAAGAAATCAGGAAAATACTCTTAAAAGAGATAGAAACTAAGTTAAATCTTGAAGGGAGCAAGGGATTATGAGAGATGATACTAAGAAGGGAACATACATACTGCTGTGTATGGAAAACATAAGTTACTGGAGAGTAAAGTATAGGTCTACAAAGTTAGGCTATAGCCAAACTGCAATGCATTTGAAGGGGAATGGGAGATGAAGTAGAGTAAATAAGTGTAGACAGCCTCCCCACACACCTTGAAGGTTGCCTACGAAAGGGAGGAAATTCATAGGGTGATAGCTTGAGGAGGTGGTGAGCTCCAGTGAATGACCTAGATTTAAGGACTGGAGACACTTTAGGGTGTTATTGTTGGAGTTTCACCCTTCATAAGTCATCTCTTCCATGAAGCCTTGCACATTCCTGCTTCCCAAACTGACCTCTCCTTCCTCATGTCGCTCCAATCACTTTCCCTGGAAGGCTTCCTTGCATGAGTCCATTGCCCTTCGGATCATACAGGTATACATATCTCTTTCTCTGGTAGCACTGTAAACTTCTTTAATATCCTGTGTATGCTAGTGTTTTGTGCATCATAGGCATTGAGTTAGTCCTTGTTAAAGTGAATTCTGGAATAAATGTGAATAGGTTTTATCATCGTATTGGGTGTTCTCTGTTTCTCCTTCTCTCTCTGTCTGTCTCTCTCTGTCTCTGTCTCTCTGTCTCTCTCTCTATCTCTCGCTCTCTGTCTCTGTGTGTGTGTGTCTCTCTCTGTGTGTGTCTCTCTCTGTCTCTCTGTCTCTCTCTGTCTCTCTGTCTCTCTCTGTCTCTCTCTGTCTCTCTCTTTCTCTGTCTCTCTTTCTCCACTACATCTGTACTTGTCCCAAACAATATATTAACCTCAAAAATTCTGAGAAAGCATCTGGGGAAAATATTTTCACTAGATAATATTTAAATGGAACAATGAAATATTTCACTGACCTGTTGTTGCTATGGAACATTACTCTCCCTGGTCTTTTTTTTAGGAGGGGGTAGGTTAGGGAGAATCTTTGATTTTATCAGTATAGGAAGCTACTGGTATGAAATCTCCCTTCACTAATAAAGATGAATTACTGAGAAATATCTTAGAATCTTAGCAAATTTCCTGGGACACTAAAAATTGGTCCTTGGTGATCAACTGATATGGATCTAAGCCAAAGTTTTAACCCAGGTCCCCCTGACAGCAGTGGTCAGTGCATGGCCTATTACTCCTGTGTTCCTATTTCTGAGAGGTCTCCTTCAGTAGATGAGGAGTTATTATTGGGCCCTTCTGCACAGCAGCATTCTGAGAACTGGATGTAGCCCAAGAAACAATTTTATCAAATTGACATTATGTTCTAGTCATCCAAGAGTCTAGGACCGAGGTCAAGAGCCCCATTTCCTATGCAGGAAATGACAGTCTCTGATCAGAGATTGAGATGCTAACTACCCAGTGCTGGGCAATGTTCTGATTCTATCCTCAACTGGTTCATCCCTTCCCAGAGGAGATGGGGAATTATTTGGAAAAAGGGTAGAAATAGGTAAGCCCCTGGATGGCATGATGATCTGGGAGCCTGCCAATCCTTTGGCTCACCTAACATCTCTAGATCTTGTTCAAATACAGCTCAGCATTCGGGTTTGACTGGGCATGCTGTTGAAAACTCCTTTTCAGCAGGAATCAGAAAATAGGAAGCCTTTTCAACCATCTGGCCCTTTAACTGTGAAAAATTGAAAATGATTTGCTTGCCTGCCCTCTTTCCACCACTCCCCCTTGGGTGACTATCTATGCTGCAGTCTATATTTGGAGCTGATATTCAGAAACCCCACTCATGCATGCTGCATAAACTGCTGCCAATAGACCATGATATAAAAAAGCTTTGGAAAACATGATCAATTGATAACTTAGATGAAGAACCTTCTGGGGGGGTCCCCCAGGAGCTCAGGCACATGACATTTTTCATGCTTCATTCTACTACATTGTTTCTGAGCTAGGGGTATTTATTTATAGATGCAATTCACTCACTCACTGCTTCTGTGGCCCATTTCTGAAGGTTTTGTGAAACAGTAAACCATTACCATAAATCCTTTGAAATGGAAAACAACTAAATATAAGGTGACAACAATATAGCAAGAAACCAAATTTGACTACAAACTCATCTCTCTTAAAAAAACAAACATAAACAAGAAAACCAGCAAATATCAAAGATTTTGGAATATCTTGATTAATATTGTGGGTTTGCTTTCCTCCCTCTCTCCCTTCCTTTTTCCCCCCTCCCTCCCTCCCTCCCTTCCTTTTTTTCCCCTTCCCCTCCTCTATGAATCTCCTTAACCAATCTATCTCTCACTTCAAGGTACTATATACTATTTCTAGGATAATTTTTACTTTGACTTATTTAATGGAACATATTGTTTCTTTGTGAATTACAATTCCAAAAGGAAATATTTCTGTGAAAGTAGGATTATAAAAGGACAATTAGGTCCCACAAAGGATAGAGTTCTGGATTTGGAGTCAGGAGTATTCATCTCCCTGAGTTCAAATCCGACCTCAGACACCATAGGTGTGACCCTGG
>CM053597.1:9067456-9077691 GCA_028646575.1 Pseudocheirus occidentalis | reverse complement strand
CCCCAAATCCAATAATCCCACACAATAAACATTTATTTAGTGCCTACTCTGTGCCAAACACTGTATTAAATGTGGAAGATACAAGTTTAAAAAAAAGTAAGCTAATCCCTGCCCTCAAAGAACTTACAGTCTAAAGGGGAAGACAGCAAAGTAAAGAAGCCAGGGAGGGGGCAGACCAGGAGGCATCTTATTCTGTAGAGTTTAAAGCAGGCAGAGCAACAGATACAAGTGGAGTTAGCTGAGGTCAGTTTCTGCCCTTCATAAAGGAATTTGATTCTCTGCTCTCCAACTCTATGAAACAAGCAGCCTGTAATGCCTCTCCCTTTGGTTCTAGTCGCATTTGAATGTAGGCCACTTTGTACCCTGTTTCAAAGGCCATTTAGCTCAGGGTCCATGTGACTTCCCTGCTGCTTTTAGGCAGAATCTATAATCCATGATCTCTTCTTTGTTTCACCCATAATTATTTACCTACCTAATGATATTTGTCTTTTTTTCCCCTTTGAATGTGCTTTCACTTAGAAGGAATAAGAATGATTTTTAGAAATCAGTATCCTCATTTCACATTCTCAGCTCATGGGTGTCTTGTTTTGCCCAATTAGATTATAAGCTTCTCTAGGACACGAAACCCAATTCATACTCATCAGCATTCACAAAACTAGTATATTAATGATGTGGAAATAAGATCTACATCTTCTGTGTCTCTGTTCTTTGTGCCTAGAGCTTAGCACAGTGCCTAGTACAGAGTAGGTACTTAATAAAATCTAATTAAGTGACTGAATCATTCAGTAGAATTTCCACTGCACCTTACAATTTTTGAACGACTTTTGAATCATCTACAAAAGGGACAGGGGGTGAGAATACAAAAATATTTAGGATGTTCTAGAGCCCTAAGCTCTATTACTAGAAGGTATGTGGTTTGAAGACAGGGTTTGTATCTTTTCATTTTCTTCAATAGCTAGCACAAACCCTTGTGCCTGGTAAGTATTGGTAAAATGTTATCTGAATGAAGGAAATACAAGGTCCTAGTCTTAGAAGGAACGATCATATTTTAATTAAATGAAGATGTCTCTGGGAATGTTTTGATGTTTTGGGATTCTCTTTAAAAAAAACTTCAATCAGTCACTCAACAAAGCAAGAAAGATTTATTATTCTTCTTATTAGTAAGGACTTATTTCTGCCAGACTGCTAAATGTCAGGGATACAATTTCAAAGAATGAAACTATCGTTGCCTTTACACTCTAATGGGGAGACACATATATGTAAAATATGTTGATAGAATAAATACAAGTCAGCAAATACATTTCCATACACAAAGTAATCAATACTTGGTTGGGAGAGAAGGTACTAGCAGTGCGGGGGAGGGGAAACTCAGAAAAAAAAAACTTCGTGCATAAGATGGTAGCTGAGCTTCATCTAGAAGGAAGACAGAGACTCTATGAGCTAGACAGAATGAGCAAGAGAATCCAGGGATGGGGGATGGCCAGCAGCAAATCACAGAAATAGGAGATGAGGTGTCATGGGGGAATACTAGCGAGAAGATAAGTTTTACTTTATCTCAGAGTGTAGAATAGGGAGAGAGATCTAACAAGACTGGGAAGATAGGTGGAACCCACATTGTGAAAGATTTCAAAATGTAAATAGGTATATATATAGTGTGTGTGTATGTATACCTACACATACATACAAATGCACTTATATGTGTGTATATACACATACATATGTATATACATGCATGAATATGTATGTACATATGCATATACATACACAGACATATATACATACATATATACATATATATGTATATATATAATTTGGAGGGGGGAAGGCATGGCAAGGCATTTAAAGTTAAGTGACTTGCCCAAGGTCACACAGCCAGTAAGTGTGTCAAGTGTCTGAAGACATATTTGAAATCAGGTCCTCCTGACTCTAGGGCTGGTGCTCTATTCAGTATGCCACCTAGCCACCCCAGACATTTATGTTTGATACTAGATTCAATAGGAAGCCGATGGAGTTTATCTAGGTGACACAGAGTCATATCTGTATTGAAGGAATGTTAATTTGTCAGAAGTGCATAGGATGGATTAGAGTAGGGAGAGACTTGAGGCAAGGAGGACAAGAGGACACTTTTGCAATAAAACCTGAATATTTTACATACAAAAAGCAGATAACAACTATGTGCATGTCAAATCTCCAGTATGTAGAGTTTGGGTTTTTTAAGCACTCAATAGATTCAATGTATTATTATTTTTTAAAAAGAGACTGTTGCAATAATGTAAGCCAGCGGTGATGAGGGTCTGAGCTAATGTGGTAGCTATATGAGTAATGATAAAGGGCAAGAAGACAGAGATGCTGGGAAAGTAGAAATGGCCCGATTGTGTAACTACTAGGGTCCATTCAGTAGGGAAGCACAAGGAAGACAGGATAATGCTGACATTAGGAACCTGAAACATAGTGATAGCTTTGGGAGAAATTGTGAAGTTTGGGAAGGGTGAGGATTTAGGGACAAAGATAAGCTCAATTTGAGGTATGTTTCTTTGAAAATTTCTCTTGTCTTTGAATTGTTTCAGTTGTGTCCAACTTGCTGTGACACCATTTGGGGTTTTCTGGGCAAATATATCAGAATGTATTGCAAAGTCCTTTTCCATATCATTTTACAGTTGAGGCAACTAGGGTTAAGTGACCTGCCTAGGGTCACACAGCTAGAATGTGTTTGAGACTGGATTTGAACTTCGCTCTTCCTGACCCAAGTCCCAGTGTTATACACTGCACCACCCCAGCCTGGAATATCTCCAGGACATCTAGTTTGAAATGTCCAATAGGAAATTTGTAACTGAAAGAATCATTGTGGGGTAAGAGAGAGGAGCTTGATATGTAGATTGAGAGCTGAAGAGACAAGAGGATGAGAGAGAGAGAGAGAGAGAGAGAGAGAGAGAGAGAGAGAGTGAGAGAGACAGAGACAGAGACAGAGAGACAGAGACAGAGAGGGAGACAGAGAGGGAGACAGAGAGGGAGACAGAGAGAGACAGAGAGAGATGGAGACAGAGAGAGAGGGAGACAGAAAGAGAGAGAGACAGAGACAGAGAGACAGAGAGAGAAAGAGAGAGACAGAGACAAACAGAGACAGACACAGAGTGAAAGATAGAGAGATGAAGAGTGAGTAGAAGACTAGAGAGCCAAGGACAGAACCTTGGGGAACATCCACATTTAGGGGACATGGTATAAATGGGAAGCCAGAAAAGAAAACTGAGAAAGAGTAGTCAGATAGATTCCTACTCTATCATGAAAATGAAGAGGAAAGAGTATCCAGAAGGAGAGGGTAGTCAACATTATCAAATGCAGTAGAGAAGTCAAGATGAATTAGCACCGAGAAAAATAAACACCAAAGTTGGTATTTGGGAGACCACTGGCAATTCCAAAAGCATTTTCAGTCTCATAACAAAGTTTCAAGGAAAATTTCAAAGGGCTAAAAAGTGAGAGGAGAAACAGAGGCACCAAATGTGCTCCAAAATACAAGATGTTGAAGAAGTTTGGTTGAGAAAGGAAGGAAAGACATAGAACCATGTTTTATAGAACTATAGAACCATAGCTGGAAAGGATGGCAGGGTCCACTGAAGCCTTTAAAAAATGCTTGCTTTAAGGATGAGAAAGAGGACCATATTCAAAGGTTATAAGAAAGGAACCAATTAGGAAGTTGAAGATCTGAGAAAGTGGATGACTGCGCATGATATGTGCTGTAGAATATGAAGAGGGATCATCTGTATAGTCAAGTCATCAAGCATCTTCAACCATCTATTCTCAGTGAGGAAAAAGGCTAAATGCTTTGGATCCAAAGAAAGGCCAAATCAGTCCCTTTTGTCAAGTAGCTCCTATTCCAAAAGAGAAGGAGTGGCCTGAGAAGAAAGGACTTGGTGGAGAGGAAGCTCAATGGAATTTCTAGTTAAATTCTAGCTTTTTTCCCAATCTGTGTGACCTTGGGCAAGACAATAGACCTCTCTGTCTCTTAGTTTTCCCATCTATACAAATGAGGAAGGCTGGACTAGTTGACCCTTACATACTCCTTGTTCTAAAGAAAATCCTTGTTAGTGAGCAATTTTCTTCGTTTGCCTAGCTCACTATTGCTTCCCCTCTTGACCTCTGATGTTCCCTAGGCCAATCATGTTGTCCCCAGGAAGAAGAAACGGATTTGCTCTGTAAAATTTAGATTCAGTGCAATGGCCACACTTAAGGATTTAGAAGGCCACATGTGGACTCAAGGCCCCAGTTTCCCTACCTCTGGTCTAGAGCATAGTGAGAATGATTGATCAATTGAAGAGCAAATTGAGAAATTGTACAAAGTCAGAATGATTGAGAATGGTCATTCAATGGATAAATATATATTAAAGCATGTCAAAGTCCTTGGATTACCATTATAAGACTTACTAGGGAAAATATTATTCCTGGAGATAATTAAATACCAAATAAAAACAAAGTTATTTTGTAGGAAAAACATGAATAACTAGGGGCAACAGGAAAAGACCCCTAGCTATTGGCACCAGAACATCCGAAAAGGAGCTGTGGCAGAAGTGGTGAGTGGGTGCATTCCAACCATTGCATGCCAGTCTGTGTAAAGACCCCAGATGGGAGACAAAAGCCAAGGAGAAGAAGTAAATAGTACAGTTTTGGATTGGTTTTTTTTCTGAAGAGTATAGTAGATGAGGAAGAGTACAATTGTTGGGGGCCAAGACCTTCTGAGGTCCTGACATACTAGCTCCCCAGTTCTACAAGGTCATTAGGCAGATACGCAAGGATAGTATAATCTTGTTGGGTGGATGCTCTCATTGGCTTTGTGAATATCTAAAGAATGTACTGAAAGTTAATTTGCAAATCCTGATTAGGACTCTTGGTCTATTGTGCCCTGGGAGGTGGTTTTAGGATAAAGATCTTGATGACTGATTAGCCTTGGGCTGAGGTTGAGGGAAAGGCAAGACCCAAGTCATGTAATCACCCCTGAAATAAGGAATATAAGCCCTATGATTTTCTTGTAGCCTTGGATTAGTATGGAATAGCTCTGCAATAAACAGACTATGAAATACATCCCTGTCTCTCTGTCTCTTTCCTTTAATTCAGCTGTAAGCTTTTCTCAATCTCTTTATTTTCAACTGGTAGCTAGGCCTAGACTGCACTGGCCACAGCATACAATGTAATAAGCCTCAAAAGTCTATGGAAATGCCTCCCTGCTGTCTGAGCACTGGCATGGCAGAGGTCTGAGAATTTTATAACCAGGTTGTCCAGAAGCTTGGATATTGTTTGGGCACAGCCACACTCAAAGTCAAGCCTAAAAGAGCTGTGGTCTGCCTTACTGGCAGTGGTTTCACACTAGTGAAGCCACCACTTAGCAAGTATTGCAATAAAACAGAGTTTTAGAAACTTCAAGGTAGTGTCAAAACACGTTATTAAATTGAGAAGAACTTTAGCCCCTAACTCCTACAGTGTCCTTTACATTTTATAAAATGATTTCTATTTTTTATCTCCTCTGATCAAAACAAGAATCCTATGAAATCTTTCAAATATTTTATTCCAGTTTTACAGATAAGGACACTGAAGCTCAGGGAACATGCCCACAGTCATTCCACCAGTCAGATTCAAACAGAGGATTTGAATAGCAAAGGCTCTTGGAACACCCACAAGAACTAATTACTGACCCTCCCAAATCTGGGGCAAACAAAATTAATTTTCTGTGTTTCATGGAAATGTCAATAATGCTACAATGAACAGGGGAAAATGTTTTTCTACTGAAAATAAAGAGAATGAATGGAGAAGGCTTAGTTAGATAATTCTTTAATGTTCTTCCCAGTTCTAGCATACTGCACTTGAAAATGTGTTAACGAGAAGTGAAAATAGACCTGCAGAATCATTGCTGACTCCCTCTCTTTGAGATTTAATTTGAGAAAGGCCCTGGTCACATACAGTATAAATCTTGAGCAGTGTACCCTTCGGGTGGGGACAGGATTGAGGGGGAGTAAGGAGTCCCATGTCAGTCTCTACTGCATCTATGAATTGTCATTAAGACAAATTTTCATGAAAATGCTTTTTATGAATCCATCCATCCTGGCTAATGCTGATGCTGACATTTATTGCTATAGGATTTAGGAAGTTCAGTCCCCTCCTTCCCATTACCAGTCATTCAGCAAAATGTCATTGCTGACTTGGGAGAGGAGGTTTGGCCTGAGATTATTGCACTGGAATTCACTAAAGTCATGATTTCATGATCAAGGAAGGTCTTACTCACTCAAATCTTACCCTTGTGCTCACCTTCGCCTACCCCACCATTTCTTCTTTGGCTGCTCAGAAAACAGGAGAAGTTTTCATCTTCAGTGGTTTGTAAATTCAATTGCCTGAGTATCTTGTCCCATTGGATCAAACCACAGATTTTCTGATTTAGTGGTGGCCTTTGGGAGATGATTTGGAGGAGAACATCATCTCCCTTCATCCAAGCTGGTGCTGAGCCTCAGAGCTTAACTAGGCTGAGCCTGAGACAAGTCCCACAGTCAATGATCAGGCCCAGACTCAAATCTTTCACCATATACTCGGTAGAAAGTAGAATTCCTGGGAGCCAGAACATGTCTATTATAGAGGAGAAATTACATTAACTATGATACTTGTTATTGTGATTTGTCACCATCACCATCATCACCACACTGGGCTTCAGGAAGAAATGGTTCTAAGAGGAAGCTGATTCATACTTCTAAAAGTCCAGGTCAGTAACTAGCCATTCTTAAGCCTTCACTATCCCTCTTCTCATCAATTCATGAAATAAGTCAGTTACCAAGTCCTACTCATTTTACATACACAGAATTTTGTGTGTGTTGCTCCTCTTGTTTCTTCCTACATGGCTCCCACCCCACCCTGGGCTATTGCCATGATATCCTAATGGGGTTCCCAGCAATCAGTTTTTCCTCTCTCCAGTCCTTCTTCCCAGCTGCCAGAGAGACATTTCTAAAGCAAATGCCTGACCATGTCATTGCTCTGCCTCCAAAGTTTCAGTGACTTCTCACTGGTTTTAGACTGAACTACAAATTCCCCTATTTTTCATTTAAATCTCTCTCATCTTGAGTCCTCAGATGACCAATCAAATCTTATTGCATGCCACTACTCAGACATTCTGTTTTCCACCCAAACTGGCTTTCTTCCTGTTCCTTATACCTAGTCTTCCATATTCTTCATGCAGACCTTGGCAGAGGTGATATACTTCCCCAGACCTGCAGTGATATCCCTTTTCATGTTTGCTTCATAGAATCTCTAGTTTCCCTCAAAGTTCAGATCCAAGGCCACCTCCCCATGGGGTCCTTCTCAATACATACCCGTACTTGTAACCACCATGGAAGTATCTGCAAAGGTACATCATATTTCTATTATGTATATTTTATATTTACTTACATTTATGAAAGTAAATAGATTTTAAAGTAAAATTTATCTCATATTTCTTTAGGGATTTATATGTTATTTCTTTCATTAAAATATAAGCACCATGAGGTCAGTATCTGTTACATATGTCTTTGTAATTCCAGGATGCTAAACGGAACCTGGCACATAGTAGGGCTTATTGGCTGATGGATTACAACATGCTGTACATTTTAATCCCAAAATATTTACTGTAACATGGTCATCTTTTAACTTCATTTAATGGGAAAGCTTCTACCTCAGACACTTCAATATTCTCCATAGGGGAAAAAAATTCTATGTATTTCAGAATAGGCCCTTTCACTCAAAAGGATGGTGTTTTATTTCAGTGTCTTTGGAGGAGTTGTTCTTTGTCTCAGTTTTCAATATTTACCAAATTCATGCAAGCACCAGATTACTGCTTGGTAATAGGAATTTTCCTTAAGTATATCTGATCAGTGGACACCATAGTCCTTCCATATTTGCATGTTCTCCATTGGCTATCTAGCATATTTCTTGGTGCTTAGTAGGAACTTCATAAATACTTAGTAAATTCAATTGCTAAAGTGTATTTGGTGAATCTGTTCATTCTTAGCAATGTCAAGTGACATTTGATGTGATTTTCTTGACTGACAGTTCAATGAATTGCTAGGAAAGAGATTGAACTCTCAAAGATGAGAGTGAGACAAATTCGCCTTGGCATGGGCTGTAGCCAAAAACCTAACATCATGATCCATCTGCTCCCACATACTGTAAATGATCCATAGCTCTCTGTTCTGAGTCAAACTGTTCCCCTGCAAATTTCTCTTGTGCTCCCAAGTGGTCAGGATTTGGGATGAGTGACCTCCAAGGAAATGGGGGCCCATTCCACATTCATTCCCTAGAGATTCCTCCTCTGCTGAATCAGACTCAAATGAGGAGATATAAAGACATGAAATTTACTTAAAAGGAGGTTGGAAATTTACTCTGAGGTCTGGAAATAGAATTCAATCCTTTCTATCTAGATCCCTTGTTTTTTCAATGGTTTGACCTTAGGACTATCACTTTGTTCACCAAGACCAGCACTGCCTTGTTGAGTGGTAGGGAAAGTAAATTTTTTTTCCAAGTGGGCAAGTTTCTAGTTTGGTGAAACATAATATATTTATTGTTGTTACCAGTAGAGAAGTTCAATGAGAGAACACACATGGAAGACAGAACACACCTCTATCTTTAAGGGAAAGAGCACAAAGTTTGGAAGCAAAAGGTCTCTGCTCAAATCTTGTTCCTTTCATTTATTTGAATTTTCTTTTTTTTTCATTTTTCATCATATCACTTAATCTCATCAGATCTCAGTGCATCTGAAGGTGCTGGGATGGGACAATATTTTTTTTTATTGCCATAAAATTATGTGATAAATTATTCTGTCTGTTATTTATCAATTAATCAGTCTTTCTGTCTGTCTGTCTGTCTATCTATCTGTTTATCTATCTATCTATCTATCTATCTGTCTATCTATCTATCTGTCATCTCTACCATCTTCCTAGTTGCTGATGTCTTCTCCTTCAAGGTCACCTTACACCTGCTTTTCACTTTGTATACATCTCTAGATGTGCATTCTATCTCTGACTTAGAATTTAAACTCCTTGAAGTCAGATACTATTTCATTTGTCTTTGTATCCCTAGAGCTTAGTAAGATGTTTGGTACATAGTAAGGATTTAATGAATACAGATTTACTTATTTTTTGAAACATAAAACGGACCAAGTTGAGGACTTTTGAGAGAACATCTGCACACATGGTATGTTCTTTTCTTGCTTCAGACAGACAAGGCAATAGGTGGAGGTCAGGCCTGTTGAACTGAAAATGTCGTTGTGGTCATTCCCTCTGGACATTTTATTCTCGGGGAAAAATGACACTTATGCAGCTGCATAAGATAGAAAAATAAAATAAAATAAAATACAAAGATTGCCAAAGTTCCTTGGCCTGAGCCTTCTACTAGCCAATCAAATCAGAAGGGTTGAACAAGAGGCAAGGGATAGAAATGGTACCACTCTGCCCAACTGTATGTGCCACTTCAATTGATTGTTGTTGCTGTTTGACCTTCTTTCTCAAAGACAACCATGACATCAGGGAGGTGATCCCATGACATTCAAGTGAATTGTGTTTAAGTTAGGGAGGGATGTGCAAAGTCACAGCCTCACTCTCTCTTCTGGAGTCTTCTGGGTCCAGTGACGTCGATCAGGATGACTGGAGATGGCCTAGTATATAGTGGGAGAACTTGGTCTTTTTAATCTAAAGTCTTTCCCAGGACTCAGTTTGTCTGAGGCAATACTCATTCAGTGATTAAGGCTAGGTAAGAAATGAGGCAAAATGGCCTTTTACCTTGTAAAAAATAAATCAGAATCTGCCTAGGAGGGGAAGACCTTCAGGGTTTCTGGCCAAAAGAGAAACAACTACATTTTACCATCATTCTGAGCAATCAGGGTCCAAATATTGATCAACTGGGGCTTGGCCTGGGACCTACTGTTTGTCAATTAATGAGAACAAGTGTGATTTGGGTTTATGGTCTGCTTCTTAAGGAAAAAAAAGTTTCAGTAATCAAAATTTAAACTCCTTTGGCCAGAGTACCTGCAGGTAAGGGTATGATACCTTATGTAAACAGAGAGAAAGAAAGGGAAGGAAGGGAAGGAAGGTATAATGGTAATCAATTTGTTTGAAATACTTAGGGTTAAGTAGATCCTAGTATCTTAGGGCTAAGTATAGGTATGAATCCCCCCTCCCCCCCCCGAAAAGGTGTGAATTCCCCTGTTGACGTGGAAGAATGCCATTGGCTGAGAC
>CM053597.1:9048847-9066956 GCA_028646575.1 Pseudocheirus occidentalis | reverse complement strand
CTGCTACAGCCGCCTCCTGCTGCTTCCTTGCCCTGGGAGCAGTTTGGCCGGACCCACTCTCCTCCTTCCCAATTAGCAAAATCCACTGACCTTTCTCTTAGCCTTTTTGTCTTCTGGCCTGATAGATGTGGTAACCCACCCGATGCCCCAGGGCCTGAGCCAGCTGGGTTTCGGCCTGGCTCCCAGACTGCTGCTAAGAGCCCCGCCTGCTGCGCTGCCTGTAGCAGCAGATGTGCTTTCTGTCTTGTGGAGAGTTTTCGAGCTTGAAAATCTGTTTTAGAGTCCCATTTTATGAGTTTTTTAGCGTGTTTGTGTGGGAGCCATGGTGCTTTGCTGCTTCTATGCCACCATCTTGGCTCCACCCCCCCCAGAGTCATTCTTAAACAGTACTATTGCTAGTGTATATAATATTTCCTTGGTCTTATTTATGCGAGTCTTTGCAAGTTGTTTTTTTTAATCACTGAGCTCATGTTTTCTTATCACACAGTAGTATTCCATTGCAATCTTATACCACACTTGTTCATTCATAACTCAACTGATAGGCATCCATGAAATTTCTAATTCTTTGCCACCACAAAGAGAGCTGTTATAAACACCCTTTGACATATAGATTATTTCCATTTTTCCCAAATCATCTTTGGAAATAAACCAAGTATTTATATTGCTAGGTCAAAGAGTCTGGGTAGTTTAATAAACCTTTGGACAAAAGTCCACATTGCTCTCCAAAATGTTTGGTTCAGTTCACAATTCCACTAACAGTGAATTAGTGTTCCATTTTTTCACATATCCTCTCCAAAATTTGTCACTTTCCTTTTAATATTTTAGTCAATCTTGTAGATGTAAAATGATATCTCAAGGTTGTCTTTATCTGCATTTTTCTTATCATTAATGATATAGAGTATTTTCATATGACTATAAATTGTTTTGATTTCTTCATTGGAAAAAAGTTGTTATTGGGTAGTTATTTTGAAGTTGAATGCATCATCCTCCTATATAGGAATGGAAATATTTTGATTTTGTTGAGTCCCTCATGATTTCTCTTTGATGTTTATCTTTTTTATGACTTTTATGCTTCTCTTAAGTTTTATATTTGGAAATCAAATTTGGCAATCAACACTGGTCTTTGTTTTCTGGAAAGCTTGAAATTCCTCTATTTCATTAAATATACATTCCCCCCACCCCAGAGGGATTATACTCATTGCTGCTGGTAAGTTATTCTTGGTTATAATACCAGATATATTGCCTTCCAAACTATCATATTTCAAGCCCTGCATTTCTTAATGTTGCAGCTGCTAAGTTTTGTTTCATCCTACCTGTGACTAAATGATATTTGAATGGTTTATTACTGGGTGCTTGCAATATTTTGTCTTTCTCTTACAAACTCTGTTATTTGGCTATAATATTCCTGGGAGTTTTCATTTTTGGATCACTTTAAGGTGGTGATCAGAATATTCTGTTGATTTCTATTTTATTCTCTACTGCTAGGGTGTTGGGACAGTTTTCCTCGATAGTTTCTTGGAGTAGGACATCTAACCTCCTTCTTTCAGGATGTCTTTCAGGTAGTCCAATAATTCTTAAATTTTCTCCTCTTGATCTGTTTTCCAGTTGATTTTTTCTGATGAGATATTTCACATTTCCCTCTATTTTTCATTCTTTTGACATTGTTTTATTCTTTCTTGATGTTTCATGGAGTCATTAGCTACCACCTGCCCAATTCTAACTTTTAAGCCATGATTTTCTTCAGCGAGCTTTTGTACCTCCTTTTTAAAAAATTTGGCCAATTATGGTATTATTTTCCTCCCTATTTTTCCTCATTTACTAAGCTATTGTCTTTTCATATTTTTTCCCTTTGTTCTCATTTCTCTACCTCATTTTCCTCTACCATCCTTATTTCATTTTGAGAAGAAAATGAGTTCTTCTAGAATTTTTTGTTGGGCCCGTGCCCGACTTACTTTTTCTTTGTGGCTTTGCCCATAGTTGTTTTGACGTCATTGTCTTCTGTTTTTTTCCATCTTGATATTCTATGTTACCATATTCGATTTTTATGATCATGTATTTCTTTGGTTTTATTCATTTTGAACCTATTTTCTTATTTTTTAACTTTATACTAAATGTGTGCTTGTTCCTGCTGTGGATCAGGAGGGTAACTGTCCCAAGCTTCAGACTTTTAATAATGCTATTTTCAGATCTAGTTCTGATGATTTGGAAGTTTTCAGTGCTTCCAAGTTAAGGTGATCTGGGGTAAGGTATAGTCACTGATCTTTTGGTCCACTCTCTGGTCCTTACCCAGAAAATCCCCTTCGTCTCTCAGGGTTGGGAGTGATACTGCTCTTGAGAGCCCCTCTCCCCTTTGTCAGGAATATGATACTGTGCCTTGGAGTCCCTGAATTCTTGGGCCTGGAGGTCATACTATTCTTCAGGGTTCCTTATTTCTTATGAGAAAAAATGTTCCTCTCTGGTCCTTGAACTGTGACCCAGAAATGAGGATAACTAAAGGAATTGGCAGATACCTTCCCATCTTTCATCCAGTGCCAACACTGAGGTTCCCTGCCATCTCTTTCTGACCACTTGCCAGATCCAATTACCATTTCTGACTTGAGAGCCCACAAAGTTACTTATTTCTGTCACTCATACCCATTCCCACCCTGGTACTTCATTCAAACGAACTCCAGCTCTGCCTCCACCCCAGTGTCACAGGTCTTTCCAACCTCTTAACTTGTCTTGGCTGGAAGAATGTCTCACTCTGACACCTTGTGTTGGCTCTACCACCCCTAGAATTTGACTTGTAATTATTTTGAGGTTGTTTTTAGAGGAATATTGGAAGAGCTCAGCTGAGTGCTTCTTCTATACTATGATGTTGGCTCCACCCCTGGAAGTTTATATTGTAAACTATTAATAAATGCTAAATGATTGATTAATAAATTTTACCTTCTTCTGAGTAGATATTGAAAGATGTGGGATATGGTTTAATTAAAAGGGAAGTATAAGAGGTGAGGGTCTATGGATGTGGAACATTGGATATATTTTCATACTCATTGATGACTTGATTAGCTTTGCTCCAATACTTTTATACCCTCTTATAATGGATTTCTTGCTAGGGAGGAGATGGAAAATATTCAGAAATAAAGGTGGTGATGAAATAAAAACATGAATAATCTTTAAAAGAAGCACAAAATAAGGCACACAACTTCTTTTAATGATTACTTTTAATGCAATGCTACTTAAAAAAATATTTATTCTATATGATCCAAGGAGTTTTATTAGGAGCATCATCAATTTGGCTTGATTACCTTGTTCTTAATGGGAGTTTGACAGACTAAATGCTGGGGACCAACAGAAGAAATGGAAGTAATAATTACATTCCTGATACATTCCAAGACCATTTGTAGCCTCCCTAATAACAGTCATTCTAGTAGGAATGAGCATAATCTCTTTAGTTTCATTTTACAGATGAGAAAAAGAGGAATAGTTAGGAATATTGTTCTATTCCAAGTCATACTTTTAATGTAGGAGAAAGATTACTGAGCTGGAGTCAAAAATTCTTTACATAAGGATCCCAGTTTTGCTGTGTTGCAGCTATAAAGTCCTGAACTAGTCCTTTCTCTCCTCTGCACCTCAGTTTCCTCACTCACAAAGTCAAGAGTTTGATCTAGATTTCTACTGGGCTTCCTCCTAATTCAGACATTTATTGAGTCTATTCTTCTGTGATATAGAAGGCAAGAAGCATGATGCAAATATGGTCCCCTGAAGCTCAATCTTGCTTTTTTCTGGAACCTATAGCCACTTGAAATACAGATCATAACACTCTGAGCTTGGAAAATGAAATTGTACAAAGCATTATGGAACTAGTAAAGCAGGGAGAGTGGGGAACAGTGGTTGAAATGAATTAAATTGAATTCTATCAAACACTTCATTTATTTTTTAAAAAAGAAGCAAAGAGTCAGCAAACTCTGGGTATATGAACTTTCAGATGCTTGGGGAAAAAATCATAGCAAAAGTGGTTACTAACTAAATGAAACATTGACTACGAAGAGTCAATATAGTTCATCAAGGACTGGTCATATTACATTAACCTCATTTCTTTAAAAAAAACGGGCTTATTGAATGAGTTGATCAATAAAATGCTAGAAATATGTATTACTTTGGTTTCAGCAAAGAATATTATAAAGTGCATCATACTATTGTTGTGGACAACATGGAGAGGTGTGAGCTAAGTCATAAGATGATTAGATAGATTTAGAAGTGGTTGAATGGTGGAAAGCAAGGCACCATTGTAAATGATTACAAGTCATCTTGGCAAGAAGTCTTCAGCGGAATGCCCCAGGAATTGGTGCTTGGGCTGGTGATGTCTAATGCCCTTGCCCATTACCATGGAATTGTAATCAAATTCTCAAGTGCCATGAGATACATACACACATACATGTATACTTATATTTTATAAGGTTAGAGGAGCTTATGTTTTAAGAATTAAAAAGTGATAATCCCACTAAATAAAGGTCTAGTCAGACAACATCTTTAGTATTATGTTTATGTCTGCACAATATAATTTAAGGACATTAGGAAGTGCCCAGAAGAAGACAATTAGGTTAGCAAAAGATCTTGAGTTCATGTGATAAGAGGATCAATTAAAGGAATTGAAGATTGTTGGCATAGGGAAGGGAAGAACAATGGAGACAAGACAGCTGTGTTGAAGGATCTGATGAGTCATCTTGTGAAAGTGGGTTTCAATTTTTCCTAATTGGCCCTGATAGTGATATAAGCAATGGGTAGGAATCATACATTGACCAATTCAGGTTTGATGTCCAAAAAAACAAGTTCTAACCATTAATTCTATATGAAAAAATAAATGTACAGGTTTAAAAAGTGTCTTCTTCTCAATAAAGATCTTTAATAAGAAATAAAGGAGTCATTTGTTGGATAATTATACTACAAAACCTTTTGAGTATTATTTGGACAGATTCACCACTGAGACTCTTTTCCATTATCAAATTTTATCCTCAGATTCTATACACATAGACTTCAGACTGACAGTATAAACATGACCATATCTTGTAGACATATCCTTTGAATTTATCTCCATATCAATACAAGGTAACATTTAAAATATTTTTACAAAACAATTAATTTTACATGATTATCTTGACAATTAGAAAGGGTTTTATGAATTTCTTTTGTTTGGTTTGTCTTTGAACTATTCTTAAAAATGACTTTTAAGAAAACCTCATAATAAATGCAGCGTGAAGATTTTGGCAACCCACCGTCAACATTACGAAATTAAAAACCCATCTGTCCTCCCAGCAGTTAGGCAATAATATTGTGGTTCTTTTCTAGATTAATGAAAACATTTAAAATGCCATGTTATCAGACAACAAAGTTGATGATATATGGAGCTGCTTGGTTCTAGCATCCAAAAGACACAATGTGAAAAGGAATAGGGATACTCATACTGGGATGAAAGGAATAATCTGTAGGCAGTAACTGGAAATACTCAGGTATGTGCACTACATTTGACTGCTTTCTTGTTTGCAGACCTTGGCAATCCTTTTAGAGCTGTTGGTTTTTGCTGTATATTTATAGCTTAATCAATACATTTCAAATTCATGGGGAAGAGAACATGGAAGACAAAACTTGCTAATATGACAATTTTAGTTTGCTTCAAAACTCAGCTCCAGAATCATCTCTTACATGATGCCTTTTCTGATCCCCTCCCCAAATGCTAAGACCTTTTCATAAAATACTCTCTACTTATTCATCTTATATTTATACATATGTATATGTTGTTTCCTCTGATAGAAAATAAACTAGTCCAGAGCAGATATTGGATTTTTTTAAATGTATTTGCATCCCCTATAGCCTTGAGCACTTCCTGTAACATACTGGTTGATTGAATGAGTTTTTGGTACACTGTAATCCTCAGATGTCTTTCATATGAAAGCTAGCCTAACAACCTCTCGCCTATTTTGTATTAGAATTGATGTTTTGCCTATTAGATGTCATCTTCAACTGAAATTTCTAAATCTTTTTGGACTCCCTAAAGGAATTATATCTCCCAGTTTTCTATCATAGGCAAATTTTATGAGCATGTCATCTCTGCCTTTCTAAACCACTGATAAATGATTAGCGTACAGCTAAGATGCTAATTTCTTCTTTATGTGAAGAAAAAAATGAGAGAGATTTAGAGGGAAAGGACCAATGATCAAAATTGTATCTCCTTTCCCATGCCAGCATATCCTGTGTCAGTCATTGTAGCACAAACATGGGAGGAGAGATTTCCCTGTGTGGGAATAATTTCCTTTTCCTTATTTCACAATGTAACAACTTGATCAGTACCTTAGGTTGTATGTCCACTGTGCTAAAATATGAATCTTAGGAGCAAAGCAGTATGATCTCTCTGACTAGATTACTGATGTTGTGATAGAGCTGGCCTAACATCCACTCCTCTACAGTGACACAGTGCACCTCAAATCCCTTTAGGAGAGACTTATGCCCCTGACTTCACATAAATCTATCATAAGGAATCCACCTAAGTGCTGGAACTGTTTTGTATTACTCTCCATGAACGAATAAAGAAAGGATTTATCAGACTCTTCTTATATATAAAGCCCTGTGCGAAGTCCTGGGATCATAATACAAAATGTGGCAGTCCTTACTGTCAAGAGCTCACACTCTGATGGAGGATATGACACATATGGAAAGTTTCTTGTGTAAGTCAGATGGAAAGCCCCCATGGTCCTGAGGATCCAACCTTGAACCCCAGGTCATGAAGCAAGTGGTGATGACAGTTCTTGTCAGTCTTTTCATATCTGAGTTTCAAACTCTTTATCATCAGTATATAACAATGGTAGAAGTTTGTTATGAGAAAAATGCTGTGTAATATGTCTAACTTCTTCAGTCGGTCTTCATGGGCAGGAACTTGAAGACTGTCACCATCTCACCCTTCTACTCTGGATAATCTCCAGCATCTTAATGTCCTTCCTTTAATGTGATACCAAGAACAAGTCACGGTATCCCAATGTGTGGCCTGATCAGGATAGATTGTACTTTGTTCCTGCCATTAAGTTTCTATCCCTTCATCTCTTATATAGATAGTTCTCTCTATGCTACAAGCTATTGCCCCCTAGCTGGGCCTTCTCTGAGTTGCTTTCAGGACATTAGCATATAGTGAACTAAAGTGGGTTTTAATGAAGAATGAGGAAGTTTAAATAGAGGTAATGCAATTTTCCCAATGGAGCAACCAAGTGAAGCCATGGATAAAGCTTTGGACATGGAGTTAGGAAGCCTCATCTTCCTAAGTTCAAATCTGGCCTCAAACACTTACTAGCTGAGTAACCCAGGGCAAGTCACTTAACACTGTTTGCCTCAGTTTACTCATATGTAAAATGATTTAGAGAAAGAAATGGCAAACCACTCTAGTATCTTGGCCAAGAAAACCTCAACAGGGGGAGGGGGATCACAAACACTTGGACATAACTAAAAAATGACTGACCATTTTCCCAGGAGCCTGAGAAGCATGGGCCACCTGCAAAACCGTTGAGATCTCTCTCACTGGACTTGTTCAGACAAAAGCTATATACCCAGTAGGTGGGGAAGATGTAAAAGGAATTATTCCTCAGAGTTGACCTAGATGCCTCTGCAGTCCTTTCCAACTCTATAATTATGTGGTTTATGGTTTATTCTCAAGTTTTTACTTCCTAGACATCTTCCACAGATATTCATTAAGATGAATTAGGCTACCAGTATGTTTGGTGGAAAGAGCCTTAGATTTGTAATAAGAAAGAACGGGCGTCACTCCTGAACTATATACTTACTATTTGGCTCTGGTAAAGTCAGTTGGATATCTCTTCCAAGAGCCTTGGTTTACTCATCTCTAAAATGAAACTTATAATATTTGTACTACCTATCCCATGGAGTATTGTAAGCATCTAATAAAATAAGGAATGTGATGTTTTTTGCAAGTTACAGAATTCTACATAAATTCATCTGTGGCTGGAAGTAGTTGAGATGCTAAAAATGCCCCTTTAATTTGGTTTACTGTAGTGAATTGGCAAGATTATACTTAATGCAAAACTATATTCATATATAGCCTATTTTCACAGAGAGCTAAGCCATGTTTATTCACTGGTAAGGAATTTTTAAAAAGATATATTTGAGTGTGAAGCTTGCTTTATGGATAGAAGAATGTATTTTTCCAAGTTTAGAAACCACTCAAAATTTGTGAATTCTGCATCTGACCTAGCTAGGACCTTTTAACTTATGGTGTCTTCTTACTAGGGGGCTGTGTAAGGGAAGTGTAGAGAAAAAGGTGCATCCTATTTTTCAAGGAAAGCATCAAATCCCAGCCTATCATTCACATAAAGTCTCAGATATATCCAGGAATTTTTCCCCTAGAACTAGTTATTTGGTTATTTGGGCCACCCTACCACCTTCTTTTCTCAGTTTTAGCATCTATGTGAATCACAAAAAAAGGAGTGAGCTGCTTAATTGTAGGATGAGAAAACCCCACAATTTATTTCAGGAAATAAATATATTCCTATTTCTCACATCTCTCTTCTCATTAAGAAAAGTGTAGTTTTTAAAATATGCTGTCCATTCCAAAAAAAAAAGACTCGACACACAACTTTTTAATTATCTGCTACTCCCTACTCTCTTAAAGACTGGGAATTCTCGTAACATTAGCCTGCTACTTTATATGGTATGAGAGGTAGCTGCTGAATAAGTTGGACAATTGATTGAAGCTAATTGTTATGCCATGAAACTATGCAACCTAGCAGCTCACCCCCACCCCTGGATGGAAGAAGGTGACCTTCAGTTCTTCTTTTTGTAATCTGATTGTGCCTCACTGTAATATCCCAAACCATAGGAATCACACACTTGGTTTTGACTCCAGGATCACTCAAAGGCAAACACATCATTGCGCAGGAGTCCATTCATCAGTCACTGAGTTCAGGGAGAGTGAGTGTGGAAGTCAGGAAGCCAGTTCAGAGCTCAGAATGATCATGTTTCCCTTTATAGCAGTGGTTCAAGAAGGAAATCTTGCCGCAGTGAAGTCCAAATATTTCCTCTGCTGACCGAAGCTCCTTGGTCAGACTTCCATATTGCAAATCAGCTTTTCAAAAACTGTTTGTTAGGCAAAAAACTTTGCATTTCTAGCATTTTTTTTATGTCCTCACTCCCAAGTGGAATAAACATGAATGTTGCATGGGACTACCCAGTTGCAAGCAGAGCAGGATTTTTTGTTTTTTTATGTGACCACCAGCATGGTGACATGTGAATCCCAGACCCACTGACCTAAAGCTGTGTATGAAGGACAAATTTTCATGGTGGCAGTAGTTGTATAAATTGCTTGGGGGCTCAAAAATCTTTTGAAAGGTTTTGTTGTTGTTGTTGTTTTAAGGAGGGGATACTTTTTAAAAAGTGCCCAGCAGTGTCCTGATAGGACAACATAGGGAATCAATTCAATGAATATTAAGAGAAACCTCAATCAAGAAAAAAAAACTCCTGGCAATTTTTCTGTTAAACTTAGTAAGCTCCGAATCTAACCGTGAGTAGAAGAGTTTTTAACCCTGATGTTTCCCCATTTTCTATTCTGTCAACAGGCGGGGAGTTAGGGCCTGTCCAAGAACCACTCCTCTCAACTGTAAGAAAATGGACAGGAATATATTTCTTTTTTTGCTGTAGTTAAGTTCCTGGTAAATAGGAAAATGAAAAGAAATAAAAAGAAGACAAAGAAATACCAGGATTTAGGGTGAAGAAGACAAATGAAACTAAAAAGAAACAGAAGCAAAACAAAATACAACAAAAACCTTTCAGTGTTTGCTTTGCTTTGGTTAATAACATTTAGCCAACCTACCTAGATTTTGGTCCTTTGTTTGTCAGAGACAGAGACAGAGAGAGAGAGACAGAGACAGAGAAACAGAGACAGAAGAGGAGGGAGACAGAGACAGAGGCAGAGAGAGAGATTTTCATGGAGACTCTTTTTAAGGCATATGTATAGAATGATGACCCCGAGGCATTATGATATTCTGGATCAATGGAAGAAAAGGGATTTAAGTTTTCTGGAAAGAATTTAACTTCAGTTTCCAGCATGTTAGAAACTCAAAAAGGTTTCTCTTTTATCCTGATAACCAGAGAGTCCAGTATGGCAGATATTTCATTCCTAATATTCTCCAGTCAATGAGACACCTAATACCATTAGGAGATGATGAATATATCCTCTAGATTTGTTTTAATATCAGCTAGGCCACTGGTTCTTCCAACATGAAGAACAGCACAGTGAATGGATCATTGGACTTGGATTCAGGAAGACCTGGGTTCAATCCCTCACCTGGATATTTACCAGCTCTTTTACCCTTGTCAAGTCATAACCTCTTTCAATCTCAGTTTCCTCATCTATAAAATGGGAGTAACAATAGTATCAACTTTAGAGGGGAAATGGGCAAATAAAGGGAAAGACTATGAAGTTCTTTATAAACCTTAAAGTACCTTAAAGAAGTTAACTATGATTGTTACTGGAATCCTGCACTGAGCAAGTCAGCCTAGTTTGAGAATGCCTCCTGAGAAGGAATTACTTGGAGGGTAAAGGAAGTATCTCTGTGACCTGTGTGGGCATCAGCACTGTAACTAAGCTGCCTTCTCCCCCTGGGCATCCTTGGGCCATGCCAGTCCTTTTCTCCCCTTGACGAGTTCCTTCTGAAGCCTCTATTCTGGGGATGGGCCAAGCACAGGCAAGCTTCATTCCCCTCCTAGACTAGGATGCTTCTGACTGTCCGGTCTTCACAACCTTGCCGTCATGCAAGTACCTTCTCTCCTTCCACTCCTTTCAGTCCTCTTTTATGGTTTGGCTGCTTCCATTAGAATATAAGCTCCTTTTTCTTTTCTTATTTTTATTTAAATTTAAAACAAAAATACAATGTAGACATATACATACACGTATGTATTTATATGTGCAGATGCATACATGTCAGTATATCTATGTGCACATACACATACGTATGTACATGCATGTGTGTTTTTGTTTCTATTTGTATTTTCAGCTCTCAGTATAGAGCCTAGCATATAGTAAATCCCTGATTGTCCCCACCCATTAAATAGAGCATAACCTGCGGTGTTTGGGAACTAATTTAGACCAGTACCATCCAAGCACTGTCACCAGGGAAACACCAATGATAATCTACAATGTGAGCCAAAGCATGAGACAGAGAGAAGAAAAGGCAATTCAGAAGTCCTTGAGGGGCCTGATATCTGTGCATGCTGAAGTGGCACTGGCTGAGAACTCTACAAGCCAGACTAGGATTTCCAATAATCGTGAACAGTGAGCTGGCCACTTTTCATGTTAGCTCTGAATTTAAGCCCATTTTCTCCTGGATTTTGTATGAATTTATGGGATGGTGTACCCTAGTCTGGGAAGGTGTTTTTGTACACTTGTTTTTTATTATACTCCCTAAGCAAACACCTGTTTCTAAAAGTTAAGTAAATACCAGTTAGCACTCAGAAATGGTAATCCCAGAGAACCATTCCTAGCTTCTAAGGATACCCCTAAGTCACGGAGAGTCTAGTAGTCTTTCTTGGGGATCCACCCTGCCTTTGGGAGTAGAAGATGGGATGGTGAACTCAGAGAAGCTTCCACACAAAGAAAAGAAAAAAAAACTTAGGTATTTCCTTCAAGGAGCAGGGGAATATTTACTTGCTAAAAGTCTTGCCTACTATCTCAGAGGATTTCCAGAACAGATCAAAGAAGGCAATTAGGTGGCATGATGGCTAGAGCCTGGAGTCAGAAAGACTGAGTCAAATACAGCTTCCAACACCTGTTAGCTGTGCCACCTTAAGAAAGTTAATTAACTTCTCTTTGCTGTAAAAAGAGGATGATAGGACTCACCTCCCAGACTTATTTTGAGGATGAAACAAGACAATATTTGTACCCCACTTAGTACAGTGCCTTGCAGTTAGTAGGAATTCTGCAGACGCTAGTCATTTATTGCTGCCGTCTTCAAAGAGACTTCCTACATTCATTAAAAAAAATTAAGTTCCCAATTCTCTCCCTTACTTTCTTACTTCCTTCCCTCATTCTTTGAGAAGGCAAAGTATAGGAAATCAATTATACATGTGAAGTCATGCAAAACAAATTTCCATATTAGCCATGTTTCAGAAGAAAACACATACAGAAAAAAGTTTAAAAAGTATTCTTCAGTCTGCTCAGAGTTTATCACTTCTTTTTCTGAACATGGATAGAATTGTTCATTTTAAGTCCTTTAGATCATTGTTTTGATCATAGTAGCTAAGTCTTTCACAACTGATCATCTTAACAATACAGCCATTACTATGTATAATGCTATCCTGGTTCTGTTCATTTCACCTTATATCAATTTATATAATTCTTTCCAGGTTTTTCTGAAACTATGCTGCTAATCATTTCATATAGCAAAATAGTATTCCATTGCAATCATGCTACAGCTTGCTCAGCCATTACATAATTGATGTGCATCCCCTCAATTCCCAATTATTTTCCATCACACAAGAGCTGCTATGAATATTACTGTACAAATAGATCTTTTTCTCCTTTTTCTGTGATCTCATTAGAATACAAACCTAGCAGTGGTTTTCTGGGACAAAGAGTTTTCCAAACTTTCTAGCCCTTTGGACATAGTTCCAATCTGTTCTCTAGAATGGTTGGAGTAGTTCACCACTTCACTAACAGTGCATTGATATTCCAATTTTTCTACTCCAATTTTCTCCTCTCACGTTTGTCATTTTACTTTTCTCTCACATTATGATAAATGATAAATACATTCAATCAAGAATAGCAAAGATCTGAATTTTGTCCAGAGACACATTTCTAAAATTTATTAAAAATTCCAAAAATGTGCGTGGTTTATAAAAATAAATTATGAAGCCAAAAAGGCAAAGTATTAGAGGGAAGGGTAAGCATGACCATGACCTGATATGGCTAAGACTTACCTACTCACATAAGAAAAAAATGGAGTTCACTAGTAAACTTGACCTAAAACAAACTTTATGCAAGGAAAAATCCTTTGCTAAGGAGTTCTCTGTGTCTCAAGAAAACCAAAGAGAAAATGGACTCAGTTTGATTTTTTTGAATAAAAGATGTTATTGGTGTTTATAAAGCTAAAACTCATGAAAGAGATACTGATGACTCTAAATAAAAACCTATTTTTCATAATATAAAATTTGTGGAGCTTTTGTTTTTAGGAGTAATTAAGTCGAGAGGAAAAACATTATCTCCATCATATGTTTTCTCTGGATCTCTTTTTGAGTCTATGGGCATACCTAACTATGAATGGCAGAATCCTATCTAACTGGAATGATATAAATTTTATATTACAAGATGTAGCAGGTTTTGTAAGAAGATGATTTTCCAGAAGTTTTGTCTTCAGTGTGTGCTTAGCTTATCGTTTCTGTTTTCTCCAGCCCAAAATTGTTTAAAGGATAGCATTAAAAATGCAAAAAGACATAACACTTCCCTCCCCCAATATAGACTCCAAGGGATTTAGGAATGTGGTGCTGAGGATTAGAAAGAATTAACTTAGAGGTACTTTGGAGGAGAATTAGATAGTGATGGCAGCCCAGTAGTGGGCTTATAAGTTATATAAGGGATTATACAAATAAATTCTATTTAATTCTTTAAATACTGTGTAGTTAAACCTCAAAATAAGAGGCTGCAAGGGGAGATTATATTGCTAAATGGATTGGTGAATCCTAGTAGATTGTGCGGAAGAATTATACTGATGTCACAGGGCATCCTGACCATGCAATAGATTAGAGCAATCAGCAAATGTGGAAAAAATGAGAGAGAATGGGATTGAAAGCTTCAGCTCTCCTGTGTGAATCTAGAGGCATAGAGAAACGGAGAAAAAAGTCTTGATGCCCACAGAATATTAATGTCAACCACCCCAAAAAAACTCTGAGGTTGTATAATACTTTGATTTGAGGAGACCCCAGATGCAATTTTGACTCAAGTACAAGCTGGGAGGCACAGTCTCTGAATTCTTTTCTGTTATAGTAATTATGTAATTTTCTGAATATGTTCACTTTATCAGTGAGAGGTTGTTCCATTGGCTCATAAATTGCCCGTTTTGTATGTGACTCTACAAGTTCCCTTGGTGGTCCCCAATGAGTTTACATTCTGCTGAGAGAAAGTAGTAGATAGACAGGTTAAAATGCAAAGTAGTAAGAAGTGACAGGGTATTTCTAACTGGGAGAATCAGGAAAGGCTTGGGGTAGGAGGTAGAAGTTGCAACGAGCCTTGAAGAAACAGTGATTCAAAGAAGTAGAGGTGAAGATCATTCTATGAATGAGTTACAAATGATGCAAAGGCTTGGAGAGGAGGTAAATGCTAAGAATGGATAACTGGAAATGGTCATCTCTTCTGGGTCATACTATGTGTGGAGTAGATATGCAGTGTGATTGACTGGAGACAGATTGTGAAGGAAATTAAATATCAAACGGAGGAGTTTGGGTTTTGTTTTGTTTTGTTTTTCCTAAAGGCATTAAAGAACTACATGTACTTTAGGACAGTCACACCAGTGCCTTTGGAGGTTAATATTTTAAGTGGACTATTTAAAGCTCAAGATCAATCTGTAATTAGTATCTCATAAAATAAAAACAGTTGTTGTTCTGGAAGACAGTAGGCTTTGGTAGAGAAAGTCATAGTCCTAAAATTAGCTACATGAAGTTATTCAAACGCTTTGGGGCTCAGTTTTCTTTTCTGTAACATGGTGATAATAACAACCAAGGTTGTTCTGATTAAAGCATGATAGAACTTAGTGTAATAAAAAGAAAATTAATATTATGTGCACATTAACTTGCTTAATGATAAAATAAGAATCATTCAAATAAGTAATTATAATCCAATGTGTATATTTCAATTCAATAAACTTTTCAAGTTTCTACCAAGTGCTTGATCTAGTGACAAAAATACAAAAGAACAATAATCTCTGTTCTCAAGAAGCTTGTGTTCTATTGGGAAAAAAGCAAACTATATACACAAATAATTAATATAAGGAATTCTGTACATATTAGTATTTTTTCCAATTACATACAAAGGTAGTTTTCAAAATTCACTTTTATAAGGTTTTGATTTCCAATTTATTTGTTCCCTCTTCCCCTCTCCTCCCTAAGACAAAAGAAATCTCATATAGGTTACAAATATTCAGTCATATTAAATATAATTTCACATTGGTCATGTGAAAGAAGAACCAAAACAAAAGGGAAAATCACAAGAAAGAAAAAAGTAACAAAAATGGTGAAAATATTCTTTTTCAATCTCCATTCAGACTCCATAGTTCTTGCTCTGAATGTGGATGTCATTTTCAATCATGAGTTTTTTGGAATTGTCTTGTATTTTTGAGAAGAGCTAAGTCTATCATAGTTGATCATCACACAGTGTTGCTGTTACTATGTACAATGTTCTGGTTCTGTTCGCTCCAGAAAGCATCAGTTCGTGTAAGTCTTTCCATGTTTTTTCTGAAATCCGCCTACTCATAATTTCTTATAGAGTAAGAGTATTTCATTATATTCATCTAGAACAACTTGTTCAGCCATTAGCAAATTGATGGGCATCTCCTCAATTTCCAATACTTTACTAGAACAAAAAGAGCTGCCATAGATATTTTTGTACATGTGGGTTCTTTTCCCTTTTTTATGATCTCTTTGGATACAGACCTTGTAGCACTATTGCTCGATCAAAGGGTAAGTACAATTTTATAGCCCTTTAGGTATAGTGCCAAATTGCTCTCCAGAATGATTGGATCAGTTCAAAATTCCACCAACAATGCATTAGTGTTCCAATTTTCCCACATCTTCTCCAGCATTTATCATTTTTCTTTTTTATTGTGTTAGTCAATCTGGTAGATGTGAAGAGGTACCTCACAGTGGTTTAAATACCATTTCTCTGATCAATCATGATTTAGAACACTTTTTTTTCATATAACCATCGATAGCTTTAATTTCTCCATCTGTTCATATCCTTTGACCATTTGTCAATTGGAAAATGACTTGTATTCAAATTTATAGAAACACAATACTATAAATTTGATTTAGCTTTCTAACTATTTGAGAAAGGAGACCTTTATCAGAAACACTGACTGTTAAAATTGTTTCCCAGCTTTCTTCCTTCCTTCTAATCTTGGTTGCATTGGTTTTATTTGTGCAAAATATATTTTTTAATTTAGTGTAATAAAAATTATCCATTTCACATTTCATGATGTTCTCTTCCTCTTATTTGCTCATAAATTCTCTTATTCTCCATATATCTGACACATAAACTGTTCCTTTCTTTCCAAATTTGTAATTGGTATTACTCTTTATGTCTATATCATGTACTCATTTTGACCTTATCTTGATACACTATGTAAAATGGTGGCCTATACCTAGTTTCTGCCATAGTGTTTTTCCCGTTTTTCTTGCAGTTTTTTTTTGTTAAATAGTGAATTCTTATGCCAGAAGTTGGAGTCTTTGGGTTTATCAAACACTAGATTACTATAGCCATACTGTGTCTTTTGTACCTTGTCTTGTCTAGGCTACTGATATACCACTCTGTTTCTTATCCAGCACCAAATAGTTTTGATGATTGTTACTTTATACTGGAGATTGAGATCTGATATGGTTAGACCACCTTCTTTTGCAGTTTTTTCCTTTATTTCTCATGATATTCTTGAACTTTTGTTTTTTCCAAATGAATTTTGTTATTTTTTTGGCTCTATAAAATAATTTTGGTAGTTTGATTGGTATGGCACCGAAAAATAAATTGATTTTGGTAGAATTGTCTTTACTTATTATATTAGCTCGGCCTACCCATGAACAATTGATATTTTTCCATTTGTTTAGATATGATTTTATTTCTGTGAAAAGTGAGTTGTAATTGCGTTTCTATAGTTCCTGAGTTTGTCTTGGCAGGCAAATTTACAAATGTTTTATATTGCCTACAGTTACTTGTGTCTCTTCTGCTGGGATTTATTGGTAACATATAGAAATGCTGATGGTTTATGTAGGTTTATTTTATATTCTGCAACTTTGCCAAAGTTGTTTTATTATTTGAAATAGGTTTTTCTTGTTGTTAATTCTCTAGGATTTTCCTAGTATATCATCATATCATCTGCAAAAAGTGAGTTTTGGTTCCTCATTGCCTGTTATAATTTTTTCTATTTCTTTTTCTTCTTGTCTTGCTAAAGCTAACATTTCTAGTACAATATTGAATAATAGTGGTGATAATGAGCATCTTTGTTTCATACCTAATCTTATTGGGAAAGCTTTTAGCTTATCCCTGTTACATATAATGCTGATGGTTTTAGACAATACTACTTATCATTTTAAGGAAAACTCCTATGTTCTTTAGTGTTACTATAAGAAGATTTGAAGAGGTAGAAGTAACCAGGAGCTACAGGGGGTTGGGGAAGAGAATGCATTTTATAGCATGGATGTGGAAGAGATAACAGAAAGCACATATGAGGAACATGAAGAATGACACATTGAGATATTCTCAGTTCTGATAAAAATCATAATAAAAGTATTGTGGCACAGAAAGGAAGTGAACCTATAATATTTATTCTATCTGTTAGAGACTGTACATCTTATAACCATTAAGTGGTAAAGTATTAGCCAAGTTGCATGGTGCTGGAAGGAATTGAATTAATTTTTCTAATCACTTAATGTCCCTGATTCCTTTGTGAGACTTACCTGATTCTCATGTGAGTCTTGGGGTATAAATGATCACTGATCAGGTCTCTCAGCTGCCATCTTCTCCAGCAGATCGTCCTCTTTAAGAGTGCCTTATCTGCTTTATTATAAAATATCTCTTTGTCTACTGATTCCTTCCCTGCTGCCCATAAGCATATCCTCAAGTTTCCTCTATCCTATTTATTCTGTTGGGACTTATAAGGGTAGGGCTCTTGCCCCATCGTTGTCTGCACCCAGACATATGTTGTTATACCAGGCTTATTACTAACAGAAAACTTGACTTTTCAATAGGAGATATTTCCATTTTTTCATTTGCTTATCAAACTCCTATCCCTGATAATTTGGAAGGAGATGTTACTTTTAGCTCTTTTCTAGGTTCCTCTTCCAAAGGTTAATTTTTTTCTCATGATATATTTTT
>CM053597.1:9030547-9048347 GCA_028646575.1 Pseudocheirus occidentalis | reverse complement strand
TCTCTCTGTCTCTGTGTCTGTCTCTCTCCTTCATATTTTCCTCTAGGTGCATATTTTGTAGGGCAACTAGGTGGCACAGTAGATGGAGCACTGGGCTTGGAAACAGGAAAACTTGTCTTCCTGAGCTAAAATCTGGTCTCAGACATTTAGTAGCTCTGTGACCCTGGGAAATTCAATTAGCCCTGTATGCCTCAGTTTCCTTATCTGTAAAATGCATCCTAAATGGGGTCATGCAGAGTCAGACAACAGAACAACAACTCAACAATGAACGTATTTTGCATGAGTAGACTGTAATCTCCTCAGAGGCAGGAACCATTTCCCCATATCTTTGATTCCCCAGAGCCTAGCAAAGTGCCAGGTACATAATTGGTGTTTAGTAAATTTTATATATATATATGTATATATATATGTATGTATGTATATATGTGTGTGTGTATGTGTGTATACATACATACATATATATGTATGTACACACACACCCATATATATGAATATGTGTATGTATAGATGTGTGTATACACACACACACATACACACACACACATATATATTTACATATTTTGAAATTTCCAAGCATTTGAAAGAATTTTCACATTACTAGTGAAGCAATGAAAGAGATTAAAGATATAAACAGAGAACGAAAACCAGTCCAAACAACATGGGTGATGACACCATGCTTTACTTAGAAAACCCAGAGACTCATGAAAGAAACTAATTGTGTTCCAGTTCAAGACAAAAAATATAAATTTGAAAAATCAATAGTATCTGTAAGTACCAATAACAACATTCAGAAGAAAACAGAAAGGTAAGTTTTATTTAGGCAACTAAATGACTCAGTGGAAAGAGTGCTGGATCTAGAAGCAGGAAGATCTGAGTTCAAATCTGACCTCAGACACTAACTATGTGACCCTGGACAAGTCACTTGACGTCTATTTGCATGAATCCATAGGAAAAAGAAATGCATAATAACTCCAGCATTTACTTTTGAATATTTTCCAGGCATGTCTGGGTGGAGTAAAGGCCAAGGTGGAAATCAGAATTCAGCTCTCCATTCATCAGAAGTATAGAAAGAATCTTAAGACAAAAAGAGGTTAAATAACTTGCCCAGGGTCACATAGTGAGTGTCTAAGGTCAAATTTGAACTCAGATCTCCCTGAATTTAGGTCACATATGACTGAAAGAAGGAATGACAACAACATCTACTTAATAAAATGACAAATAGCATGAAACATCTGGCAATAAATATACCAAGACATGTTCAATACATACAAAAACTTTAGAAAAAAGATTTTTTAATGACTGAAGATGTGAGAAAAATTAGAAAGAAAAATTATAATCTCTTAACAACCAGATAGAAACTTGTTCCCCAAACCAGGCAGTTGCGCAGATTCATCTCCCACCTGGTGGGTGGGCAAAGACGACAAGAGAAGGAAGGAATGATTCCAGAGTGGCTGGAGACAAGCAGACTCAAGACAAAGCTATTGTTGAAGCTGGGAATTTATTCAAAATGTAATCTGTGATTAATCGAGTAACTAAAACATCTCTACTCTGTGCCCAAGAAGTTTCATTGCTCAACATATGCTCCAAGGAAAGAAAGAAACGTCCCATGTGCACCAAAATCTTGTAGCACTGTTTTCTGTTGGCAAAGAACCCAGAACAAAGTAGATACATAATGGTTAGGGAGTAGCTGAATAACCTATGATATGTGAACGTACTAGAGTAGTGTTACACTGTAGAAATGAAGAGACTGAAGAATCATGGGAAGACTTACAAGTAACCCAAACTAAAAAAGTACATAAGTAGTGGCAATCACAATGTTGATGAAATATCCAATAAGCTTCCAGTGCCACTCCCTTTCATATTTGGGGAGGTGGGGAACTCTGTGTGTGGAGTACTAAATACACTATCAGATTCAGTTAATGCCTTGGTTAGCTTTGCTGAACTGCTTTTTTGTTCTTCTGTATTTTTTAACAAGGAAGGTCTCCTTGATTTGGAAGGGGGTAAAAATGTAGTCAGAAGTAAAGGTGATATTAAAACAAAATATAAGCCCAAAAGTTTATTTTTTTTTTGGAGGGGGGAAGGCAGGGCAGTCAGGGTTAATTGACTTGCACAAGGTGGCGTAGCTAGTAAGGGTTAAGTGTCTGAGGCTGGATTTGAACTCAGGTTCTCTTGACTCCAGGGCTGATGCTCTATCCACTGCACCACCTAGCAGCCTCTTTGTTTTGTTTTTTCAAAAGTTGAATTTTTTTAAGTGGTGTAAATGGACAGAAAGCTCTTACCACTACAGCAGCCTGCCTTGTTAGTTTCCATTTTCCAGAGGATTTGAACAAGATGGGCGGGTCTGCATATCTAGACTTGTCTATCCTTTGCCTAGCTTTGTATTTGAATGCTCACTGCAGGGCCTGGCACCCAATGTGTTTCCTAAATGCTTATTCTACCATTGATGTCTCTTTCATCATAGTTGAACATAGTTGTACTAAAATTACCCCTCGGTATGTTCCTCTTTTTATAATTTAGCAATCAATGCATTTCTCATTTCCCCCTAAATTCTCATCTCCCTTACTCTCCTTAGATCCCATTCGAGACTCATGAATAGCACAATTTAGCTTTGTGGGGCTGGCTGAAGCCCTTACTTTCTCTGGAAACATGTTTCCTGACCTAGAGAAAGACTGGAAGTTGGTTAAGATGAACACCAAGATTCCTTCTTGACTGTCCCTAGCCAGAGAGCTGGATTCTCATTTCCACCTTTGTCTTTACTCCCCCCAGATATGACTTGCAAATATTCAAAAGTAAACAAATTCAAATTGAAACCCTGGGGAGAGTAATCATTGTTATCTTAAGGTATATTTTCTTCTCTTCTGAAATGATAGAGATCTGATAAGTTAATGAATAGCAAAGTGTTGGTGAATTCTTAATCTGTCCATGTAGTAAGAGAAAGAAGTCAGCTTACCCTAAAAACCTGATTATTTTCTGATAGAATTACACATATCAAGGCAGACATCAACTCCCATATCAATTGCTCTTGTCCTCTGCTCTTAGAAGGAGCTGGTGATGCACGTCCCCCTTGTTGACTAAGGATGATATAGTGGCCAGTAAGATGACCTTATAGCCTAGAAGAATTGAGGTTCAAATCCCACAGGGGTGCTTATTGTGTGAGCCTGGGAAAGTCAATTCAACATCTCCAAGTCTCAGTTTCCTCATCTGTAGAGTGGGGTGACCATGGCACCTACATGACAGGCTTGCTATGGGGATCAAAGGAATCAGTACACATAAAGTTATCTGTAAACGTGAAAGTGCTACGTCAGTTTGAATGATCCCGATTTCCCTGAACTCTGCCCCTTCACTGACTTTATTTATTTTTTAAACTCAAGAAGGTTATCTATAGCATGGGATAAATGATGTCTCCTACAGCTGAGAAATAATAAGAGGATGCATCTAGCCAAACCTTTGATATGCTCTTCTAGAATTCCACACCTCGTAAAGCATAAAAATACTTTGTCAAACCATTTACACAACTGCTTAGAGAAAAATGCTCTGAGACCATCTCATTTTCTTTTGGAGGAAACTGCTCTGAATCCTTCCAGGCAGCCAGTTTGTGTGCACAGTGTTCTCCAACACTGTCCAGATTTCCTGAGGTGGAAGGCCTTGGATGTAGCCCAGAAAATAGTAACCATATCAGAGGACGTCATTTATCTCTGGTCATTTATTATAGGCTGCTTGTTAGATGAAGAATGACCCTGACCTGCCGAAAGAATGAAAGCCGGACTATTCTAGATCCAATGGCAAAGGCTGTCAGCTAGCCCTGGGCTTGGCTTAGGCACTCCAGACACTGGAGTACTTTGGTGTTTCCTTCTCAAGGTCATTTTAGAGATGGAGAAATTGAGGCAAATAGGGTTACACCATGTGCCTAGGGTTGCAAGCCTAGTAAGTGTCTGAGGCCAGATTGGAACTCAGGAAAATGAGTCCTTCAGATTCCCAGCCACTCAGCTGCCCTAGTCCCCCTCCTCCTCCTGGGCAGGAGGGGAGATGCCTCAAAATAAGGCCATTGATGGAAGCTGGTTAGGACTGAGGTCCCCTGATCAAATCCCCTCATTTTATAGAGAAGGAAATGAGGCCCCAGGGAAGTTAAATGCCACCCCCCCCAGTCATAAAGGAAACAATTAACAGTTTGGGCTTGAACACAGATTCAGAGTTCTCCCTTTATACATTGTCTCTGTCACTTCTGCCCATGGGATCTTTACCTCTCTAGCTCTGGGTGTCTTCCTCCATAAAATCAAGGAGTTGGACTACATGCATGATCTCTAAGGCCCCTTCTGACTGAGTCACCCAACAAGGTCTGGGTTCCATTATGAAAAGTTCGTAGGAGGCTACAATCAGGAGAAAAATACAGGACTAATGACAGAGGGTGGCTGGAGAAGGAAGGAAACACCAGGGAGACAGAGGAGAGAGCATGCCCAGGCAACTTCGATAAAGATGAAGAGGACCTGTGAGAAGATTAATATAGCATAGCAATGGAACCCATTGGGTTCTTTCACCTAAGCTTAGTCTTGAGAGTTGAAGGGCCTATAGCGGGCACTTAACTCAAATCCTTCAGTTTGCAGAGGAGGAATCTGAGGCCCAGAAGATTGCAGGACAGCACTAAAGTGACAGAGGATGAATGTCCAAGACGAATCTAGAAACCAGGTCATTGGACTCTTAATTTGATGTTCTGTTCACTGCTAACTTGTGGACCTTCAACTAGGAATCCTTGACCGTTTTTTTTAATTGAAGCAATGTTTATTTTTGTTCATAGAAATAATGCATCCTTTGGGAGAATATGGGAACATGTCTATATCATACTGATATAAGTCACTTTAACATTCTGGCAAAGCCCATGAGATATTGTGGTTACATGTGTAGCTGAAGGAAATGCTAAATTTCAAAGATTAGTAGAAATAAAGTTGTTACTTAGATTCTATCTTAATTCATGGACTCTCTGAAATCTGACTACAGACTCCCTCAGATCTAACCATAGAGCCATTGAGAGTCTGTGGAACTTAGGAAACTCTGCCTTAAATAACTTCCTAGAGTTGGGATTACATTTATTCATCTCCAAGAAGGGGATAGGGAATGAACAGGTCTCATGCCAAGGCAGCATAAACAGATGGTTTCACATAGGAGCTAGAAGACCCAGAGAAATAGCACACACACAGAACCTGTCATATGTCTCTCTTGCTTAGCAAGCAGCAAATTCATTCTGGTCCCACCGCCCATAGAAAGAGTCAGTCTCACTGAATCAGGCATTCTGGGCCATGATTCATCTTCTAAGAAGTCTAAGTGGATCCTGCTGCCCATTGCTTCTGAACATGAAGCTGGCCTGCTGTAAGAGAGGGAGATACTTTGGAATGATCAACCCATTTCTAGAATGGACTTCATGGTAGTCGGGCACTGAGGGCCTTGTTTTGGAGTATGTCTTTAATGCCCAGAGTATTTACTTACCAGCTTCCTGAGAACTCTTTGTGCTGCAATGTGATATGTGAGAGCCCCAGTTCCGGGACAGCCCATGGCCAATAATGAGTTCCAGATGGCAGCTTTGAAGAAAGACAGTGCAAGACTTTCCCTAGTTCCATCCCGTTTTGTTCTTTTGAAAGTTTCTGAGATGGACTGATATTAAAGACCAAAGCAAAGGTCTGAGGAATGATTCTAATCCTAGCTGACATTTATATGGCATTTCATGGGCATCATCTCATTTGATCCATAGAGTGACCCTGTGACCCAAGCACTACTGGCCCCTTCTTTTGTTCTTGTTCCAGACCCCTGATTTCATTAGCTTAGTGTACTCCCAGCGTGGAAATGTCCACCACTGCAGATCACCAACCCTTTCTCAAATTATAGTCTTCGAGCATTTCTAGGGAGGGTGATAAGAATTCATGTGATATGCCCAAGATCACATGGCCAACATGTATCAGAGGCAAGACTTGAACTCAGGTCTTCTTGACTCTGAGACACACTCTCTCTATTATATATATATATATATTAACTTATGATGGTTTTTTTACTCACAATTAGCAACAGAGGTAGAGACTCTTCCTATAATCTCAATGGCATAGGAAACTTCCTCTGTTTACCAATATAGGTTGGCACCTGTTATACAATACCTAGTCTTTCAGAGTTACCTGGAGCTTAAGACATTAAATTACTTGCCCAATGTCACAAAGCTAAGATGGCTAAAGGTGGTGCTTGAATGGGGATCTTCATGACTTCCAGGCCACATTTCTCCCAATACTGTTTCATGTTTCTTTTCCTTATATAAGGAGCAACATGGCATGAAGGATAGAAAACTAGGAGCTAGGAAGACCTGAATTCAAGTCTTGTCTCTGATAAATACTGGCTTTGTCATCCTGGAGAAGTCATTTAATTTTAATCTCTCTCTCTCTCTCTCTCTCTCTCTCTGTCTCTCTGTCTCTCTCTCTCTCTCTCTCTCTCTCTCTCTCTCTCTCTCTGTCTCTGTCTCTGTCTCTCTGTCTCTCTCTGTCTCTCTGTCTCTCTGTCTTTCTCTCTCTCTCTCTGTATCTTTCTCTCTGTCTGTTTCTGTCTCTGTCTCTGTCTCTGTCTCCCCTTCTTCCCCTTCCTCCTCCCTCTCTCCTCTAGGTAATGTTCAGAATAAGTTGAAGAAAAGGTGCCGGTCTGTTATTACTAGAGAGGATTTCAACATTTAGGAGTTCCCTATACCAGGGAAATCACATGTTTAATCTCTAGCTACAGATATGTGTGTGCACGTACCCGCATGCACACACGCACAGAACCACACACACACACACACACATACACACACACACACACACACACACTATCCTCTTAACTGGGAGCAAGGGAAAGGTTAGAAACATCACGAATTACAGCTAGGATTACACTACTCTTTGCCAACATAACTGTTTGTTTAAGGAATGCCATTTGCCTTGATTATAGCTGAGTGGGGGGAAAATGGGTTTACATTAAGCAAGGATGTTTAAATTTCATAATATGCCCCCAAATTCAGTCCTTATATTGATTTAGTGAGGGCCTCTGGAGCATGGATATGGACATGCATGGATCTCATGTGTCATAGCTCTGTTTTAAGTGGGTGGATTTTAAGGCATTTCTTTTAATGGAATCATCTGCGACTTGTTTATTGAAATAATGCACCCTACGGCAGAATATGGGAACATGTTTATTCACAAGCCTTTCTGAAAAAGCCATGCCCAAAATGCTATTTTTCTTTCCTGAGAGGCATAGCTGATTGCAATTTTGTTTCTCAAATCTTTGGATTTCTTTAAAAAAAAGAAAGAATGAAAGAAACCACAACCCAGTGCCCTGGTTGCCAACGTTCAGAACTGTAAGACTTTGAAGTTTCTTTTGAACATTGTGAGTTGGACATTGACAAATGAGTTGGCTGTTTGTTTGTTTTTTTTTTTTGTAGACTCTGTTAAGACATTTCTCCTTCTTTCCTCTGATAATTACTGTCTTTGCAGGAGCTTGAAAATATCCAGGTAGCTTTGAAAACATTTGCTCTACTCTCCCAATAACTCCAGGGAAATACCTCACTCCGGAAAGAGAACAAAGAGGAACTGCGGAACTTTAAAGTGAAAGTTCTCAACTTTGTGAATTTCTTTGACTTTGTGAATACAACACTTGATTTAGAGTCAGGAGGACCTGAGTTCAAATTCCACCTTAGACTCTAACCGTATAGTTATGTAACCCCAGGGTAAGTCACCTTTTTGCCTCAGTTTCCTTATTAATAAAATGGAGGTAATACATACTGCACAAAGTTGGCATGAGGTTCAAATGACAATCTAGGTAAAGTGCATTGCAAACTCAAGAACTATAGAAATGCTTGTTGTTGTGATTGTTCTGAGGCTACTGGGTAGTATAGTCAAAAGAGTGTAGGGCCTGAAGATAGGAAGACCTTAGTGAAAATCATGCCTCAGACACTTACTAATTGTGTGGCACTGTATAAATCACTTTACTACTCTTACCTTCATGTACTTAATCTATAGAAGGAAATTGGATTTGATCATCTCTAGCTGAAAAGTCTCTGACTGTATATGATCCTGAAAACTCATGGTTTGGGGAGATAAAAAATTGTGGCTATCGTGGAATACATACACATATACATATTGTGTATGTATATATACATATGTATATATGTGTATACATATGTGAGATGTTGGTGCTATTATTAGAACCTTTGATAATTATTGTTATTCTGTAATGTCCTCGAATGTGTCACTATGAAGTCTAGATAACCTTGGATTATTGAAGACTTTGCTAGAAGAACAAAAAAAAATCTTAGCTCATTCCACTATATTGGAAAGGCTTCACATACTGTTCTAACAATTAAATAATTTTGTTTTTATGAGGATAGTTAATTGCATAGAGATGCTCAACAAACATAGGCTGGTGATGAAGTCTGGCAATGGTAGCCCATGAAACAAAGGAAAACACAAGGTGGTCCTCAGGTCTATTTGTCCTTCTACTTTTTCACTGATGGAGCCAGATGGCAGGAAAGGAGGTCAAAGATATTACCCTGTTACTAAATGTGAAATACTTGACTCTTTATCACTTTGGACACTAACTGAATCAATCTTGACATGTAGCCTATAAATGAGACCCAAAGATAAAAGCAAGTTGTAGTTAAGTAAAAGAATGGCTCTGATCAGGGGAAAATATTTTAACCAAACAAGGAATGGAGTAGATCACACAAGATAAAAGCGAGAGTTTTAAGTACATGATATTGAAAAGATTTCTCATGAACAAAATCAGGGATAGTATAAGAAGGCAAATGGTGAATTGAGGGGGGGGGATCTTTTCATTTATATGGAACTAAGGCAAATAAAAAAACTATTCTCTAATGGATTAGCAATATAAAGATATGAATAAATAATAAATTGATTTTAATCAGCAAATGAAAATAAAAACAACTCTGAGGTTTTGTCTAACTCAACAAGCTGGAAAAGATGCCAAGAGTTAGAAAGAGTCAATGTTGGAAGTAGAAGAGAGATGGGGAAAGACAGGTAGGCTTCTTACATTCTTGATAGTCCTGTGACTTCATCTAACTCTTCTAGAAACTAATTTGTCATCATGCTAAGAAAGTCACTCACATGTCCAGACCTCTGCATACCAAGGAGGTTCAAGACAAAACAAAATGAATATTTGCAAAGGTTTCTTAGTAACACTTTTGTTTTGTCCGTGTTGTAGCAAATAAGTGGACATAAGGTAGATAGCTATGAATCAGGGAATGGCTAAGCAAGTTGTGAATATTGTGGAATTGCATTGTATTACAATGAAATAATGCATATAAAGACGCAGAAAATCCTCAAAGTAGTTCAACACATTTGAACAGAGACATGATCTAAGAGTCAGTGTGTTCTTCAGCCAGTTCTGTCACATTTGACCCTTCATGACTCGTTTTGGGCTTTTCTTGGCAAAAATACTGAATTAGTTTACCATTTCCTTCTTCACCTTATTTTACAGATGAGGAAACTGAGGTAAACAGGCTTAAATGACTTACTCAGAGTCAGAGAGCTCTGTGACTCTAAATCTGTAACTCTACCCACTGTGGCACCTAGCTGCCCCAAAAGAGTTAGGATGACCTGCCACAGACACTGTTTGGCCATCAACAACTCACTTAACCTTTAAATGCTACAGATAAGTCTTTGAGAATATTAACTGGTGGGGAGGCACTTACATGAATTGGTTGAGAGAGTTTTTTCACCGAAATATCACTATGACATAACCTTTGGCCACAGAATCTCTTCTGTTAGAAGAAAAAGTAAAATTTTCTAAGCTTCCTAAAGTGTTTGGAGCCCCTGATATAGAGGATTCAGAGATAGTGAGAGAAGCAAAGTGCGCTGAGTACTGGACATGGGGCTAGGAGGTGGGTTTAAATACTGTCGCAGGAAAAAAAAATGAGCTGAATGGCTTTGAACACAAAATTCAATCCCTCAAAGCTTCAGTTTTCTAATCTGTAAAACAAGGATAATAGTAGCACTATCCTCTCAGTGTTGTTGAGAGGATAAAGAAGATATTCTACATCAAAAACTATTTGCAAACCCTTAAGTCCTCTAGAGCTGTGAGCTATCACAAGCATCATCCTCCATCTTGGTGTATCAGCGGGATCTGGGCTTTCATATGTTTGATTGCAGCACACCCATGACCTACAAAGTTTTCTCTAATTTCCTCCATGAAATTTATTGGCTGAGTCCCTGGTCAAGTCACTTAATGCTTTTGAGCTCCAGATTTTTTTTCATCTTCTCTAATATAGGGACAATAGTAGAATGCGCATGAATTGCTAGAGCTAGTTCAGTGTTTGGGAGGATCCAAAGGAAAGTATGGTAGAGAAGAGTTATTAGACTGTCTACTGAACTGAAGGTCTGCAGAGCCAATGTGCTGACCTCACTGTTGCATGCCTGTGAAACCTAGATAGTCTACCAGCACACCACACCAGGAAAACTGAAACACTTCCATTTGAATTGTCTTAGGAAGACTCTGAAGATTACTCGGCAGGAGAAAGGGACCAGACACTGAAGCCCTTACTTAAACTAAACTGCCAAGCATTCAAATTCTGATTCAGAGTGCCACTCTGCTGATCCGGCCATGTTGTTTGAATGTAAAATGTATGCTTGCAAAATGATTATTTTATGGAGAACTCATGCAGGGTGAGCACTCACATGGTGGTCAGAAGAAGCAAAACAAGGACACCCTCAAGGTCTCTCTTAAGAACTTTGGAATTGATTGTGTGGGAGACACTGGCACAGGAACATCCAGCATGGCATGCCCACATCAGAGAAGGTGCTATTCTCTGTGAGCAAAGCAGAACTGAAATAGCTCCGAAGAAGTACAAGGTGCACAGATTTAGAAAATCCCCCCCAAATGTTCATATGAACTACTTGCTCTTGACCTGTGGTAGAGCATTCCAATCTGATATTGGTCTGATCAGTCACAGTCCGATGCACTGAAACTCGATTCTAGCATTGTCATGTTATTTTGGTTGTCAGTGAGAACAGACAACAATAACTAACTCCAGTACCTATTTCACATGGTGATTTTGAGTAAGAAATGGGGTAATATTGATGATAAATGTCAGTTGTGTTGTGATAATTATGATTATGAAAATAATTCTAGTAGGACATAAATCAGTCTAACTTGGTGCTCAAGGCAATCAGGGGAGAGATCAGGGAGATGGGGTAAAGGTAGGAGATAGTGTCTCAAGTGGTAAAGGCAGATTCTTGCAAACTAAGGAATGTGAGAGAAGAAAAAGAATGATTGTCAACCAGAGAAAAGAGCAAAAAAAATGTTCATTGTCACAATTCCAGCAAAAGGAGAATTATTAGCTTAAATTTTGTGGTTGAATCTCAGAACTCAGAGCTGGAAGGACATCTATTCGAACTTGTATCTTAACAGAAATCTGTGCCACATTGTCAACTGTGAGTCATCTAGCTTTCAGTTGAAGAGGTAATTCTCCTTTTGCTTGAAGAGACTGTGTTCAAATAAAATGTTCTTTAATAAGAGTGGAGCTATTCTGCTAGTCAACAACAAAGTAAAACATTCACAGCATTGGATGAAGATTTTTCAATGAACAAGAAGTTGAACTGAAATGAATAATATAGAGGCAGATGCAGCATGAGCCCCCACCAGCAACAACACAGAAATTCTAGTTGGCATGGAGAGTAAGAGAAAAAAAGTAGGAAGAAAGAGAGGTTAATCATGGAAGAACAAGAATCAAAAAGTGAAAACTTCCATGGAACACATGATTCATGGGCATGCCACAGTCATATAAGTGATATTCTGGTTCCTGATATCTTATCTAGCAAGAAGAAATCACTGGGCAGAAGCCCAAACTCTTCAAGATATAGGGAAAATTGCAAATATTCCTCAGAATTTCTATCCATCTTCACATCTCCCCCACACTGTTAACTTAATGTCATTTTTTACTGCATTATGCATTGTGTTCTGTTCCATTTCTGCTATGTGATATTTTTTCTTCTTTTAAAATAATACAGTGATGATTCTCAGCTTTACAAGTAAAGGAGGCCTTTTGCTATTATTACTGTATACCCTCTGAAAAATAGCAAGGAGGAAGGAAACCTTAGATCCTGCAGTTTACTAAGGAAGAGTTTGACTTGCAATTTTTTTCCCTTGGCTAATACAATGGACTTTATTCATGGAAACTATTTGGATTTAGTTTTTTAAAATATATTTCTTACAAAACAAGCAAGTGACAAAACATAGGATAAAAGAGATCTCAAAAGGGAAAATAGGCAACTTGACTACATAAAATTAAAACTCATACAGAAACGAAATCAATGTAGCAAAGATAAGAAGGGGAATGATTAGGAAAAACATTTTTGGATTTATATTTTATGACATAATAATGTATGTAACATATTAATGTTATATTAATATAAATAAAAATATGTAATATATTACGTACTCTAATATCTGTCTGTCTATCTATCTACCTATCTCTATATATATTTAAGTAATAATCAATATCTAAGACATATAAAGAATACTCTCCCAGTCACACAAACTCTCAACCTTAGACTCACCATTGACTTTTAATCCATTCATTCACTTTTCAAATCTAGTGGTAATTCTGGTCTTTTTTTTAAACCTTCATACCATCTCTCATATACATCTTCTTTTCTCTGTTCAGTCATACATACTCAAACTCAGTACCTCATTAGCTCTTGTCTACACTACTTATATAGCTCCCTAATTGGTTTCCCTAGCTCAATTCTTTACCCCACTCAAATCCATCCTTCATTAAGCTGCATCATGTCACTCCCCTACTGAATAAAATCCAGAGGCTCTCTATTTCTTGGAAGAAAAAAAGGGAAGTTTTATTTGTGGTTTTTAAAGCTCTTTACAACTTGCTTCCTTCCCATCTTTCCAGTATCCTTGTATTTCATTCCTTTCCATGTACTCTCTAGTCCTGTATGAATTTCTTGGACTTCTTTGTAAATAACACTCTTCTCCCAACTCTGTACCACTTCACTGGTTTCCCTTCAAGCCTGGAATCCTCAACATTGTCATCTTCACCCATGAAGCTTCCTTGACTTTCTTCAAGAATTGGATGAAACCATAACTTCTAACAGGAGGTCTTTCCACATCCCCACAATTACTAGTGTCTTCTCTTCTGAGAACACCTACTATATACTCTGTATATATCTTATATGTGCCTCATTTTATGTGCTTTTTCCACCACTAAAATGTAAACTTCCTATGCTGTGACCTTTTTGTCTTTCTTTGTACCTCTAGCACTAGTACAATGTTTGACATGCAATTAATGTTTAGCATACATTTGTTAACTAACATAAAGAATTATGGTGATTATAATAGCTATCTATATGTTTATACACACAGAGCAAAAGAGAAATGTATGTGTGTGTGTGTGTGCTGCCCTAAAGTTTGAAAAGCATAGTGAAAATATCATCTAGTTTTCTCCTCACAGCAACTCTGTAAGATAGGTGTTATTATTATCCTGATTTTATGGAAGATACTCAGGCAGACAGAGGGATGAGTCATTCACGTGGCTAGTAAGTGTCTGGCACTCAATTTGAACTCATTTCTTCCTAACTCCAGGTTGCAAACTCTTACAATCAAGTCAAGAACCATTTCCAAATAGGGAAGTGGTGAAAACATACAGTTCATTTCCCCAAATTGGGAATGACAAACTATTAACAAGGACATAAACACTTGTTCTGCATCACTAATAAGATAAACAAAAAGAAGACATCATGAAATCCCCTTCACTCTTAGAAATTCTAAAAAATAAAGAGAAATACAAACAAAAAAAATAAACCCTGAAGGATCTGTAGACAGCTAAGTACAATAGTATACTGTTGTTGGAACTGAAAACTGGTCCAACTGTCTGGGAAGACAAAGTTGGACAGAATATTTTGTATTCCAAAAGAATGTTCTTATCAATTGATCTGGAATTCTCACTTTTAGGGAAATTCTGCAAGAACAGAGACAAATTCCAATATATAATGAAATTTTCAGAGTAGCAGTTTTTGTAGTAGGAAAAAAGGAAATAATATTAATGCCTATTAACTGAAACAAAATCACTGAAAAAATAATCCCATTTGAATGCAATGTTTTCAGGAAGTAAGAAAGTAAAAATATTAGGATTTCATAGAAACAACAGAAAGCATGCCACCTATTGCAGGGTAAATGTAACACAACCAGAAAAATGAAAATCTCAATACCTATGATTATGTAAATGGAAAAGAAAAAGCCTGAACAAAACAGAAGGTGGGTAATTGGAATTACCAGGCAACGCTGGAGAAGATTGGAGGGAAGGTCCTTTCAAAAATTTCATGATGAGATTAGGGAATATAGGGTGCAATGTACATTTACCATGAGATATATTATCTATACCAATTCCTTTTTTTTGGAGGGCAGTTGGGGTTAAGTGACTTGCCCAAGGTCACAGGGCTAGTTTTTTGTGTTAAGTGTCTGAGGCCAGATTTGAACTCAGGTCCTCCTGACTCCAGGGCCAGTGCTCTATACACTGCACCACCTAGCTGCCCCTGCCAATTACTTTTGATGAACTGTTTTTATTTGTTAGAAGTGAAGGCTCACTAAATGATGGGTGGGTGGGAATAGTTGACAAATAATTGACATAAAACCATAAAGAATCTCTAAAAGCAAATTAACAATAATGCAAGTGGCAGGCCTAGTCATGCATATCTGCATTTCATATTTGTTTTCATGCATTAAAATGCATATTCTACATGCTTATAAGACACTCACTTTGTTTCCAAGTTCATGTTGAAAATAATGATATCTAGAGAGATTTTTTTTCCTTTAAGTGTTGGACAAAAAATTGGAGGTTTTTTTTTACAATAGTAGATTGACTTTTTTTTTTAAATTAGGCCAGATATATCCTAATTTTCATATGCCTATGAATTAACATGATGAATTTAATATATTCCAACTTCAAGTTAGGTGAAACGGAATTATTTAGTGCCTCCTGTTGTAATTATGAGCCAATAAAAATATTTAGAACTCTTTATCTTAAGTATCATATAGATTTGAAAGATGAGGTAATTGGATTATTGTTCTCTGAGATCTCTTCCACTTCTGGAGCTATGTGTTGCCCACATTAGGTTAGAAAAGTCAATCTCGATTGAACCTGTGACTCTCTGATTTGTGATTTATCCTCACTGAATTTTGTATTTCCTATTTCTCTATGGTAAAAGTAAGGAAATTTGTCTTCCCAATGTAAGTCAAAATAAATAGGGTCTGTACAAGTTTCCTGGTATGTCCCCCTCTCCAAATCACAATGAATCATAGCCATCTGAAGCTACTGACATAATAGAAAAATCAGAGGTTTCCCTCCCATCATACCTCTGAGTCAAAATCTAGGAGTAGTTTGCATTTCAGGGAACCTTTACCACACCCTACATTGGCTGCAAGGTCATTTTTCTGGTATTTTAGTCTGTTGATTATATTCTTGGATGAGAAGACAACAGATATTGGTTTAGGTCATAATGAATTTAATCTTGAGCCAATGAATTAATTTCTCTGTACTTTAGGTTCTATGCCCAATAAATGAAACTTCCTCACTGAAGTTTCAACTGGCAGGATGTCAACAAAATGAGGTAACAGAAGTCCTTGGACCTCAGAAGAAATGAATGGTAATATTGATATAAACTTTTGCTGTTATTAGTAGGATTATTATCTGCATTGTATGAACTTCTCAGAATAAGTTGTGTAGGAGAGTAATTTCCAGGAGACAAATAGAGAAGGATTTAATCACTGTGCCAGCAGTAAGAAGTGAGGAGATTCAATAAATAGGGAAATTCTGCAAGAACAGAGACAAATTCCAATATATAATTGATTAAACTAACCTCCACATTTTAGGAAGAACGTTGAGAATTTGGATAATTTGCAGACCAGGCTGGCCCAGGTGACACAGAACCTTGAGTATGTGCAATGTAAGGATCACTTGAATAAATTAAGCATGTTAGACCCAAAAGAGAATGTGTGTGTGTGTGTGTTTCCCTAACGTGAAATCAGCTGCGCCAAGATATCATAGATTTCCTTTTATTTAAGCAAGGGCTGGATAATCATGTGTAGGGCATGTAAAAAAGTGCTTCTTCAGTCCTGGATTGGACTACACATTGGCCTCTCAGATCGCCTCCATTTCAGAGGTTCTGTTTATCTACTTTTTTCACTCAAAACTAATTTGACCTGATTCTTTTGCTGGATAGGTGCACCAGACCAAAGCTCACCATTGTTAGTAGTCACTATATTAAATTAAAAAAAGATTCATTTAAAAACAAAGGACTTGACATGACATAATTGCAAAAAAGACTGTCTGCATATTATATAACTAATAATGGTGCCAAAGTATTTCTTTTGGAAAAAAAATTGGAAAAAGAGAAAACTAAGATAATCAAGGGGCAAAATAATAGTGGCTATGTATCAAAAATTGATTTTCTGAGCTTAGGGATGGGGATGATGATGATGATGATGATGATGATGGTGGTGATGATGATGATGATGATGATGATGATAGAATTCTCCTCGTTTGACCAGTTCTCAACAGAGAATGGATCCTAAGTGAGTCAGAAATTTGCAAATGTGCATTCCTCTCCATCTAGTTAGTGTTCCATATGACCATATGCCAATGGTGAGGAGATGATGGTTTCCTGACTTTAGGGTTGTGATATGTGGCATTGAAAGCTTTTGCAGAATCTGAATCAGTTTTATCAGAGAGTCCTTTAATTAGGTCCTTTGACCCTGGTGATAAAGAAACAACAAAAGCAGCCACTGGCCTGGATTTACAGGTCCTCTATGGTGCAGTCTTACCAGACCTATCCATATAAGTGTCTTTATATTCAATTAAACTAACTCCAAATTCTATCCAGGTTAGTCCCATAAACTGCTTCCCAAATATGTTCTGTGCTCTGTGACTGCTTATTCCCTTCTTCTAGGATGCTCTTTCTTGTTCACTTTACCAATCCAGTGTCTAACTATCCTTTCAAGATGAAAGGATAAATTTAGAGCTGGAAGGTTCCTTGTAGATTGCTAGTCCAATTCCATTTTATGGACAAGGATTGTGAAGTATAGATCATATTGCAAGTTGATCAGACATGGAGTGGCAGAACTAAAATCTTAAACTGCGTCAGTGGACTCTGAATCCAGTAATCTTTCCACAACATTACACAGCTTCTCAATCATAATAACAACAATTCTCATTTACATTTCATTTTACAAGGTCTCAAACCTAAATTAGATCTCTTCCATTGGCTTATTTGATCCTCAAAAATCTCACTGAGATTTAGACTTCCTCTTTTCTAAACTGCTATACTTCTAGTTTCTAGGACACAATTCAAATGTTAATTACAGACTTAGTTTATTTTACTCTTGTCCAGTCAATGAGTCTGAAACAAACCATGAGTACAGGGACTAGGTTTTATGCTTCTGCATATTCCAGGAATGGTCATTGTCCTGAGGACCTAATAGATTTATGTTTTAAAAAAGAAAAAGTTCATAGATTAATTATGCTGATTGCTTTCAGGAATCGTGAAACAAATACTAGATTTGGAATCAGAGATCCTGGGTCTAAATTCCAGATTTAGCACTCATAAGTTGAATGAATTTAGGCAAGTCATTTTACATCTCTAATCATCAATATCCCATCTGTGAAATGGATTTCTTGGATTAAATTAATCTGCTTTTTACTGTTCATTTGTTTGACTCTCCATGGCTATGTTTGTAGTGTTCTTGGCAAAGATACTTAAATGGTTTGCCATTTCCTTTTCAA
>CM053597.1:9004707-9030047 GCA_028646575.1 Pseudocheirus occidentalis | reverse complement strand
AAGTGAGTGTATGTATGTGTATGTAAATATGTGTGAGTGTGTGTGAGTATGTATGTGTATATGTGTGTAAGTGAATGTGTGCGTATGTGTGTGTATATATGTATAAGTGAGTGTATGTATGTGTATGTAAATATGTGTGAGTGTGTGTGAGTATGTATGTGTATATGTGTGTAAGTGAATGTGTGCGTATGTGTGTGTATATATGTGTAAGTGAGTGTATGTATGTGTATGTAAATATGTGTGAGTGTGTGTGAGTATGTATGTGTATATGTGTGTAAGTGAATGTGTGCGTATGTGTGTGTATATATGTGTGAGTGTGTGTATATGTGTGAGTATGTGTGTATATATGTGTGAATGTGTATATATGTGTGAGTATGTGTGTGTATATATGTGTAAGTGAGTGTATGTATGTGTATGTAAATATGTGAGTGTGTGTGAGTATGTATGTGTATATGTGTGTAAGTGAATGTGTGCGTATGTGTGTATATATATGTATAAGTGAATGTGTGAGTATGTATGTGTATATGTGTGTGAGTGTGTGCATGTGTGTGTATATATGTGTAAGTGAGTGTGAGTGTGTGTGTGTGGGAGTGCAAAACCTAAAACAGAGTATCATTGAGAAGCAGGGTGACATAGTAGGCAGAGCGTCAGCAGTTAGTCTTTATGTCTATGCCCACCCTGTGCCAAACTCTTTACAAACACTACCCATTTGACCCTCACAACAACCCCAGGAGGGAGGTGGTTATAATCTTCATTTTTATGGATGAGAAAACAGAGCCAATTAGAGGTTAAGTGACTTGCCCAGGGTCACACAGCTAACAAATATCTGAAGTTAGATTTGAACTCAGATCTTGCTGACCCCAGACTCAGGTCACTATCCACAGTACCACCTCGCTGTATATAGCTGCCATTGATGGAAGGAAGACCTGATTTTTGACACATGCTGCCTCTGCAACCCTAGGCAAGTCACTTAACCTCTCAGTGCCCCAAGTAATGCTCCAAGACAGCCTGAAGAGAAAGTGCAGACCTACTTTGGAAGAGGAAGTTTCTCCACTGGCATTTCCCCATACAAATGAAATCACCAGTCCAGGCCCTTATACAATAAATTGTAGATCTACAAAGGTAGGGACCTCAAAGGTCATCAGGTTCAACCTCCTGTTCTCAGAAGAGGAGACTGAAACCCAGGAGGGGAAGTGAACTATTTAAGGTCACACAGGCAGGCTCGTAGACCAGAGCTAGAACGACCCTTCAAGGCCATCTCATCCTGTGCCCTCATCTTATGGATGAAGATACAGAGTTCCAAAGAGGTTGTGGTTGGCTTAAAGTCACAGAAGTAGGAGAGCAGTAGAGGTGAGGTACCAACCTACTTTCTCTTGTTCTAATTCCAGGGATCTTTCGGATGCACTTTGTTCCTCTGAGCCTTGAAGGAGTCTCAGGATTCTTAATCCTGAGCTCCAAGGAGGAAGTGCATGCTACATGAGGGAAAGCCTATATAAAGGCAGGGAGGCCGAATGAATGCTGAGTTGGGGGAAGAGCCGGCAGATTGGTTTAGCTTGAGCATAGAAATAATGAAAGAGAGAATCATGAAATGAACTGGAAAGATAGATTCCAGTCAGATTGACTTTCAATGTCAAATAGTGGAATATATAAGTGTTTTATTCTAGAGGCAATAGGGAGTCATTGAAATTTCTTGAGAAGGAAAATAACATTATCAGGAAAAGTATCCATATGCAGTGCTATAATTTAGCACAAAAACACCAAAGGCTGCTTATTTCTTTCCAAGTCAGTACCCACGTTTTCTAGGAGACATTATTTCCTGAAGGAGGGATATGATGATGCATTCCTTTCCCTTCACAGCCAATAAGTCAGGAGCCTTGAAGCCAAGAGCATCCATCATATACTTGGTGATTCAACCTCATCAAATAAACGTACATACTGAAGACTTGAAAGTACTCAAGGACTTGGAAGGTAAGAGAGTAGTAGGCAGTCAGCTCAGAATTATTTATTAAGTACCTATTACATGCCAGGCATTGTGCTCAACTCTGAGGATGTTAAAAAGGACACAACACAGTGTCTACTCCCAAGGAGCTCATCTTCTAAAGGAGGAGACAACAGGCCAATCCCTTTGAGTGAATGGAAGGTAATCCCTCTCTGTGTGTTCTCTGGTGGAGCTACACTGGCCCACTTGCCACTCCTCAGACATCCCCAGACTCTGATTTTGCACTGGCTCTGGCTGTTCTGCTAAGCTCTCCCTCTTTTCCAGCTCAGCTCCACCAGAGAACACACAGAGAGGGGGAGAGGGGTTAGGAAAAGTAGGAAGGGGCCATGCTGTGAAGAGTTTGAAATACCAGAGGATCTGGCTTAGTGCCTGAAACAGAGTAGGTGCTTTCTAAATGCTCTTTGATTGACTGACTAGAGACAAGGTGACCTGTGCTAAAATCTCACCTCAGGGATAGTAGGTGGTACAGTGAATAGAGCAGTGGCCATGGGGTAAGGATGAATTGAGTTCAAATCCGGCCTAGACACTTATCACTAGCCATGTGACCTTGGGCAAGTCACTTAACCCCAACTGTCCTGCCTTCCCCATGCAAAACCCAAACCAAACCAACCAAACAAAAAACCCTCATCTCACACACTCAGCTGTGCGAGGCTGGTCAAGTCACCCCAACTTCAATGGCCTTGTTTTCATCTGAAAACATGATTCTTGGACTTATTGACCCCAGCGGACACTTCTGAATTGAAACAGATGATCCCAGATGCACGGTCTTGGGAGAGTACTTTTCTAGTGCAATGCAAATATTCAAGCATGTTTAAAATGATTTTCACAATTGCACTAGTTTTTTAAAATTGGGAACCTTAACCCATTTCTGCAAAGAGGAGGAGGTTTGATCAGCTTGGGGCACATGCTCTTACCTTAGCCTGTTCTCTTTTATGGCCACTAAAGAACTGGAAAGAGAACCATGTGTGTGTACGTGCATGTGAGTGCATGTGTGTTTTTGTGTGTGTGTGTGTGTGCGCATGTGTGTGTATGTGTTTGTGTGTAAGAGAGAGAGAGAGAGATAAAGAGACACAGATTATTTCTCTGCCTGCTAGGAAGAATGCAGAAAGAGCCAAGTTTGAAGAGAAATCATCAGAACCATAACTCTGGGAGCAAAAGAGTCTTGAAAACAAAGCCATCTTCCCATGATGGTTCTCTGTTGGATCTACCTGGTTCTTTCGAAAGGCTCATTCTAGAGGGGGCCAAGTCTGTCATGGTCATAACACTGTGGAGTCTTTACTGCCCATCAGGCAATGGAAGTTACTTTGCCTTCGTCTGACTTAAATCCAATGCTTTCCTCTCCAAGGCAGGAGGGCACTATCATAGTTGATTACACACAGAATGAAAGAATAACCTCCTAGCAATCTGTTTCTATAGGTATGGGAATTCAAACTGGGACTCTGATAGATGCTCTCACTAGAATGACTACAGAATCCTAGAGAGGGAGGGGACCTCAAGGGCCTTCAGTCTAACCACCTGAACAATGACCTCCTTTACGTCTTATCTGCCAATCCAGCTTTTGTTTAAAGATCAGAGAGATGACATGATGTGATGGCAAGAACATTGGGTTTATGGTACATAGGCTCCAGTTGGTCCCTGCCACTAACTATTTGTGGGACTTTGGGCAAGTCCCTTCACGTCTCTGGACCTTCAATTCTTCTTCAAAATGAAGAATTTTGGCTGGATTGCCTATGTGGATGTTTCTTTGATCTATTGAATTCCAATTCTTTGATCCATTGAACCTCCAGTGTAAGGAGATGGATGACCACTTGTGGCAGCTTGTTATACTTTGGTGTATCTCTATTAGGAAGATTTTCCTTACAGGAAGCCCAAATCTTCCTCTGTCACCAATGACTCCTGGTTCTGCTCCCTAAGTTCAAGAAAGACAAGTCTAATGACTCTTCCATGGGATAGTCCTTCACATATTTGAAGACAGCTTTCATGTCCCTCCCAAAGCTCCCTTTTTAGGCTAAATACCCCTCATTCCTTCAACCAGTCCTTATCAGAAATGAGGGCGTCATCTCCAGTTGTCCTGATCGATATCTGGCCACTGGAACCACTTGACTCCAGAGGAGAAAGAGAGGCTGGTAACCTCGCACAACCCTCCCTCACTTAAATCCAATTCATTTGAAGTCATGGAATCACCTTTCTGATGCCACATTCCTCTTCAAGAATGAAGGACAAACAATAGCAACAATAAGGAACGTACCTGAGATCCTTTACCTTTCCAGTCTCCTTCCTTTGGACACTCTCTAGCTTATTGATGTTCTCCTTAAAATGTGGCAAACAGAACTCAACATAATATTCTACATGTGGCATGACCACATGTTGTCTCCCCAGTTCAGAACACTATTCCTTTCTATTCCTCACCTTCTGTTCTCTAGACATCTCCTTCATGCACAGTCTCTCCAACTGATTTGATGTCCTCCACAGACATCATGCCCTGGAAGTTACAGCACTTGTCTCTCTGGAACTTCTGCCCTGGGGCCCCACCATTCCTCCTGGGGCTGCCTCATTGGATCCCATTTCAAGAAAGCTCCAGCTGAAGTTCACTTCCTGTTCTGGAAATCTTCTCCACTGTCTTATCTAGCATATCAGTGCCCACACCAGGGACCATGCCCTCATGTTCTCAACCTTCCATTTTTAGAACTTCCACCAGGAGGCACTTTTCCCCCCTTCCCCCAAGTTCTAGAACCATGTTCAATTCATGTCTGCCATCAGTCTTGGAAGGAGTGTTTGAATCTGCTCCATGACTTTATTTACCATTTCTATGATTTTCAGGAAGAAAGTGCCCTTCCCAGGCACCTCTTCTTTATAAAGTCTTCCCTGGTTAGAATGCACATTCCTTGAGGTCAGGATCTTTGCTTTGGTATTTGCCCTCTAAGTTCCTGGGACTCAGTAATAACTGTGTTTTCTCCCTCGGCCCCTTACCACCCCTGTCCCCAGTCTAGGATCACGTTAGTTTTTTTTTTTAATTTCCTTTCCTTGATTCCTCATTTTTCTATCATAGTCATTTCAGCAGGTGGAAAACCCTTAATACACTCTTCCAGATTGGGGAAGAAAAAATCTTAAACTCAACGTTTATAGACAGTCACTGCAGTAGATTTTTTTTTTTTGAACTGGTCTTCTTTCTATAGCCTCGGGTTACTCCACCTTCCACCTCTGGGCCTGTCTCTGATGCATGCAGGTTCTCTCCTTTCCTCTGCCTCCTAAAATCTCTTTCTTGATTCAGACACCTCCTTATCCCCCCAAAGACCCAAAGGCTGGCTCCCATCCTTCCTAAATGCCTGGCATTTGACTCATTTTCATTCTCTTTGTCTTTATAGACATACACGTGTGTGTGTATCTTTATCCCCGATAATCAAAAATAGACTTCTTGGGCTGCGGGCTTCTTCCACTCTCTGTATCTGTATCTATTGTGCCTAGATCAGTACCTGAAACACAGGGCCTTGGTAGATTCTTGTTGATTGATGGAACCATTCTTTGGCACTTTCGCCTTTAAGGCTGACTTTTCATTGGATACATCACTGCTGTTAAAAAGTTCTCCATTCAACCAGATTTGGTGAGTAAGCTTCTACGACAGCCGCAGAGGGGCAGGGCTAAACCGGAGCATGGTTTCATCCTAGGGTGTGGGGTATGATGATCATTTCTAACATTGGAAAGGTATAAAATTATACAAAGTATTTTTCCCTATATTAAACTATTCAGTAAAAGAGGAGGTGTTTGTGACTTTCTACAAAAGACCAACTGATTATCAACATTCAATTTAATCTAACACTCTTTAAACCTTTATTTATAAGTAAGTCATGTAGTAGGCATTCCTAGACCAAGAAAAGAGTTTTCTAATGCCAGTGTTCTTCCAAGGATGTGATGAGGCCTTTGATCATGGAATATGACAGTCTCCAATGACTCAGAATTGGGGGTGATCCAAAGGCAAAGGCCAAAGGCACATGGTAGGTATGAGCAGGCTGTATAATGTTGCCCCTGATGCCTTCCTTATAAGAAGCAGCCTAGAGGAGAGCATTCAGGAGACACCTGATTGGAAAAGGCAGTGCGCTGACTAGACAGGAGAAATCAAGAGGATCAGAGGGACAGCTTGGAGGCTGGCATGACGTCAAGCAGAAGACCTATGGGAAGGTCTCTACTACACTAAGTCAGACAAGAAGCATTTATTAAACTTTTGTTATGTGCCAGGTACTATGCCAAAGACTAGGATACAAAGAAAGAAAAAAAAGTTCTTTTTCCTAGGGAAACTTGACCAAGTGTGGTGTGGATATGAGAAAAGACATTGATAAGGTGCAATCTTATCTAGGAAAAAACACAATATTCACATGTATTTTTTAAAGATAAATTACTTTGAGGTGGTACAGTGGATAAAGGCATAGACTCGGAGTTAGGAAAACTCACCTTCCTGAGTTCAAATGTCCCCTTAAACACTTACTAGCTTGTGACCCTGGGTAAGTCACTTAACCCTTTCTGCCTCAATTCCTCATCTGTAAAATGAACTGGAGAAGGAAATGACAAACCCCTCCAGTGTCTTTGCCAAGAAAAACCCAAATGGCATCATGGAGAGTCAGACATGTTTGGAAAAAAACTGAACAAGTGACAGCGTATACATGGAACTGAGGATATTCACATAAAACATTCTCCCTGAAGGCGTTTATATTCTAGTGGAGAGATACATATTCTTCACTTATTATCTCTGGAGCCAGGGGTAAATTACTGTATTTCTGTAAGTCTTAGCTTCCTCTTCTACCAGATGGGGAGTTTGCCTCAAAGGTCCCTTCTAGCGTGTCAGTGATTCTATGTACATAGATGAGTATAATATGAGGTAGTGGCTTAGAGTCCAGAAAATCTGGGCTTGAATCCTGCTTCAGATCAGTAATGGCAAATCTGATGATAGCAGCATAGACTAAGAGTTCAAAGGGATCTTGGATACCATCAAACCTAATCTCAGTTTCCTCATCTGTAAAACTGAGTTGATAGTAGCACCTACCTGTCAGGGTTGTTATGAAGATGAAATCTGCAAAGGTCTTTGCAAACCTTTAAGTGCTATCTAATGTGATCTTTAGTTACTCTCCACTAGTTCCTTAGTTCTTTCTCCTTTAATCACTTCACATAGTCTTGCCACTTTGTTTGCCTAAGACCAAAGATTTCATGACCAACGATTTCAAATTTAAGTTTCTTTCCCTATTCTACTTAATTAAAATTGACAAATATTTATTAAGTGCTTACTATGTATACATCTCACAGTTCAAGTGATTTCACTGGGCCATGGGCACATGAAGACAAATAAAGCCAAAAGAGAATTCCTGTCCTTAAGGAGCTTACATTCTGGTGAAGAGATTTATGTGTCCAAGAGTAACTGTCACACCAGCACAATGGACAAGGAAGGATGGAATCACAGCTGTGGCAACAGAGAAAATTTCTGGAAGAGGCAGCTTTGAGGCTGAGACTTGAAGGGACATAGGGCTTCTCTAGAGGCAGAGGGTAGAAGCCTGATGCAATCTTTTCCTGATCAGCAAGGGGGTAACTTTCTCATTTCATTTTTGACACTGAAGGTGGCTATAACATCTCCCAGCTCATTATCGAAGGCTCCCCTATTTTCAGCTTGTGGACATATGAATTGGGAAACCTAGAGAAAACTTGAGATGGCATCTTGTACAGGCCTCCTCTTAGCTGCTTCTGGCATCTCCTGAATCAGCCTCTGCCACCAATTATGGTAACAAGCACAGTAAAGCTAACCTTTCTCGGTGAGCTTCCCTGGAGCCAACACACAGACTGCTCATTCAGTGTCCTACTTTCCCTTTGGAACTCACATGGAAGCTGACTTGCTGACATTTCAGGCACCACTTGGGAGGAGGCATTTCTTAGAGAAGCTGTAATCCCTCACAGGGAGCAACCTTGCCCAATTTAGACCTGGTACATTAAGTTTGCCTTCCGAGGGTGAGAACGGTCAACCTCTTCTAAATTGGAAATGTCAAGGGAGTGATGCTCAGCAAACAGGCAAACCTGACTTAGGAATTTCAGGCATTTCCTGTTTGGGGGGCTGCATGGCATACTCAGGAAAGGCCTGCTTTGGTTGAAAAATCACTTTGGTTTATAAAGGACTTCTCAGCTTCTCAAAAGCCTCGTACTGAAAGCTAGTGGCATTAAGGAAATTTAACGAAAAAGATTTTCGGTGGTGAATAAAAGTCCAGAGTTCCCAGAAAGAAATGATTTGCAATTTAATTTTGGTCAAAAATCCATCAAGAAAAGGAATATAAGCGTGGGAGTGATTAGAGAGTCAGCCCAAAAGACTTGAGTTCAAATCCTTTCTTTGACGGGTAGTCCCTGGGTAAGTCACAACCTCTCAGTGCCCTAGGCAACTTTTTAAGACTCTAAATTTTAGAAGGAGTTGATGGAAGCTCTTTCCACTTTGGAAGTGTTCTCTACTGGTGAAATCACAGGCCCAGAATACCCCTCCCTGCCCAAAGTCTTCTGCTATTGAGCAGGTGTGCACACTCCTATGTACTTGCACCTGTATTCACAAATGTACAACAGCAGGTACCTTTGTGTGTGTGTGTGGGGGGGGGGGCTATCCACAGGTGGTTGAGGGGGAAAATGAAGAGAACCAATATTTATTGAGCACCTATTATGTGCCTGACACATACTGCGTTATTTGAAACTCACAACAGCCCTGGGAGATAGGTGCTATTTTGGACCCCCCACCATTTTACAGTTGAGGAAGCTGAGGTAGACAGAGGTTAAAGTCATTTGTCCAGGGTCACACACCTGGCGAATGTCTGAAACTGATGCTCCCCTTCAGTGGAGTGAGATTAGAGGGTGATACAAGGCTGTGTGACCCCAAATATCTCTCTTCTCCTCACCATGCCTGCTGGAGGAGTGCCTTGTGTTCTACTCTTTCTGCTTTTATTTTGGGTTAAGGCCTGATTCAAGGCATTTCTCTGCCTTTTCCCAGTCTATAAGACCTGACTTCTACAACTCCTTAGCTCGCAGCACATGGCCATTACAATACCCCAGTTTTTCTCGCTTAATATTTCTGGGCCCTACTTTTTCCATCCTGGACATCAGCCTTCTTCTTGGCACCGGATTCTCCTTCCTAAGTGACCCAGAGCACTCTCGAGAGCAGGGATGCTTTCATATCCATGTTTTTATCACTAGAGTCTGGCACACAGTAGGTACTTAATACATGGCTGTTTGACAGAGCTGAGTTTGCAAAGAAGATAGAGCAGAAATCATATAAATATGTATATATATGCATGTATATGTATATATGTGTGTGTATGTGTATATACATATACATACATATATATGTATGCATAATCATTAGGAACCACTAATAGTGGATGGTACACTGGGTTCAAAGATATGGATTCAAATCCTTCCTCATACACTTATTAGATGTAGGACCCAGGGAGTGTCAGGCTCTCTCAGCCTCAATTTCTTAACCTGAAAAATGGGGGTGATACTAGAACTCACCTTGCAGAACTGGGAAGATACAATGAGATAACAAGTGTCTACTACTTTGCAAACATTTTATATTAATTCTAGTTATTATAATGTGATCTCTACAGTGCCTGGTGTGTGAAAAGTCAGGGGAATTCTAGTGTCAAGTTCATGTTTGACTGGAAAAGGAGTTGGGTCAATCATGAGAGACACCCTGGGAACAACCCCCCTCTCTCTCTCTCTCTCTCTCTCTCTCTCTCCCTCTCCCTCCCTCCCCCCTGCTCTCTCTCATTCTGTAGATATATAGAGATGTATGCATATATATGTGGGGGGGCACTCTCAAGGTCTCTCTCAAGGATTTTTGAATTGATGTTTTGACAAGGGAGACACTGTGGAATGCTCAGCGTGGCAAGCCCATATCAGAGAAAGTGCTCTCCTTTATAAGCAAAGTAGAATTGAAAGAGCTCAAAAGAAATACAAGATGCCCAGATGTAGAGAATCCTCTCTAAATGTTCACATGGACCATTTGTGCCTGACCTGTGGTAGAGCATTCCAATCTCATATTGGTTTGATTTAACCATAGTTAGAGACATTGAAAACTGACTCGATCACAATGATATCATCTTGTTCCTCTCCAAGAACGAAGGACAACAACCAACTGACCAAATATGTGTATGTATATGTATAATATGCATTTGTATATATATATATGTAAATCTCTGTATATACACACATGTGTATATGTATATGTATATGTACGTGTACATGTACGTGTATGTGTATGTGTATGTGTATATGTATATGTATATGTATATGTATGTGTATGTGTATGTGTACGTGTATGTGTACGTGTATGTGTATGTGTATGTGTATGTGTATATGTGTATGTATATGTATATATGTACATTAGGAAGTCTTGAATCTACCTGAGAATTGAAATGAAGGCTTCGACACAGTTTTGTTTAATACGAAAGGGAAATTTTCCAATGTTTGTGGTTATCTGAGTTTCACTCAACTAATAATTGTGATCACTGCTAAATAATAATAAGTTATCAAATCCTAGTCTGCAGAAACAAAGGCAGTTCATGGTTGCTGACTTTCCCTCATAGGAGGGACCCCAAACGATGTTTGAGGCTGTAGCTGGGGCCAAGACTGGGGCTGTTCTCTTTCCATTGATTGTGAAGCTGTGTAGTAGTAGAGAACGAATGCTGAGTTTGGAGTCAGAGGACCTAGGTTGGAATTCCTTCTCTGTCACTTACTGTCCATGTGACCTCAATCATTGGGGGCCTCAATTTTCCCATCTGTAAAATGAGAGAATAGGATGAAATGATCTTCAAGGTCCTTCCAATTCTGTCTGCCATCTTTGCTTGGCAGAGTGGGGATAAGGTTTGACTTCTTGGGATGAACTTCCTTTCTTCTTTGAAAAAGAATCTTAAATAATATGCTTAATAAATAGTTGGGGAATGTGACTAAGAAGATAATGATGTGGGTGAGCCTGGAATTAGCTTGCCAACTTCGCCTATTTTAATCCTTTTCCAACCTGTCTGAGTTAGGTATTTTGGACTGTGCCTATATCAACAAGTCCTAAAATTCTGTGGCTTAGAAATATTGGTGGATAACACAGTCACATATTCATTTTAATTAGATTTGATTAATTTGCATTTATTGAGCCTTTGCTAAGCAAACAGGAGCATGTAGACAGAAGCAACTCTTACCAAAATGTTTGGCTTCCCATGGGCATCAGTACCAAACTCCCTTTTTTTTTTTGCTTTTCAGAGGGGGGGGAAGGTAGGGCAATTGGAGTTAAGTGACTTACCTAAGGTCACATGAATAGTTTTTGTGTTAAGTGTCTGAGGTCGAATTTGAACTCAGGTCCTCCTGACTCCAGGGACAGTGCTCTATTCACTGCACCACCCAGCTTCAGTACCAAGCTCTTTAATCAACTCATAATAAATTGATAAGCATTTATTATGCACTTACCACGTTCAAATAACTATGTTAAGGCTGGGGATATAGATGGAAATGCTACACAAATCCTGCTTTTGAATGGCTCCTCTTCTAATGGAAGAGACAGCCCATAGGGAAGGAGTCAGCTGCCAGTTGGATGGAAAGGTGCCATGGTACCCAGGAGGCAGCAGTGGAGCAGAGGATCATGGCTCTTCTAGAACATAATTTCCACTTATAAAATCCTATTATTTTCCGATGTTGAAACACTCGACAGTATTGAAATGGCTGGGTTGGAAGCCCAAATGGGATGTCGCTTGATCCTCTTAATATCCCTGAAAAGCAGGTGTTATTACTACCCCATTTTATAGGGTAGGAAACAAAGGCTGACTAGGCCAGCCCTACTTGTACAGTAGCGTCTCAGGCAGGTTTCAAATAACTCTGCTGATCTTCAGTCTCCTGCTTCAGTCAGAGAGTCTGCTCTCAGCCCCTTCATCAGGGCTTCTTCACCTGGGGCTGATGAATTAGACAGCATTGATAATTATTTAACTGTTACTGGTTACTTTTGTGATCTAATCTGTTTTATTTCATACTTTTCAAAACACAAATCTGAGAAGGACTAACAGGGAGAAGGACTTGGCCCAAAGGTTTCCCCAGATGAATAGAGGAGTCCTGTAACAATGGAAAGGTTAAGAATTCTTGTCCTAGAAGGTATGGTGTCATTTTGATCTCTCATCTAGGTGGTGCAGAGGGTAGAGTGCTGAGCCTGAAGGCAGGACGATCTGAGTTCAAATCCAGATTCAGACACTAGCTAAGTGACACTGGGCAAATCATATGACCTGTATTTGTCTCAGTTTCCTCATCTGTAAAATGGGCATAATAACATCTTCATCCCAGGGATCCAGGTGGTGAAGTGGAGGGAGCACTGGGTCTGGAGTCGGGAAGATTCATCTTCTCAGATTCAAATGTGACCTCAGACTCTTCTTAGTTATGTGACCTTGGGCAAGTCATTTAATCCTTTTTGCCTCAGGACGTAAAATGATCTGGAGAAGGAAGTGGCCCCCAGAAGGGTCACAGAGAGTAGGACAGGGTTGTTGTGAGGTTGAATGAGATGATTTTCCTCTTAGCACAGTGCCTAGCCCATGGTAAATGCTTTCTAAATAGGAGTTGTGATCTTCTGCACACACTCACATACATATGGCTCTTAGCAGCTTCGAAGGGGAAAGAATCCTCTTCCAAATCCTCCAGAGTCTGCAGGGCTATGACAAGCAATGGTGGACTCCAGAGCAGGTCCCGGGGAAGGGGCTTTGCAATGCTTCTTGCAGCCTTTTGATTGCTTTGTACAGAGAGGGTGAGGAGAGGGCACCCGCCTTTGGACATCCCTCTGTGGGGAAAGCAAAACACTCAGTAGGAGTTTCTTCACTGGGAGCTCCCTACACCAATGGAATCCTAGGCTTAGTCTCCCTCTTCCCCCCAAACAGGAACCAGGCCTAAAACTTGAAGGACTTGAATAAAGAGGAAGTTTGCAAGTGACTTTCTTCCTTTTCTCTTTTGGTGCATTTGGAGAAAAGGAAGAAAAGTGGTTGCTTTTGGTTGGCTGGAGGAAGGGAATTCAGCACTTTTCTGGGTTCCATAGGACATGGGTGACAGGAGGGTGGCAGAGTTTGGATATAGTTGTGTTCAGCCTAACTAGAACTCAAATCTTGGCCTACTTAAATTGTGTGAAAACAATTACAGGCTTAGATACTGCATGTTTAGGCCTTCTCTTATTAAAATCTAATCCCAAAGAACCATTTGACTTTGCCAAGCAAGAGAGGAATCTTTGAAGCCAACACTGGAGGAAAAGTGCCACAGAGACAGTCAGCTTTCTAATTCTGACTAGCCCTTCAAGGTCTGGGAGATTACCAAAGATTCTTCTAATTTCATGAATGGAAGAGACTGAGAGGGATAGAAACACTCAGAAGATTGATCATGGTCATGAAGGCAGAGTGAGACAGAGCCTCATTCCTCATACAGAGGCATGGTGTCCAGGACGTGACTGCCTGACATGCTCTGCCTTGCCCATACTACATCTGGACCACTGGGTTCATTTTACAAGACTACAATTTGGGGAGGACATTGAGAAAGCATAGAATGCTCAGAATACACCAAGAATAAGAAAGGCTTGTAGATCACACCGTGTAAGGATTGCTTCAAGGAACAGCAGAACTTTGGCCTGGAGGAGTCATGCCATTTCCCTCATGCAAATAATTCCTGGAAAAATGCTGCCACTTCCTCATTCCCAACGAATCTTTCCAATGTTCTTCTTCCAGCTCATGAAGTCTTGTGATGCAGACAGAATAGCATCACTGGGAGGAAAGTGGTAGGAAGGTGAGGTACCCATTATGCCAGTGAGCAGCTAGGGACATGAAAGTTCTTCCCAAGTTCCCAAACAGACTCCGATCTTGCATCTTCTATTAAATTCTGGGCTAAGTTTATTGTCCATCTGTAGCACTGTCCAAAGATTCACTTAGTAGCGGTTGAACTCTTTTGGCATGCCCAAGTCAGGGCAATATAGACTTTGCATTCACTTTTGTTTGTTGAATTCTAGAAGTTTGGAACTTAGACATTGCTTTGTCTTAGCTCCAGACCGATGGAACTGGTAGCCTAGGACTCTGTCCATGCTATCCCACCACTAAGTTTCCTTCTGTCCCTGAGATTTAGATACATTACCATTCCTGTGGGTGCTTTGAAGGGCAGGTTTCTCAGTGGCAGCCATAGTCCTCATAAATCACTCTGCTATCTAGGATCAAGTGAAAAAGCAACTGGCTGTGTGTGAGGAAGAGGCTGATGTGATCTTAGGAGATAAGTGTGAGACTCGTGTGAGGAGCAATGGCTCCTGGGTATCCATTGCTCTCAAGGGCCCTTTCATGATGAAGACAATGGGCACCCAGGACCGGGCACTTCTCATCATTCTCCCAGAATGTTCCTTTTCCTCTAGTCTTTACCACCTGCTCATACAAAGGCCACTCTATTGTTATCAAAATCATTTATGACTTTGCACATTTCTGCTTGAAATTCTCTAAAACTGATAAGCAAGTCATTCAATTGAACTCACCAAGCTCTTATTAAGGGCCTACTATGTGTTAAGCATGGGGCAGCTAAGTGGAACAGTAGATAACCCAGACTTAAATCCCAGGTCATCACACACCACCTGATTAAGGGTCCACCATTAAATCCCTTTTATATTTCTATTTTATATTTTGTCATAGCTTGAAAATTGCTTAAGGAATGACTGGGCATATTGCTCAAGGCATAGTTCCCTGACTCCTCCTTCCCTAATCAGCTTTTTTTATATTCTCCTTGGATTATTATAGTGTATAAGGTTCATTATGGTGCAAGGATATTATCTAGCAACCACTTGTCCTGTCCTGCTGACCAAGGAGGGCCCCCACCCTCTTCACCTAGAACATGACCCTAGCCTGTTCTGGGTAATTCCAGTCCCCTTTACCCCATGGCCCTCTACCCTGCTCTGGAAAGTGCTGACTATGGCTCTCCACCCTGTGCCCTCCACCCTGTTCTAGGAGGGATCCCCTTGACACAGGAAGGTTGCACCCTTGTACCCTTGCGCCATATTCCCAAATTAGCCCTGATCTATAGATCTAACCAATGGCTGGTTTTTGCTTCTGTACCTCATGGTTTCGGCTAGTTCCTCTCTCTGCCTGTGGTTTTTGTGGCTTTAGCCCATATAATAAAGTCTGTACCCCCAAAAGATTACTGCCTGATTTGAGTTTACACTCCAGGTAGTCACATGCTTGATCAATAAATCCACACCTAAATTGATCTTGAACCCAGGTCTCAGCTCGCTCTTATTCTCTGCACAAGAGGACTATACCTGAAGGCAGGAAGACTTATCTTCCTGAGTCCAAATTTGGCCACAAATACTTAGTAGCTGTGTGACCCTTGACAAGTCACTTCACTCTGCCTCGGTTTCCTCATCTGTAACATGAACTGGAGAAGGAAATAGCAAATCACTCCAGTATCTTTGGTAAGAAAACCCCAAATGGGTGTCATAAAGAGTCAGACATGACTGGAAATGAGTGAACAACACCAACAAAAAGGGGGTCAGGCATTGTACTTCAGGTTAAGGTGACAAAGACAAAAAGCGAACAGTCCTTGCCCCCAAATAGTTTACATTCTACAGGGGGTGGGGTGGGGCAGGGTTTACATGTATACAAGTAAATGAAACATATATAACCCTAATTCAACATAATTTCCAGAAGGGATCAGGAAAAATGATCTGTGGAACCTGGTATGAACATTGATAGGAGTAAGGGATTCATTAAGGAGGAAGAGGAGAGCATTCTTCACACAGGCTGCTTAAGTTCAATTCAATAAGCTTGATAGCTCCTAGCCAAACTGAACTTTGTCTTGGAAATTGAGATTGGAGGGAGGATGCCGTGACAAAAAGGAAATGGTCCCTGGCCTCAAGGAGGGAAATAACAATCATTCAATTAAGGAAATACATAATGACATCCAAGTTGGGGTGGAGGGGGGGCCTCCGTGAAAGGCCTCTTTGAAGAGCTGATCCTTGAACAGGGTCCTGAAGGTAGCTCAGGATTTCCAGAGGCAGAAGTGTGTAGCGGATAGCATTCCAGACATGGGACCTGTACAAAGGTATGGAGGAGGGAGATGGGAAGTTGTTTCAAGGAATAGCTAGTGGGCCAGGCTTTTCTAAATAAAAGGTGTGTGAAAGAATGAGATATATGTGTGTGTGTATACATACATATACATATAGAGAACCATATATGTGCATACATGTGGATATATGTCTTTATGTATATGTGTGTATATACATACACACATACATACATATGCCATACAAACTATGCAGACACACACATACACATATCCTGGGAACCACTAGAATTGATTGAATGGGGAAGGGGTGATATAGTTAGACATGCATTTTAGAAAGATCTATTTAGCAGCTGAGTGGAGGATGGAGGGGAGTGGGCACAGACTTGAGCCAAGGACCAGCCAGTTGGCCATCATAATAGCCCAGGTTGTTGTTGTTGTATAACAATTATCCAGGTAGGAACTGATGAGGTGATGTCAGCACCAGAGGAGAGAAGAGTGTGTCTGTGGCAGACGTTATAAAGGTGAAACTGACAGAACGTGGCATCGTGGTGCAGATGGCAGTGAGAGAGAGAGTAATGATGTCTTCGGGGTGGTGCTGGGCTTTGAGCCTGGTTACCTAAGGCAATAAGTGGTACATTTCAGTATAACAGGGAAGTTTAGAAGAGGGGCACATGGGAAGAAATGTTACAGTTAAAATTTGGACAGTTAAGTTGTGTTGAACTAACATTGTTTGAGGGACATCCGGTTTCAGTTTGGAATGTTCAATAGGCAGTTGGAGAAAAGAGGTTGGAGGTCAGGGAACTGGTTAGGACTGATTACGCCAAGCCCTTCCCTAATCACTGTGCATCAGTGGCTTCTTATTAACACCGGGACCAAATATAAAGTCCTTTGGTCTTTAAGGTTCTCATACTGGCTCCTCCTACCATTCTAGTGCTCTCCACTTCCTCGCTCTACATGGATTCCATGATCCATCCATTCTGGTCTCCTTGTTGCTCTTCACACATGACACCCCATTTCTTAGCTCCATGTCTTTGTCCTGGATTTCTCTCATGCCTCCTCACCTCTGCCTCTTAGTTTCACTGGTTTCAAGACAGTCCAAACCCTGCTTTCTGCAGGAGGTCTTTCCTACCTCCTCCAGGTGCTGGTGCCCTACCCTCTAAGATTTACTTCCCATATCCTTTTTATTTACTCTATATGGAGTTGTTTGTGTGTTGTCTCTTTGACTAGACCACAAGCTCCCTGAAGCCAGGAACTATTTTTGTCTTTCTTTATAATCCCAGTACTTGGCAAAGTGCCTCCTCATATATAGCGAGTGCTTAATAAATGTTCATTGGACGACTAACTCACCTCATGAACTTCCATTCAACTCACTGAGTTAATTTCAGGAATAGTCATGTGGGAGGTACAGTCTTTGCACCCCTACTTATGCCATCCTCTTCACTCCTTTCCTTCTAGACCCACCACCTTTTGCCTCAGGAGAAAGCATTCCTAATTATAGCTCTGGTGATGAGGGACCATATGGGGACACACAATGGCTCACATCACTAGCCTCATTGATTTACATGTTTAGAAGAAGAACCCTCAGTGACTGGAAAGAAAAATGATTATTAGACTCAGGAGGAGTCATGAGATTTCAAGAAATGTGTGTTGGTTTTGCTTTTATATCTAGGGCTGATGCTGAAATCCTGGCATTTCAAGTTGACCAAGATTTCCAAATTACCCTTAAGTTGATACAATTTTGGGAAAATCCTGGCATGGCCATGTGGAAAATATTGCTCTGGGTCTCAAAGAATGTGTGATTTTTTTTAAAGGAAAAAAATTGAGATGAATCACAGGGGATGGCACCTCTTGTTAATTCCACTGAGGCAAGACCTCTTTTCCAAATGTTCCAAGGGATGCAGATGTTTCCTCACTGTTCCCATCACACAAACCTGATCCCCCCTTCTTCTTGGGCCTTATGGCTGAGTGAGACAAGTGCAGCCTCAGAGTTTTGCGAGGTTTTACAAGCTCCCGCTTGAGGCAGAGGGGCTTCAGGACTGAAGGAACAAAACGTAAAACTTTCCAGGTGTAGGGAGATGAGGAACAGATGTGAAGATGAACCCGTGACTAACACTCCTGGACTACCATAGCAGAACATTGTGACTTTGATCCTGAATGGCTGGAGGAATACTTAGCTCCTAGTTTAGAAATCAACAGTTATTAAGCACCTACTACATTCCTGGCAGGAAATCTATCGCATTCCTTTCCTCAACGCTGTGACCATCAACTTTGTGGGTTTAGAGGTTCTCATACATATTCTGTCCATTCTGCCACTATTTGAAAGGTCTTATTTGGAGATTTCTCCTGTCTGATCAATCTTGGTTTCACTTTTGCAAAGGCTCTTCCACCATATATAACTTTACAACTCTAGGTTTGATTGTGTGTGTGTGTGTGTGTGTGTGTGATACTCTGGCAGCCTGGTGAAGCCCAAGGACCCCTTCTTGGAATAATGCTTTTAAATACATAAAACAGATAGGATTATAAAGTTGAATATTTTGAATGTTGAGTACTTTGATAGGTATTGAAATGTATATTTTTTAAAAGTTCATGGATCTCACAAATTACCCTTAGATGTCTTCACAAATGTTTATGCTGTTCCTTTTCCTAGAGTTGAATAAAGTAGATTGCATCTTTTGGGGCAGGGTTTCTTTGGTCACAGAAGTTGGGGCACTGCTGAGTTCAGCCCTTCTCTCTTCTTTTCCTGAGATGGTGTCTGGTGTGTCTGCCTGGGTTGTGAATGGGGCAGGCAAACTCTGGGATGTCACAGGGGCTGCTGAGGTTACTATAAAGGCTGAAAATCAGCTCTTTCATCACAGAGGATTTTTAAAGTAATTTTCCTCAGCTGCAGGAGCTTTTTGAATTTGTCTCTTGGTCAAGCTTACTGGGCTATCTGTTGATTGTATGTAAATAATAACCAAGCTTAGATAGGGGATTGGGTGTGAGGATGGTGCACTCTTCTTAGTACATTGCCTAGCATATAGTAGGCATATAATAAATGCATATTGACTGACTGCTTCTGTAACCTACATGATAGCCATAGTAGGGTCAGAGATTTCATTTGGGTCTCTCCCCCCACCTCACCTTGCCCCCCCATCTCTGTTCCCTTTTCTCCATTTCCCCCATATTTCTTCTTCCCTTTCCCCCTCTCTATTGGCATTCTCTTTCTCCCTATTCTCAATTGTTATGTGCTCATTCATAGATTCATTGGTCCAGAAGTGGAGGGGACCTTAGGAGCCAATGACTCTAACCCTTCATTCTCCCCTTTCTCTCTTTCTTTTGTAATATAACTCAACTCTAAGAAAAAGGCAACATTGATTGGTTTGAGCATTGAGAACAAGTAAAGTGCTGAACCCAGAACTAGGGTTTGAAATCTGACTCTTTCACCTCCCACTTCTGTTACCCTGGATGAGTCATAAGCCCATGAACACAGAGCTGGAGAATCTTTGGAGCTTTCCTAATCCGATCCCCTCATTTCACAGGTGAGAAATTTGAAGGTCACCTAAGGTCACACAGATAGTTTCAAAGGTGGGATTTGAACCGAGGACATTGATTCAGATTTGGAACGAGAGGGGTCCTCAGAAGGGACTTATTGAAGTTCCCTCATTTTACAGATGAGAAGACTGAAGCTGAAGGCAAAGTGACAGGGAGTGTCAGAGGTGGAATTTAAAACAGAACTCAAAGGAGCTTAGATTGAAATCTTGGTTATTATTTACATACAATCAACAGATAGCTCAGGAAGTAGGGCCAAGAGACAAATCCAAAAACTCCTGCAGCTGAGGAAAGTGACTTTGAAAATCCTCTATGATGAACTCGATGATTTTCAGCCTTTATAGTGACCTCAGCAGCCCCTGTGACATCAAAGAGTTTGCCTGCCCCATTCACAGCCCAAGCAGACATACTCAGACACCATCTCAGGAAAAGAAAAGAAAAGAGGCTGAACCCAGCAATGCCCCACCTTCTGTGATCAAAGAAACCAGGCCCCAAAGATGCAATCTACTTTATTCAACTCTAGGAAAATGAAATCCCATGAACATTTGTGAGGACATCTAAAGAAGGGTTTCTCACCTGAGATCCATGAACTTAAAAAAGTATTTTGATAACTTCAGAACAATCTTCTCCAATTACAGATGGAAAGTCCATTGAGTCACTCATGGTCACCCAAGGAGATTACTCTGTACTTGGGATTTAAGCTGAGATCCTTTGACTCCAAAGTGGACTCCCTTTCCACTGTCCTGTTTAGCCCATTTACATAATTTTTCTGAGCCTCAGTTTACTCATCTGTAAAATGGAGATAATGGCTCCTGTGCCACTTGCCTCACTAGGTCACTGGGAAGTTCAAGGACTTGATCCAAGGAAAACAGCAAAACCTGCTTCTGCAGGTATAACCTGGCTGCGCCCTTCTCGAAGGACCAAGTAAGTGGAGCTTCAAGTTGCTCTATTATTTGCCCCATGCCTTACTGCCCTACCTCCCCCCAGCATATTCATTCCTTTCTTAGACATACAGTGCCCTGCTTCCTCTCTAGCAAAATCCACTCGTAGAGACTCAGTGGGTAGAGTTACTGGTGTGGGATTAGGAAGATCTGAGTTCAAACCCAGTCTCAGCAACATGAATGGCTGGGTGACTCTGGGCAAATCATTTCTTCTCTGTTTGCCTCAGTTTACCCAACTAGAAAATGGGGATAATAGCAGCCCCTATATATCCCAAGGTGGTTGTTGTTGTAAGGACCAAAGGAAAGGATATTTATGCAGAGCTTAGTGCATAGTAGGCACTAAATGCACATTAACTATCATTACTGAAGTATAAGTGACCAATAATATCTTGTAGTAAGACACTCTAACCCTACAGCATCTTGTCTTTGTCACACCCTGTGCTAGGCCATGGTGCAAAGAGTGAAAGAACCCCAGCTTCCTGGGAATTCACATTCTAATGGGGAGAGAGCAAGGGACTCTAACTCTAGGCATGCAGAGACAAACCCTAAATAGGTCCTTGCCCTCTCAGAGTTTACATTCTATAGGGAAAGGAACACGTATATATGTATGTGTGTATAGAGGTTTAGGCATATATGCACACATACACATATATGTATACTACGTATAACCTACACACATGTGTGTAGGCATGTATGTACATGTGTGTTAGTGTTTATGTGTATATAAATGCACACAAATATGTATATTCATATATTTATAAAGATGAACATTATATATTCCTTTCCCACAGGTATGCATTCATATGTATGTGTATATATATCCATACAATTATACATGTGTGTATATGTGTGTACACACATACATTATGTGTAATATATAGGTACCTCCCAGAGGCAGTTGAATTTTAATAGGACTCAATGTCTTAAGATAAAGGAATGAAATTCTAATAGTAGAATTTCAGGAAACAGCCAGGAGTAGAGATTTTTTTTTTGAGAAAGGTTAGTAAATACAATATCTTTGCACTACTCCTACAATCATAGCATACAGGCTGGCCCAGGTAGCCAAAGTCCTCCCCTCAGCTTTGGTTTCTCCTCAAATTGCAAAGTCTTGTGGATCCAGGCCGCTGGGATAGATAAAGAAGAGTAGAATTAGCTGGCGTCTAGGCCATACCTATTTGCACATGAAAGTGAATTCTTCAAAAGATGGCAATAAAGATTGAAAAGTCATAAACAGGGTACTCAGCATTAGCAAAGGGCAAGACATCTTAGGGATATGTCTCTCTAGCCTTTGATGCCTTGGGCAACTGCCAAGATCACTTCATTATACAGGAGAACCAAGAAAAGAAAAAGTGCTTATAAATTCGTCATCACAGAACCCAAATGTCACCAAATTAGATTTCTGTGAAGTTAAATCAAAGAAGGCAATTGGCTGTCTTTGCTTGTGCCTTACACTCCTTTGGAATCTGTCCTGGGGCCACCGTCTATGGTTTGGCAAGCTTGGGTTAACTCGAAGTCCCCCTCCACAGACTTTTCTAGGTGGGTATGAGATGGATGGATATGTGGGCCTCTTCACTTTAAGTTTCTATAATCTCCCACTTGGCTGTTGGGCCCACCATGGCTGTCCACTCATGATACCACCTACTGCTCCAGGGTGTGGCTCACATCTATAGAAGAGAACCTTCCACCTTCATTGGGTGCTACCTAGCTAACGATTGGAACAAGGTCCCTCAGTGACCTAACAACCAGAGTTGTCCAAAATGGCAACAACTATCTTGGCACTAGTGGTGTACCCTCATGAAGATTTTCATCCAATGGGGCTGCTCGTGGGGTCAGAGAATCTAGAGCAGGAAAGGACCTTCCTGACCACTTGGGTTTTCTTGGTAAAAAAGAAATGCCACAGTAATTAGTCACTTCCCTCTCCAGCTCATTTTTTAGAGGAGGAAACTGAGGCAAATAGGGTTAAATGACTTGTTCAGGGTCACACAGCTAGTAAGTGTTTGAGGGTGGACTTGAACTCATGTCTTTCTGACTTCATGGCAGGCACTCTATCCACTGTACCACCTAGCTGCCCATATAAAATGCTTGGCAAACCTTAAAAGTGCTTTATAAACGAGAACCATTATGATTGTTATTTATTCTGATTGTTACTGAGACAATCAGATTTGTGGTGTTAGTGAAATCTGTTATTGAAAAAACTCAAAACTAAGAGAGGCACGTAGACTAGAAAGATGATGATCCAAGTCTGGAATATAATATAATATAATCATATATGAGTATGATATAATAAAACATGATATATTTAAATTAAATCACATTGATAACATCAGTAACAGTATTTGTCCTGGAAAAGCAGAATGTGACCCTCAAGGTTCTTCTCCAGCAAGAAATATCCTACAAAAATATTAAGATTCTACAATATGTTAGTGACAGATGCAAGTCTGGAAATCCCTATTCCATAACCCTCCTTTAAATCATGATCAAATGAGGCCTAAAACAAGGAGAGACAGACTCCCCATAGATGTGCCCTCCTGTCATGGAGGAGGCCCTGGGAATAGTTCAAATGAAGGAAAGCTTCTATAGACATTGTGAGGTCCACCATAGCCTTCTGTCTCAGGATATAGTGTGCTAATAACATTGCGCTTCAGCAGAATAGGGGGCCTCGTCCATGAACTTCATGGTACCTCAGAAGGGACAAGCCAGTAATTCACACAGGTAAAACAAAGTGGATGAAGAGTGCATTCTTCTAAGGACTCTATGATCTCAAACATGATTATCCTTTTCAATAGTGCAGATGGCAACGTACAGCAACCTTCTCATCCTATCCTGTTCTCAAAAAATCCCTCCCACAGCACATGGCCCACAGCTCACATGGAATGGAGAGGAGTGTTGGAGGGAGAGCTTTTAGGTTTATTACCATTTTATGGATACAAATGAAGTGCTCAGGCTGCCATTTGTTTTGCCTTGTCCCATATATACACATGACTAGACCACCTACTACTGTAAAAAGCAATTTATAATACATGGTAATATATGGTAAGTGCCTTAATAGGAAAAAAAAAGTGTTCTGGTGAATGCAGTTTCCAGATGGTTAATTCTTTTTGAATAACTAGACTCTCTATTTGCAATTAGGGTTTTTATCCCAGGACATTCCCAACTCTGGAGGCTGATTTCCATCCTAGAAAATTTCATTCTAGTTTCCGTATCAGAAAGATAGTGTTTAGAGGTGGGGGAAAGCATTTAGTCGAGGCTGTGCTGGAGCCAGCTTAAACTGGATCATGAGAGTTGATTGTGAAGTTTTAAATGTCAGCATTTATATCTCAGAACTCAGCGAACTCTAAAAATCAGGACTTGGTTTATTGTTTTGTTGACTGCTTAAGAAAATATTAGTTATAATTTTAATGATTGAAGTTAAATGTAAAATGTGTTGGGCTACATTTTTTTCTTAGAAGAGGCTGTTAAACATTAAAAAATATATTTGCATTCTGTTTACTTTAAATAAATATACCACCTTTCCTATGTTGATAAAATGCTTTGATTCTCTCTCTCTCTCTCTCTCTTTCTGTCTCTCTCTCTCTCTCTCTCTCTCTCTCTCTCTCTCTCTTTCTCTCTCTCTCTCTTCACCCCCCCTCTCTCTCCATAGCCTTTGATACTGATGATAACTCCTCTTTGATATTCTTTTCTCTCTAGGTTTTTATGACATCCATCTGTATTCTGGTTCTCCTCCTCCCTCTCTGATGCCTCCTCTGTTTCCTTTGCTAGATCCTTCTCCAGATCATGCCCTCTAACCATAGGTGTCCCTCAAGGCTCTTCTCCCCCAATACTACTTCACTTGGTGATTTGATCAGCTCCCATGGATTAATTGCCCTGTTCATGCTGATGATTTCCAGCAAATCTCAGCAAATAAGTCATTCCTGTCCCAAACTGACGATCTTTAATCTCACCTCTCCAACTGCCTTTCAGACCTCTTGAATTGGATGTCCAGTAGACATCTTAAACTCAATCCGTCCAAAATGAAGCTCATTACTTTTTTCCCTAAACCCTTCCCACTCCTACATGCTCTATTTTACCCTCCCAGTTCCTCAGGCTCATGATCTAGGAGTCACCCTGGATCCTTTGCTCTACCCCCACACACACCATATCCAAATGGTTGCCAAGCCCTTTTGATTTTGCATTTGCAGTATCTCTCAAATATCTCCCCTTCTCTCTGACACTGCCCCCGCCCCAATGCAAGCTTTCATCACCTAATGCCTGGACTACTGCCATCGCTGCTGATGACTCTTCCTGCTTCAGGTTTCTCCCTACTCTAGACTATCTCCCATTCAGTCATCAGAAAGGATTTTCCTAAAGCTAAAGTACAATCTTCTCACAACCATATTTGATAAGCCCCAGTGACTCCCTGTTGCCTCCATGATCAAGTACAAAATGCTCGTTTGCCATTTAAAGCCTTTTATCACGAGCCCCCTCCTACCTTGCCAGTCTTCTTATATTTCATTCCCCAGCAAATCCTCTGACCCAGTGACACTGGCCTCCCAGATTGGCCACAAACAAAACGCTCTGCTTCTTGGCTCTGGGCAGCTTTCTCTGTCTGTCTCCTATGCCTAGAATGTTCTCCCTTCTGTGCCCTAATATCTCATCTTTCTGGCTTCCTTTAAATCCCAATAAAAAGAACAAGTTATGGTATATGAATGTGATGGAATACTATTGTGCTATAAGAAATGGGAAGGAGATGGACTTCATAATTACCTGGAGAGGCATATACGAGAATTGATGCTGAGTGAGAAGAGCAGAACCAGGAGAAATTTGTACACAGTCACAGATAT
>CM053597.1:8976559-9004207 GCA_028646575.1 Pseudocheirus occidentalis | reverse complement strand
CCCAATCTCCTCCTCTGGACCACCCCTAGATTCCTCCCACAACCTTATTGTGTATAGAACCCCATCTTCCCTCTGTGTGGTGTGAGAGCGCCATGGAATAGCCTAGTATAGACTTTGCTCTGTGAGAGTGCCTGAGATAGCTTAGTAGAGACTTGCTCTGTGAGAGCACCTTTAAATGGCCTAGCACCCCACGTGGCGAACTTGAACTTTCAATAAACTTTACTTTTTCTTTGGCTGAGAAGACTTGAGTGGAATTCTTTCAGCAGGAGCCGGCATGTTGGTATTTTGGGGTCTCAGGCAGCCCTTAACCCTCTTTGGTCTCCTCTTCAATCTACATACCTGACACTGTGCTGAGATATTTACAAATATTGTCACATTTGATCCTTACAACAATCCTGGGAGGTAGGCATTATCATTATCCCATTTTATACCTGGAGAAACTGAGGCAGAAACAGATGAAATTACTTCCCTAGTGGCACAAAACTAGTACAAGGCTGAGGCTGAATTTGAACTCAGGTCTTTCAAACTCTAGGCTTCCTCTGTCCACTCTGATGGTCCCTAGTTACCCAAAAGGAATGAGCTTTTCCTGACTGCAAGTCTGTGTACTCTGCCCCCCCCCCTTAGCTCCATCCAGCATTTGGAGACCTAGGATGCTGTTCAGTCATTTTTCAGTAGCATTCAGCTCTTTGTGACTCCATTTAGAGTTTTCTTGGCAAAGATCCTGCATACCTGGGATATTATGGTGCAAATGTGATGGTTCCGTGGTCACCAATGATGAAAATAGATCCTTATAGTAGCTTTTGCAAACCTTTCAACTTTGTCTCTTAGCTGTTCCCTTGCCATCTCTATTGGTGAATCCTCATTGGAAAAGTGTGGTTGAACCTCACACCAAACTTTCCAATAGATTTATTTTCATTGCTTTTTCCTGTTTTTAATCAAAATTTTCCCTGGTACTGTTTTACACGAGGTTGTGTTCTATAGTGGTGTTGCCCTTGGCATTGCCTTTGTCCCTTTGGCAACGAGCTTGTGTTTGCTGCTATAGGCTGTTTGGGGCCTCTGTTGACCTCTTAATTGAAACAGCCTTCTGAAGTGGCATCCCTGATAGCAAGTTCATTCATATTGATGCACCAAACACAGATGCCAATGCCTTAGAAGAAAGCCTTGGAGAGTTGCCATATCTACAAGGTCCATTGACCAGTTACCAGTTTTGTGCTTAATTCCTCTCCATTTAGTTAGAAATAAATGGAAGGAAGAGAGTAATGCAGACTAAAAAGAGCAGATAGTACAGTACTTTTAACAATCCTAAGAGGTTTCCACATTTGAGAGCCATTTTTTTCAACATTCAATGACACTATTTGACTGTCTGCTCCCCTGATTGGTGAGTTCCTGCTCCACACTGCTATTTCATGGGGGTCCCCAGAGATGCTCCCTTTGCTCTCAGGTCAGCTCACTCGCCAGACTTTTCTGTCTCCTTGTGAGCAACCTTTCCCCTTCGAGATCATCTCCCTCTTCCTAGCACCCCTGTATGTGTCATCTCCCTTCATTAAACTAGAAGCTTCTGAGGGAGAAGCCTATTTTTATTGCGTATATTTCTGTCCCTGGCACTTAGTACAATGCTTGGCACAGAGCAAACACTGAAGAAATGCCTCATTTTGAAATAATCCGTTGAATTCCACTATCACTAGAGATTCCAAATTTCAGGTGATCTAGAAGATGAAGAAGATCCGAGTAAGCTGCAACCTACTTTGTGCAAACAGCCGCATTGACGGTCCTTTCAAGGAAGTGTTTAGGCAAGAAAACGCAACAATCCAATTACTTAGTGACAGTGAGGGATCTAAATGAGCAAAACAACCAGAGCTCACATTTTTATAGCTCTCCCCATGTACCAGGCAGCGTGCTGAGCACCTTCAAATTATTCTCTCATTTGGCCCTCACAGCAACTCTGGGGAGGAAGAGGTGAGGAAACTGAGACAAACAGGAGTTTAGTGACTTGTCCATGGTCACACAGCAGGGAAGTGTTTGAGGATGACTCAGCTCTTCCTTCCTCCAGGCCCAGTATTCTACCTACTGGGTCACCTCCTTGAAAAGCATCTGGCATGTGCCAATTGGACAGTAGATATTATGCTGGATGCAATACACACATATGCCAAAATGAGATAATCCCTGCCCTCAAAGAGTCTACATGCTACTTGGGAAAGTAGAGGAAGGATCTGATGACGTTGCTAACTCTATAACTTTGAGTAAGGCATTTCATCTTCATGACCCCAGCATCCTTGTCTAGAAAATAAAGGCATGGCACTACAGCATCTTTGCAGTCCCCCAGTTCTATATGATTCACTGAACTGACATAGCTATAGGGCACAATGGATAGAGTCCTTGGCCTGGAACTAGGAAGATCTGAAGTTCAAATTTGACCTCAGACACTTACTAGCTTTGTGACCGTGGGCAAGTAACTTAATCTTTATTATTGCCTCATCTGTAAAAAAATAATAATAATAATAATAATAATGACACTTCCTAAAGTTGTATAGATAAAATGAGGTAATTGTGAAGTGTTTTGCAAACCTTTAATCATTATAATTATTCTAGCTCTTATCATTATCAATCTAAATTAAATTGAGAAATGCATAAAGGTTCTTTCAGCAGCACCTTTTCAGGCTCACAAGCTCAATCAGGACATGGTCAAAGACATACAACATTATCCCAGAAGAAAATGTAAACATCTGGCCACACCTGACTGACAGCATATACTCCTCCAGGCTGGCCCTATCTCAGCACCTTGGCACTTTAAAAAGAGGCCTTTGTGGGCCTCCCACCCCTACTGCTCCCAGGTTGACAAGAGCTGAGGGTGCCTCTGGGAGCTGGGGACTGTTTACAAGAGAATGTAAACAAGCAAAATCTTGCTCTGGTTTTTCGTGATGGAGGAAATTCAATGAAAATAATTGAGTGGGGATATTGTCCCAGGTTTCTAAGAATCTTGGGAAATGCAGCTTTAAGTGTGAGTTCTGCAGAAAACAGTGTTCTCAGTCTGTCATCCCTGAAAAAATTACTTCTCTGGAAATAATTATGCAACAGACATACCAGGTACAAATGTGAGATTGGAAATGGACCCAGCACAAGAGAAAAAGCATTGGAAAATATAGGGCTAGTTTTGGTGGAACTCTGGAGAGATTAAAGGCTTTAATAAAGGATTCCATTGTTTTAAACACTATCTTCACTGTCCCTTTTGTTAGCCAATGACACATCTTTGTATGCATCCTAATCTGGAACCAAACTTTAAAATCAATATGGGCTAAAGTAAATATGGGATTCTAGGTCCAAGATCCAATATGACCGTGTTTAGCACAGGCCAGCAGAGTGTCAGCAACCAGAGGGTACAAGCTACCTCACTTATTATTATTATTTTTTTATTTCTATGACCACTGACTAGCATGATTCCCGAACTTAATAAATGTTCCTTGGTTGATTGGTTGTTGGGTAGATTTCAGAACAGAATAAATTTTAAAAGTTTCTAGGTTTAGTTCCTCTCCCTTCCCAGTGCCCACAATCCAATCCCAGTTCTCACTCCCCCCACCCCGACCATGCCTGAATGCTACCAGCAACCTTGAAGGATTCATTGAATCAAAATGGATCTTATTTGCTAGCTGACTTCTGATTTCATCATTCTACTCAAACTATGTTCTCCACAGTCACTAAGGATCCCTTAATTTCGATATCAAATGATCTTTTTTTTCCACACACATTGTTCTTGTTGCAAGTTGTGACATCACCTTCCTCTTCAAGAGCAAAGGACAAGCAACAACAACAAGGTGCTTAAGGAATGCCCGAGAATTTACTGACTGATTTACCCAAGGCCACACAGTCCAGAAGTAGCTAAGCTGAGATTCAAACGTAGGTCCCTTGGACCTACAAGGAGCTTTCTTTCCTCATCCTTTGCATCTCCTTAGCTGGTCTCTTCTTTCCTGTAATCCACCTTAGAAACCACCAAGGACTTAACTCATCTTCCTAAGGAACCACTCTGATGATATCAGAAGCCCTCAGTGGATGCCTGCCCGTCACCTACAGGATAGAGACCACACCCCTTACTCTAGCATTGCCTACCTTACACTAGATTCTTAGCAGTGCCATCAAGTCTTGGCTTCACAAATTGCAAGACTTGTAAAGAATGGTCAGAGTCAGTCTTTAAACCCTCAGGAAGGTCTGTTCTCTCTCACTTTTCTCCTTTGAATATAGCTTCTATCCTTGGGCATTGTCTAAACATGTCACACCACAATGAATTCATTTGACGTCAAACCTCTTTGTGTTTATGTTTCTTGGAGGAGAAAGCCATGCCAATAAGGTATGAGCTAGAGCTAGCCATGCCAAATTGCAAGGGCATCAAGTCAGGCTGAGTCCTAGTGAAAGCTTGTGTGTCTTCTGCCTAAGATCCAGGCTGGCTAAGTCTGGAGAAGACCTTCACCAAAAGGTTGACCCCAGGCTAAGAGGCGGACTTGTAATAATTGTTGGGGGGATAATTCTCTCTTGGGCAAGGCTCTGAATGCTTAGACAATATTGCTAGGGCCCAAGGCATTGCTGGGCTACTATCAGCGTGAGAGTGCTATAAACATTAGAAGGAGAATGTGAACTCAGCTATCTTCTGCCTAACCCAGGCAGGAATTCATGCCCCACCAAGCTGCCTCATTTGATGACTTAAATGAGAGTATTCTAATCCATAATGTGTGGGCATCTCTTAATATCTTTGTTTATCCCTCCCTCCCATACCAGAATATAATGACTCCAAATGGTCTATGAGCTCATCACCTCAGGAATTTTGGTGCAGGTGGCCAGCTGCCTCTCTAGGCCTGTCCATCCAGCACCACTCTCTGACTTGGTCTTGGATAAAGTCACCCCCAGAAGTTCTGCTCTATGTGTCCAGGGCTCAGCTGACTTTCTCCTAGCCTGATATGGCTGCTGAAGCAAGCTGCAGCCCGTCCATACCTAGGACTCCTCATTCTCTCTATGCTGAGTCGAGCCTCTTTGAGCTGACATCTTTATTTGAGGTCTCTTCCTCCTCATTCCTCCCTTGTTCACAACATGTTCTCCTGTCCAACCCTCCCACACACACACACACCTATTAGTGCTTCAGAAGTTGGAGAGTTCCATGCTTTGTACTGGAAAGATTGTTGTTGGTGTTTTGCAAAAGAGCTTTTATTTCCCATAGGAGGTTGTACTCTGTCCCAAACCCATTCAGCCCTTATCCAATTTTGAATCCAACTTATCACCCATTTCCATTCTCCAAACACAGTTCTGGGCACATAGTAGTCATTTAAACGAACCTGTGTATTGGTAGATTTTAAATGTGTGTGTGTGTGTGTGTGTGTGTGTGTGTAAGATGCATGCATATGTCACCATAAATAAATATGTATCTGTGTGTGTGTATCCCTAGCAACTAATATTTAAAATAAACATTCTCATAGCACATTAATGTTTGTAAAGCAAGATTATTTCACTTGCTACTTCCACACCCATATGAGGTAGGTGCTGCTATTATCCCCTTTTATAGATGAGAAAACAAGCTGAGACCATAGGATTTGCCAAGTATAATACAACTAGTGTCTGGGTGAGGATTTGAATACATGCTTCGCTTGATCCCACATCTAGCACTCAATCTACAACCCCACAGTACCTCCTCATGGATGAGATGGTAATGTTGGCCTCCCCACAACTGACCTTGTCTTTGGGGGTTGGGGGGGGGGGAAGCTGGAGGCTTTCTTTGTAAATCTTTGTTGTCTCCCTTGATAGACTATAAGCTCCCTGAGGCCAGGGATTCTTTTACCCTTGGCTTCCATGCCTAGTACGGTATTCAGCAGAGAGTAGGTGATTAATAAATTATTCCTGAGAGATTGATGGTTGTGTCTAAGACCTCTCCTGGTACACAGAGAAATGTGATTCGGAAATTCTTCATTAATTTTATGGACTCATTTCTAAGCCCAGCAAAGGAGATAAAATATGCTTCTTCCTGTACCCTACAAATGTTCCCTTTTAAGGTAACTGGCTTCAAGTAAGACATTTTGATTGAATTTGGATTTTGAGACTCTCGGTTCATCAGCTTCACACGGGCATATGCGTCTCTCAGCCAGGAACATGTTTTATTGATGTACTATCTTTGCTCCATCCGAAGATTTGACTCGCCTCATAAGTCTTAAATTAAAATCCAATATCTCTGTGGGTTTTTGTGAGGTTACATTTATCACTTGAATTGAGCCCAGGGAGATATGTCACAGATTTTAAAGACCATGAACTATTTCCATGAATGACTTTGCTCAAATCAGTTGATTTCATAACAGGGTTGAACATTTGAGCAAGAAATGTAATTTGAAGTGCTGAACCCTATTCTTATGGGTTTAGCAGACTGTTGAATGTATAGGTGCTTTAGAAGGTAATTTACACATGTGAGTGACACCATTTGTAAGCATATCAAAGATCTTCTAATTATTACATTACTTTATTATTTATGAGACAAGATGGTATAGCAGATACAGGAACATCCCTAGGGCCAGATCAGGAAGATCTGGTTCAAGTCTAACCTATGGCCTGTCTTGACTGTGAGACCGTGGACAAGTCACTTAACCTCTTAGGTTTTTGAGGCAATTATCTTCTGACTACAAGCTGCAGGAAAGATTCCAATCCATGTCAGCAGAGAAAATATCTACATGAGGAATTTTCCTTTACTAATAAAACCATACAGACATATGTGCACATTTATACATTTTATATGTATATATGTATACTATACACACATATGTGTGTATACATGCTATATTGAGGTCATGGACTTTCCCCACCAAGCCTCCATGCTACCTGACATACTTTCACTGCATCATGAGAAGATGGTAGTTACTGGGAAAGACGCCTATGCTGGGAAAGATTGGCCTCCTTGTGTTAAGATCTCGGACTCACTTTCCTTCTATCCATACATCTTAGACAATAGTAATGGTCTAATTGTTCACTCCATTCCTTGCCTTGTCTTCTCTTCAGTTCTCACAATGATGCACTCTTGACTACTCCAGAAACCTTTCCCAGAATCCTCTTCATCCTGGAAAATCATTCCATTCCTTAGAAGTGCCCTGTGCCCCTGTGATCTCTCCCTCAGGATAGATGGCTCCTTAATCTAGATCTTCCCCTTAAGAAAGCATCCAGGCCAACCACCTCTTCAATTCTCCCCAGTTTATATTCCAGATTTCTCCATTATACAGGCAGACTTTGGAGATGTTACAGGTTCTGTTTCAGACCACAATAAAGCAAATACCACAATAAAGCAAGTCACATGATTGTTTTGTTTCTCAGTGCATATAAAAATTAGAGTTTTGCTATACTGTAGTCCATTAAATGTGCAATGGTATTATATCTTTAAAGGAGATACATATCTTAACTTTTAAAAATAACCTAGGGCAAAAAGAAAATGCAAACCATCACCTGAGCCTTCAGTGAGTGGAAATCTTAGGAGTAGAGGGTCTTGCCTCTATGTTGATGTCAGCTGACTGATCAGGGTGGTGGCTGCCGAAGGCTGGGGTGACTGTGGCAATTTCTTAAAATAAGACAACGATGAAGTTTCTCATATCAATTAACTCTTCCTTTCACTTGAACACTTAGAGGCCATTGTAGGGTTATATCACTGCTCTAATTTCTTTATTGTTGCATCTCAGGGAAAGGTGGAATAAGGAGGGAGCAGCAAGCTGGTGGATTAGTCTGAACACACACAACATTAATCAGTTAAGTTTGCTCTCTTACATGGGTGTGGCTCATGGTGCCCCCAAACAATCCCATTAGTAACATCAAAGATTTTTTGTTGGTGTTGTTTGGTTATCTGGTTATGCTGTCAGGTCTGAGTCTTCATGACCCCATGGACCATGGTGCACTAGGCCCTTCTAGCTCCACTATCTCTTAAAGTCTAAGTTTGTGATGCTTCTTGAAGAAAAGGCATGACTCCATTGATACAAAGCATGATCATACACAGTGGTCTCTCAGTGGGAAGCTCTTGCAAACAGGCACATAACAACTCTGGACACTGGGTACAATACATCAGACCCTTGGGAGTCCTTCTGAGAATGGTGGACCAAAATCATAGTACATTATCTTTCACTCCAGCCCCTCCCCCTTCTCAAACTACATATCACTGACTAGGCCACCACTATCCTCCCAGTCACCCAAGTTTGTGACCTCAGATTCAGTCCATTGCCAGATCTCTTTTTCTACATTCACAGCATTATATCTGCTTCCCTCCACTCACAATTATTACTCATATACATTCCCACTTCACCCCACTGCAGAAATATTTTGATGCCCTTCTAACTGGTTGATTTACCTCTAACAGCCTCCATGGAACTTTGAAGGTAATATTTCAAAAGCACAGCTATATCCTAGTTATGTCACACACACACACACACACACACACACACACACACACACCCTTTCCTTCCCAAGGAGCTCCAGTGTGTGGTTCCCTGTTTCCTGCAGGATCAAACATAAAACTCTTGTTTGGCATTTAAAGACTCTCATAACCTAGTCTCTTTCTAGGGTTTCTACATCCCTCTGTACATTCTCTGAACTAACTGCACTTGCCTTTTTGCAGTTCCTTGAATAGGCCATTATATCTCCTAATCCCCTGATTTTGCAAGGATTTGTCTCCATGTCTGGAATACTCTGCTCCATCAGCTCAGTCTCTTAATTTCCCCGTGAGACTCAGTTTAAATCTTACAGGAGGCCTTTTCCTGGTTTCCCCTACTCCCCACTGCTAGAGTCCTCTCTCTGACATTACCTTCCATCCACTCTGCATATATCTTTGGTTTATCTAAATATTTAGACACTTCCTCCACCATTCGCATGTCAATTTTATAAGAGTAGGACTGTGGGAATTGCGATTTTGTATTGATTTTTTTTACCTTTGTTTTCTCAGCAATTAACAAGGTATTCGACTTATAGCAAATGCTTAATAAAATCTCGTTCCCTCTTGGACAGATTATCTTCCAGAAACTAGGTGAGCCTAGTCCCTGAAGATGACTCCAGCAAAGTACTAACTCTGGTAGGTGCTACCCAGATGAAAGGGCTTCGTGTATGACATGTAAGTGGTTCTCCAGGAACCTGCCTAGCTCAATGCAGAGATGCTTATCACCATGTTGGTCCAGAGTGATAGCTTCCCCATTCATACCAATTTTCTATCTTGTGTGGCTTATAGTCATAAGACATTGCAGTCTCAGAGAAACAAAAAAAAACCAGCTGGCTCATAGAAGGCAATAGAGAAGAACACTGTGGGTATGAACGTGTTGTATCATACAACCTGTAATGAACAATGTACCATGACAAAAGGCCTGGCGGGAGTCAGATCTACTGGTTGTCATTGTTTATTAAGCTTCCCAAGAGTTTATCTGGCTAACTCCATACTTGTTCTTTGCTTGGATCTGAGATGGATTTCCTGGTGTTTTTGTTTCATTTTTGTAGGATGTGGATTCAATTCCGTCTCTAAGACTTTCTGGAGAAAGTGAACATCTTCATTACGTTGGGTGGAACATGTGGCTACGTGATTAGAGGACTTGACCCAGAGTTGTATAAGATTGACAGTCTTGAAAGGGCTTCATCTTTAGAGGAACTATTCCATCAGAGCTATTGGAGTAATCAAGTACCAGCTCTCAAAGACTGTCTGCTAAGATATTGAGGGGTTTGGATCTAGGTCAGTAGAGAGAAGCTTTGGAAAGGGACAATCAATAATTATTGAGGGATCACAATATGCATCTGTGGCAATGATTTTCTAAGACATTTTCAGTTCTGGGAGCAGAGCACATTTTCTTATTTTTCCCTAGAGTCCACTGAGAATTCTTGATGCTGTTGAATCAAAGTAAGTCCCCATGCCTTCCCACAGGGTCTTCCAAACTATACCAGGTACTTTTTGCTTATGCCCTCATGCACAGCAGGTTTCATCAATACTGTGGGTGACACATCTAGGCTGATGGTTTTTACCAGAGAAAAAATCCAGTTTGTCAGCCTTACTCCCTCAGTCCTGTTGGGTCAGGTCCAACCTTTACCACTTCACTGAGACTCAACTAGACTAATCTTTTTGTGCCGCAGACAGGGAGACTTTCAGCTCCTTATCATGACTCATGTGTCAAAGCTTTGGGCCATGCTGCCTAACTCTTTCTGACTTTTTGCTAAACTGCCCAGTTTTCTTCTCCTCTCAGTCAGTCTATTGTTGGAGGTTTTGCTTTAGCATTCTCTGAGTAAGAATTTTCAGATTAAAGTTCAAATGGATAAATATCTAGCACATCAGAAGACAGGCCCAAGTCCATATATTGGGTAGAGAAATTAATCATTGCTGAATTATCATCAGGATTTTCCCCCCACAAACTAAATCATCCCTTCTCTGCATGAGTGATTCAGCTGATTGATTTTCAGGAAACATTTTCGTATTCATTGCTTGCTCATTTGCTGTCAAGATTGAGCACTAGTATCTTTTGCTTTTCATTAGCTGCTGCGTGGTTTAGTAGATAGAGACTTGTCCTTGAAGCCAAGAAATCTGGAATTCCAGGGGCACATTTGACACACAAAGGCAGAGTGACACTCGTAAGACCTTCTCAGTGCCCTAGGTAAGTAAGCTTGTAAGTTGGAGAATGCGTGGCAAGTTCTTTGGGAGCAGTCATTTACTTGCCTTGGAGGTCCAAGGAAATCAAGAAAATCACAGACCCAGTCCCATGTTTATCTTCTTTGAGGACAGAAATGTCCCTGGTGAGCCTCCATCCAAAAATTTCAGTCTGGATGGATTCCCATGTTGCTTGGGACACTGGTTACTGCTACTTCATCTGGCAATTATCTTCTTTTCTTTCATAAAGTGGAAGAGAATAATGGATACCAGTGAAAAGCAGAAGCACACTGATATGTCAGTCAGGTGGTTACCAAAGACTGTCAAGGTGCCAGGCTCTATGCTAAGCACTCTGAGTACAAAGGAAGGTGAGCCGACCAGTCCCAGATCTCAAAGAGCTCAAATTCTAACGAGGGAGATAGCAGGCAAACAACCACGCACGATCAAGACTGATGTGGTGTAAATGGAAGGAACTTGGGAGGGAAGACATTAATAACAGGTGTCCGTGGCGCAGGGAGGCCTCCATAAGGGGCTGATATTAAATCTGAGGTTTGAAAGAGACCAGGAGAGCCAGGAAGTAGACGGAGGTTATTCCAGGCCTGGTGGATGGCAAGGGAAAGGGGAGAGAGCAAGAGATTGTTATCATTGGTGAGTAACCACAAGAAAGTCAGTGTGGCCAGATCGTAGAGCATGTGGACAAGAGTCAAGTCTAAGAAGACTGAAAAGATAAAAAGATATCAGTTGTAGCACTCAGAAAACCAAATTGAGGACTTTACATTTGCTCTGGGTGGCAATAGAGAGCCACTTCAGCTCTTTGACTGGGGGAGGTTGATACGGGCATATTGAGGTTTCATGATGTGTTGGATGGAACCCAAAGAATTCAGAGTCAGACCATCTCTAATCTAAGTACAGGCATTTATTGAGATTGATGCCTCTCAGACATGGGCTAGGTTCCAAGAGGAACCAGCAACTTACTAAGATAATACAGGACAATTTATGGTGTAATGATGCTGATCACACAACAAAAATTAATAGTAAAAAGGCAGAGATTAGGTAATGGGAAGGGGCCCCTTCTATGATTTGGTGGCCGAACATCCTGGTCACACTGCTTTCTTACTGGCTAGATATTGTGGTCCTGTCTTGAGATAAATGGATGGTGTGGTTGTGGCTGAATACAAGAACACACCTAGTCAAATATAGGAATCAGATCTTGGGGGAGTAGCTATATTGAGTCTGGGGGCTTGAGGTATGGTTAAAGCCAGATTGCTTGGTTAAATAAGAACAGGCAAGCTGTTCAGTGAGGTCTACAAAAAAAGTTAGAATTGTGGTACTACGGGCAGCTTTGTTATAATTCTATCAGTTGTGCCTGCACTTTGGGATAACTGATTTGGCAGCTGAGTGGGAGATAAATTGGAGTCAGGAGAGACTTGGGGTAAGGAGACCAATCAGAAATCTACTGTAATAATTGAGGGGAGGTGCAATGAGGACCTCTGTCAGGGTTGTGGTTGTGTGAGTGAAGAGAAGGGTACATATCAGAGACATTACAAAGGTAAAAAAATGATAAAAACTCCTCAATAGGTTGGATAGAGAGGGTGAATACAATTGTGAGTTAAGGTGGACACTGAGGCTAAAAGTCTGGGTGACTGGAAGGGTAGTCATGTCCTTGACTGTTATAGGGAAGCTCAGTTGGGTAGAGTTATGGGGGAAAGGTCATGAGTTCTGTTTTGGATATGTTGAGTTTGAGGTGCCTACTAGACTTCCAGTTCAAGACTTCTAAGAGATGGTTGGTAATAAGAACTGAGAGCTCAGCAGAGAAGTTGAAGATGGCTATATAGATCTGGCAATCATCTGAGAAGAAATGAACATTGAGGTGATGGGAACTAATGAGGTCACCAAGTTAGATCATGTAAGACAGAAATTTTTATGTTATTTTGACAACTAAATTTCACAATATTTGGTTTCCTTTGTAATTCCCTACACTTTATTTTCCTATATTTAAAAACATGATTCTGAGAAGAAGTCTGTAGATTTTTTCTGACTGCCAAAAAAATGAAAGACTAGGATAGATGGAGAAATGGGACCAGAAGATGGTGGCAGCAGCAGCAGCAGCAGCAGCAATAGCAGCCTTGGAGAATGTCTACAGTTAATGGGTTCAACCAGGTTGAACATCAAGCAAAAGATTCTGAGAAGAAGCACTCAGACAGGGAGGAGAAGAAGCAGGTGAGAGCAGGATCACCAAAAAAACTAGAGGAGAGAGACAGAAAAACAGGGTGATCAATGGTGAAAAAGGCTGCTGAAATGTCAAGAAGGATGAAGACTTGGGAAAGTGCATTTGATTTGCCACGAAGAGAACTTGGTAACTTTAGAAAGAGGACGTTCAGTTAATGAAGACGATCAGAAGCCAGATTACAGGGAATTTCTAATTGAGTGAAAGGAGAAGAAGTTGAAGCAGTGAGCATAGAAAGCTGTGAAGGAGAGAAGAGCTCTAGGACCATAGTTAGCAAAATAGGCAGTCAGATAATAAAAGGGATTTTGCTAAGGATGGAGGAAACAGGCAGATCTCATTCTAACTGCCTATAACATCCTTCCCATAATGGTGGTCAGCTTCGAACAAAACACTCCAGACATCTAGTCTGATGAGAGCAGAGTACGAAGGTGGGATATTAGCTAGACAGCTGGGAGGTGTGGAAGATAGAGCACTGAATTCTGAGTCAGGAAAACCTGAGTTCAAATACTACCTCAGATGCTTCCTGATTTTGCCCTTCACCACAGGACTTTAAAGTGGGTAAAAATGATACAATACTATTGGTAATGTCTTTTCACAAGTGCATAAATTGGATCTAAGTGAGGCAGGGTTGCATGAAGTCATAAACTTCACTGTCTTCCAATGTCATTGTAATTCAGTGGCAAGAAAAGAGTCAAGATGATTGGCAGTGACTCAGGACACAACATATAATCTTGATTTCTTCAATGTCTAACCTAGTCCCAAACACTCCACAGTGCCTAGTTCAGCCACCTTCCTGGCTATTGGAATAAATTGCTCTCATCCTCCCCTTCCTCCAGAGGAAGTATTCAGATAATTGGGGTACACATCTCCCTAAACTCACTGATGGGTTTGAGCCCTCTCGGTTACTCTCAATCTGGCTTAATCCATTGCCAAAACAGTTTGGCTGGCTGCCCATTCTATAACTTCTCGGAGTCACAAGTAAGAGTTGGGTACTTCAGGTAGTTTACCAAAGGTGGAAAGCAGCCCTGAAAAGGGCTCAGCAACCCTCCCACCAGAGGTACTTACTAGGCTTTCTTGAACACTCTCCACATACATATCTACATATAGAGAATAAATATGAAGAGAACAAACATAAGACAAAGGCAAGACAATGAAGGAAGCAGGGCACTAGCAGTTGGAGGACCGAGAAAGACTTTGTACAGATGATAGTGTTGAATGAAAGGGGCTCTGTGAGTTGAAAGTAAGGAGTGTGGGGGTGGGGAGGCAGTATTCCAGGCAAGAGAGATGCCCGTTCAAAAGTCTAGTGATGAGAGATGGAGCGTTGTTCATGCAGAACAGAGAAAAGCCCTGTTCAGCCCCATCCCAGAGTGTGGAAAGGAGAGAAATAAACAATGAGACTAAAAAGATAGGATGGAGGGAGGTTGGAAAGGACTTTCAGAATGAAACAGAGATTATGTTTGAGTCAAGAGGCACTAGAGAATCTCGGCTCAAACATAATCCCTGTTTCACTCTGGGCCACACAATATCTTTGTCATTCTCATATCTTGTCTCCTCTCCTTACAATGGCATAGTCTAGCAAAGGCCAATGTTTGCTGTGAGAGTGCATTCATGAAGTTTTATTGTGTTTAGGTAAACAGAAGACTGTGTTGGTGATAAGGTCGAGAGACCTACAATTCTTCAGTGTTATGTAACCATGGTAGCTGCTATTCAATTTTATTCCTCCCAAGGACTCTCTACCATGTCTGGTAGACAGTGCCTACTCTTACATTAAAGTTACTCAGAATTACAAGCTTGTCTTCTTTGGGCACTCTGTTGATGAGGATTTCCAGGTCTTTATAAATTTTTTCTTTAGCCTCGTCATGGTTTCACATGATGGGAGCATGTGCACTGATCATGGGAGCAAAGACATTTTCCTGCAAGTGGGCATCAAATCATCAAGAACTTGCCATTCACTCCTTTTAAGAGGCATTTGAGTTTGTAGACTAGATTAGGTCTGATTGGGAAACCTCTGCCAACTTCATGGCCCTCCTCTTCACTGCAGCTGCTCTAGAAAAACATGTATCCAATTCCTACTTCAAAGCCTTCCTTCACCAGCCTTGTTTTACTCAGGGCTGCTATTTAGACCTGATAGCTGTTGGGTTTTCTCAATGTTCATCTTTCAGGTCTACTGGATTCCATGTTGGCTATAAGCATGCACAGATTCCTTGTATCAATTGGGAATGAATAATCACAAATTATTTTGTAAATTTTTGTGTGGGTGACCACCCACAGTATCCCCACCTGCTGAGGTAAGCAGGACAGGGCTAGGTCAGGTGAAGTAGACAATTTTTAGGGCATCTTTTCTAGCCCCTTCTTCATGTCAGGAAGTAAGCAGCACAGTCCATAACAAAGGCTGCTCAGACACCCAGGGGGCTGTGAAATACCCATACTGCTTCAATCCACTCAGAAGATGACCTTATGGCCTGGGCTGCCTGTGTTCAGGGCTGTGACTACAGCTCCCAGAGCATCCACAGCCACTGCTTTGTCATTCTCCTGTTACCATAGGACTTCAAGATAGGTAAAATAGTAAAATACTGGATGATGGATCATGTCTTACCTTGTGGGTCAATTGGATTTGGGATGCAGAGTTATGGAAAATCTTCAGCCTTCCTCTCTTCCAGAGTCATTGAAGGCAAGTGGCAAGACAAGTCAAGATGCCTGGTAATGGCCCAGGATACAGAGGATGACTGGTGTCTTCAGTATCTGACCAAGCCCTAAGCACTCTCCAGCACATGCTCCAGCTATTTTCATCATCATTGGAACAAATTGCTCTCATCTCCCTGTTCCAGAGCAGGATATCTCCACATGTCTGCAGTAGACACCCCACCTATCTCACCAATGGGTTTGAGGCCCATCAGTTACCCTCACCCTGGTTTAGCCTGTCTGCCAGGGAAAATTTTTGCAGTGTGTGGCAACTTTGTGGAGCTCCAGGTAAGAACTGGGTGAAGACGGATACTAAAGGTGGATGAGTGGCCCTCACACCAGAGGTGCTAGCCCTCCCTGAATACCCCACATGTAGCTAACACACATGGGCAAAGTTGGCCAAGTGGGTTATGAGTCCCCGGTTCTATCTTCCAATCACCCACCCCCAGGTCAGCTGAAAAAGATAAGAAGTATCCTCAAAATGTTTCCTAGACTATGGTCCCTTTAAAAGTCTTTGCCATACTTAAGTTTACAAATACATCATTCAGTATGTTGGCATCTAGAATACAAAGGCAGCCTTTATTCCTGAAGGAACAAAGGTCCTTCTGAGCAGGATGCAAGGCATCATTCAGAACAAAAAGAAATCCTCTGTCAGGATCACTTCCGTTCAGGCACTCCCAATTCAATGAAGTACTGGGCAAGAGGATCCCTCTTTAAATGAGCATGGCCCATGGGATGGTCTGTATCCACTGGCAGCAGCTTTTGACCTGAATGAAGACTGCCAAACAGAGCTTTGCCTGGACTCTCCAATATGTCAGAAATGAATCCAGAGGGATGGATGCCTCAAAGCCAAGAGAGCAATGAAAGTTTTCTACTCATTTCTTCTTAGGTTTCATGTGGCATACTTCCCCACCCGCCTGTGATCTATCAAGGCACTGTGATCCTTAAGAAGATAATTAAGATTTGATTAAAATTTATTTTTAAAATTGAAAGCCATCTTCTTCTCCCATCGTAACCTTTAATTTGTCTGGCTGGACCCCAAGAGAGCACTTCGAGTTTACATTAAAAATTAGCCATTGTCAAAACTGGGCAATGCATCCAGGGGTGATTCATTGCTTGTGAAGGGCGTTCACTGCAAGTCTCAGCCTGGCAGAGACCAAATGGCTTAGTTAACTTCAATTATTTCCAAATAGCCTGAGGCAAAGAGCCACCTGCCACGGTTGTTCTGCCCATGAGCATGGAGCACATTGATCCAATGGCATAGTTGGTGACAATTTCACCTATCTTAAACCATCGGGACTCAGCACAATCTACCTGTGGCAAACTTGGTCCACCAATATGGATATGTCAACTAATTAGACACATTCATAGGAAGCTACCAGACATAATGGATAGGTTCATGAGCGAAGTTTTCTCAAACCTTCAAAGGAAGGTAATACACTGAGGTTGACAGATGACTGGGGTTTTTGTTTTGTTTTGTTTTGTTTTGTTTTTAATCAAAGACCTGGGTCCAGACGCTGGTTTAAAGACTTGGCCTTTGAATGTCTACAAGCCACACTTTCCTTCATCCAGAAAGTAAAAGCATCAGGCTGGTGGTGCCTAAAGTCTCCTCCAGGGTGAGATCTATGATGCTGTAAAGAGTGAATAATCCCTTTATTACACTGATCATTCAGAAATAGAGGGATTGCTCTATGACTATTTGAAGCTGACTCAAAAGATGTGATTTGATTTCTCTCAGCCTTTGATGAGACAAATAAACATTGTGAACAAAAAAAAAAGAAAGTAACACTAACCAAGAAAATTATAAACCGAGTTAGGTCATAAGTAACAATTATATAGCCCTTTAATGTTTCCAAAGCACTTTACAAAGATTATATTATTGGAGTCTTATGACAAGCCTGTGAGACGGGCACTGTAGTGATTCCCTTTTGGTAAATGTGGGAACTGAGCTTCTGAGACATAACCAGACTTTGTCATGGTCCTGCAGCTGGTAACTGTCAGAAGCAACATTCCAGACCAGGCAGTGGCTAAATCTCACCATTTCCACCTTACCATTTCTTGGATCATGTCCTTGGTCCCCAGTTTCCCAGAGACAATCAAGACAGGCTTCCTAATGCCCTGCAATTCTATTTGCACTGTATTGTCTGTTTTCAAGGTCTGTCCAAGGTCTTCATCCTAATAGATGAGCTTCAGGAGCTAAACATCTGGCTGATCTATAGACAGTCTATCCACCTGGTTTATACCATGTTGAAAGATGTCTATCATTGATCTTCTTTGAGAATTAAGGCCCACAATAACAAGGAAGGCCCTGGAAGGATACTCAAGTTCATCAAGCAATACACCAGAGCTGTGTGCAACCGACACAAAGACTTCTTCAGATGGGAGCACGTCAGGACTTCACATCTATATGGTGAAGACCCTTAAAGCTTGTCAGTGTCCTGGATGCCTTCAGCAGTCCAGTGAAGCCTATGGATTGTCTTTTACAATAATGGTTTTAGGTTCATAAAACAAAATACATGAAATTACAAAGGAGACCAATTATATTGAAATATTCATTTTTTTCCAACCCAGTTTATTAACTTCATGAAATCTATCCACAGACCCCTTTGGGCTGGGGAGGTGGGGGAAGGAGTTCATGGAGACTCCTGAAAGCTGTTTCTTTTGTCCAGTGATCTCCTCAATGTAGGTGTCTATGTGCCGTATGCATTTATTTCTCCTCTCCCCACTATCCACAGTATCTTCCAGTCAGAGTTCTGATTTCAAGGCTACAGAGATGATGAAGAAGACACAAAATGCCCTCAATCCTCTGTATCTCTGAACAATTTCCCCTCAAGTACCAAGTGATCCCTTCACCACTATCCTGAAGTGACAAAATTGACCAGGGCATAAGCATTTAAACCCTGACAAGGAAGGTCCAATTCTTGCTCATTCAATGAAGCTACTTCTTTGAATTCTATCAGAAGAGAGGAAAGCATGTCTTAAAGAAATCATCAGATATGAATACCTTGCTAACATATTAACAGTCTGTCTACCCTGCTTTTAGGTACTATTTCAAAGGGGGGAGAAGAAAGCTAAGTCTCCTACACACACACCTGATGATAGTCAATAAACAGTAAGAACAGGGGGGGAATTAGAAATGCCCTGCAAGCTTTCAGACAGTTGGGTATAATTATGATAATTTTAGATGAGCAAGTGTAGCAGCCAGCAAATTATCAGTCATAACAGTAAGAGTCTCAAGGGCCTTCTCCAAAGAGACAGCCCAATGTAGCAGTAAGAGCAAGCAACAGACCTGTGTTCTAAACCTGCCACTAACAGCAAAATCTTGTGGCAGTGCTGCTTGTGCTCTAACCATCAGTCTCCACACTATTAAATACAAGTGTTAGGCTAGCTGGTTATATAAGATAAATGTAATATATTATTACTGTTTTCTTGTTATATAATAGAGTACTGGGGCTTGAGTTCCAAAGACATGAGTTCAAATCTGGTCTCAGATCCTTATTAGCTGTGTGACCCTGGGTGAGTCACTTAACCTCTGCTTGCCTCAGTTTTCCCATCTGTAAAATGGAAATCACAGCAGCATCTACCCGCCAGGGTTATTGTGAGGATCAAGTGAGCTTACGTTTATAAACATCTTAATATCTGACCTATAGCAGGCAATATATGTTTATAATCATCATCATCATCGTTATTATGTATTGCTGTGGTCCAAGGTTCCAAATCACAAGAGAAAATTAGTTTGTAAAGCAAGTCAGTGGTTAAACTATTTCCATAGTAGCTACACTGATCCAGCTCTCCATGCCAACTCATAAATATTTCCATCCACATAAGGCTAGTTTTCCAAAAGCCAGCTTTCCAGCTTCAATTAAACTGCAGACGCCAAGCTGTTATACGCTCGTCTGCTTCAGTAATTATGCCCCTGCACAATTAACGGGATGTGAAACGAGTACCCCGAAAACAAGATATTAATTGCAATAAATTCTGCTCACACAGACTTTCCAGAATCATATTACCCAGCACAGGGATCTAGGCTTCACATCTTGTGATGGTAGCATGATTGGAAGGTAACATGGTGCCTTGTGCAAAAATACCAGAAACACTCCTGGTCTGCAAATCAGAAAGGAGGGGGTTCAAACCTACCTTTGAAGTTGCAAGTCCCCACCCAATCTTTTTGTCTATCAGGGCCTTAGTTATCTCATCAGAAAAATGGGGATATATTATGTTATGTTATGTCATATACCACTAGTATCTAGGTCATTGGGTTTTTGGAAAGAAAGTATTTGAAGTATAGATAAATGAACTATAATCTATAAACTTGTTAGCACCGTGGACTTTTCCTGGTGATACAAAATGAAAACTTTAAGAGCAAAGAATTCCTATATGCCTCTCTGATAGCTCAAGAAACCAAGATGAGAGTTCAGGAGCCCTCTACCCCAAAATCTTTTCTTATTTCCATGTGTGTCTGTACAACTGGTTCATCTCTATGAGATCATAGGCCAGACCTAAGAACGGGCTTGAATTCAGAGAACATGGTTCTGAATAACCCCAGAAGAGCGGCATTCTTTTTTTTTCAGGGGAGACAAACATCATATTTGGTCATTTATGCCTTGATATTACTGTAAGAGTCAGCTTAAGAGTCAAGAAAAACTGGTTTTCAATTTAAAATTATGCTTAAAAAATGAATAAATTTTTTGATTCAGATTTTGATTCAGAAGTCTCACTGCTAGACATCAACTCCAAAAAGGACATAACCAGAAAGAGAAGAACAATGTGCCAAGTATTCAGGGCCACATTCTTTGTGGTAGATAAGGATCAGAAAAAGGAAGGTGCCCATCAACTCGGGGAATGGTTAAATGAGTGGTGGTGAATGAATGGGGCTGGTGCACACCTAGGTTACCTAAGATGGAAGTGTTCGAGTGGGAGGATCCAGGACCTATTTCTGGGGAAAAGATAGGTGCAGGTGGGGACATTCTCAGTTGTCTTACCAGGTGACTGAGAGCAGCCCCTTTTTTTTGACTGTAAAACAAGAACTGCTTGTTCAGCCAGAACAGTTGTGACTAGGAATATGTGTCTCTCTGCCTCTGTCTCTGTCTCTCTCTGTCTCTGTCTGTCTCTCTCTGTCTCTGTCTGTCTCTCTCTGTCTCTGTCTCTCTCTGTCTCTCCCTGTCTCTGTCTCTGTCTCTCTCTGTCTCTCTTTGTCTCTGTCTCTGTCTCTGTCTCTCTCTGTGTGAGTGTGTGTCTCTGTCTCCGTCTCTCCCTCTCCATCTCACCACTCCCTCTCCCTCTCTCTCTATCTACCTATCTGTCTATCTCCCAAATGTCCACGTGAATGACTCGTTCACTCACACAGCTGACACATCATAAATGAGGAAAGACCTGAGGGCCACATCTTCCTCCTCAGTATATGTGGCCTTGAGAAATAAGCCTTGCTGGAGGCGGGGGAGGTATCAGGTCTGCTTCCTTTGTCCTCTTCAGTACAAAGAGCAGGAAGCAGTCATGGACTAAGGAGCTCAGTCCATGGGGACCATGGAACCAGGACTTCAGGCCAAATGTCACCGCCAAGCAAAAGGAGAAGCCAAGAGACCTAGGACACCAGGCCAGAGAGAGCTTTGGACTTGAATTTGGTGATACTGATACTACGAAGCAACTGAGTTAAGCTGTGAACCTCATCCCCACCCCTCCCCAGAATCTAAAGTGGCATAAAAAGGGATCACAACCTGGAGGTGTTAGGTAGAAATGGCCACATGCTTGTTCATTGTGCCTTTGAAGTAACTGATCCTTTGTAAAAATGAATCTGACTGGTAAGTGGTTAAATAAAACTGAGGTTCTTAGGCCCATAAAGTTGTGGGGAGCATAACTGATAGGGGATTGATCAATCACTAATTGTATTAAGCTCCTACTATGTGGCAGCACCTGGCACTGGGGATTTAAAAAAAGACAAAGAACAGTGCCTACCCTCTCATAACTTTCAGTCCAATGGGGGCAACAATATGCAAAAACATGTATACAAGCAAGTTATATACAGGATAAAGAAAAAATTATTAAAAGCAGGAAAGGCACTGGAACTAAGAGGGGTTAGATGTGGGAGCCAGTGGCAGGGACTGGAGATCTTCCTACCTTTTTGAGATACTGGAAACCCCTATGTAACCCCCTAGCCCTCTGGGAGTGGGGCCAGAGCAAGCACTGTTATATAAGAAATAATAGTTAAGAATTCAGAGAAGTCCGGGGCGGCTAGGTGGCACAGTGAATAGAGCACCGGCCCTGGAGTCAGGAGGACCTGAGTTCAAATCCGGCCTCAGACACTTAACATAAAAACTAGCCGTGTGACCTTGGGCAAGTCACTTAACTCCCAACTGCCCTCCAAAAAGCAAAAAACAAACAAACAAACAAACAAAAAAAGAATTCAGAGAAGCACATGCGTGGTCTGGGATGAGCTGAAGCAGAATTAAATTGAGCCATGAAAACAACAGACGTAATAGCTCCAACAAATTAAATAGGTAGAATGAAAAAAGGAGCTAAAAATGAGTAGTTACAATGACCAAGCCTGAGCAAGAGCTGACAGTAGGGGCTGCCTTCCCTTCTTTACAGAGCTGGCAGAACACGGATATGGAAAGTTGTACACAGAAGCAGGTTAGGTTGACACATTAATTATATCACTAGGCTGAAGTTTTTCTCCTTCTAAAACCCTGCATTACAGGCGATGGAGAAGAGTGATAGATGATGTATTTTTTTAGAAAAAAATATCACTTAAAAAATTCACCTTTTTTAAAGAAAATAAAATCTGGTTTCACGTCTTGCCTCTGGCATAAAATGGCTCTGAGGCTGGTCAACTCACTTGGTCTTTCAGGGTAACAGAGAGCCCTCAAAGACCTCAGCTTACAGACACATGGCTGATTTCTATCAGCACAGGGAGCTGCCCTACTCAAAGTTCTGCCCACATCGATCAAGTCACCTATCTAAATGCTGTAATCCCCTACCACCACCCCAAAAAAGGTGAACTAAGCAGTACCAAAAGGTATTCTGTAATGGTGGTGAGGAAAGGTATATCCCCACAGTCATGCAAGACATACTCCCGAAAAGCCCCTTTTATAACAAACGGGAACAGTTTTCATCACATTTAGACATTGCTTTTCCGTAGTCTTGCATGCTTTGGGGTATTTTAATGCATCTGTGATGTCATCAGTGCTTGTGCTCTCCCCATCCATCCATGCCTTCTCACCCTGTGAATTTCTCATCTTGCCCTCCCATAAATTCTCCATTGAAGATGGTCCTAAAAGTGTGGGTGGCCTTTCTCTTTTAATATTCTATGACTACCAGTACAACATTCATAGCGTCACAGATCTTGACCTGGGAAGGACCGTGGGATCACATATTCCAACCCCTTGAATTTTACACATGAGGAAATTAAGGCCTGCAGAGAAGAAATGGCTTGCCCATGCTCACACTAGTAAGAGATGGAAAAACTGGGATTTGAATACAAGGCAGCTAGGTGGTACAGTGAGCAAAATGCTTGGCCTGGAGTAAGAATGTTCATCTTCCCTAGGGGAAATATGGCCTCAGGCTCTTACTAGCTGTGTGACTCTGGGTAAGTCATTTAACCTTTTCTTCATTGTAAAGTAGGCTAGAAAAGGAAATGGCCAACCACTCTAGTGTCTTTGCCAATGAAAATCCAATGGAGTCACAAAGAGTCAGACATGACTGAACATTATATGTTCTGAAAGAGGACTTAAATGACAAGTGCTTGCATAAGCTTTCACAATGGTTCCCCTGAATCATACCACCCTCAAGCCCTCATCCTCACCTCATAAGTCTCCTACTTTCATTTGACTATACATATCCCTGCTAATGTTATGTCACTTCTTGCATACAAGGAAGTCGGCAATGCTAATGTGCTACCTAGGTCATTTACTCCCCCAAAGGACACTGGATTGGCTTTGGGTTGTCCACAATTTTGATTTACCAGGTTCATGGTATTCCATGAATTATAGCTATATAATATCAATGTGAAAATATTAATGTTAGAAAGATAAATTGTTATGTCAGGGAACACCTTGGAATCATTGAGAGTGCTATGAAATTCCCCTAATATGATCCTGCTCACTCTCTATCTTCTTTTCAATCCTGCTCTCAGATCATTGTCCACTGGCAATGCTAGTCCAAGATATAGGCTCTGATTGATGACCTTAATAGACTGACCATTGAATTGTATGTCATAATCCAAGTGATAGTCATTCTTCATTCCCTTGGTTTTTCCTATGTGGATGGTGGATCCAATAGTTTTTGAGAAGCCGTGGGGGGTGGCTAGTTGGTGCAGTGAATAGAGTACTGGTTCTGGAGTCAAGAGGACTTGAGTTCAAATCCAGCCTCAGACACTTGACACTTACAAGCAATGTGATCTTGGGCAAGTCACTTAATCCCAATTGACTTGCCTTCTACCCTCCAAAAAAAAGAGGGGGGGAGGAAAAAAAAGAGAAGCCATGGATTTTAGTAAGGAGATCTGATTGTCTACTCTGGCTTGAGGCAATAAACACCAAGTCATTCACAAATGGGAGCATCTGCTAGATTTTATAGAAGAACTGTCTTCACATCCATAGATGAACCATGGTCCATTGAGACTCTTCTTCAGACAGTTCCACAACAGGATCTTGTTTCCTTATTTTATGCCTCACTTGATATTGACATGCTGTCTTAAGATACACATAGAAGAAATCCTGTCAGAGGAGAGAGTTTAAGGCCATATTTTTTTCTTTAAAGTCAAATGATGATGTTGTTGTTTTTGTAATCAATGAAGAATACACTCACTGGAATTTTTATATTTTCTTTACCGCGAGTGTGTAACTATGAAGACATGGTCTGTTGCACAATAAATGTCTTCTAAAACTAGCCCGAATACTTCTCTCTTCATTAGCCAACTTTAATACTTGAATAGGGAATCCTAATAAAGTGATGGGTTGTAGGAGGAGGTGAATTTTTGAAGGAAGAAGGGATCATAGAATCACAGATGTTGAGTTTGAAAGGATTTTGAGTTAAACCCACATCTTTTGTTTTACAGCGACTTGCCCAAGGCTGTAAGACTTGCAAGCAGTGGAACTAGGGTTGAAATCTAGCTACTCTGACCCCTTGTCCAACATTCTAGAAGCCACTAAAAATAATGACAAAAAAATTGAAGAGGAAAAATGATATAGTGAGTCAATAAGCAGTTATTAAGGACCTACTATATTTCATTTTTTTCAGGCACTCTGCTAACCCACCACCAGTGTGACCTTCAGACACATGCCAGCTCTTGGTAGGATCTACAGGTTTCTATCCCCCAAGGAGATGCCCAAACTCCATTTGGATTTTGAGGCATGGGAATCAGGGCATAGATTAGCAACAACTGGAGTGAGAGAAAGAGCATTATGCACATGGGAAAGGATAGCCCTTGTGAAAACCTTAAGGGAAGAAAGAGAAGTAGGCCTGGAAGTGAAGGTAGAGGCTTCATGATTACATATCCATGTGCACACCAGTAAGGTTTAACTGCCAGAAGGAGTGGTTGGGAAACAATACTGATTTCCTTCCAACCAGAATTTCACACTTTAAGAAAGGGAGCAGGGCCCACAGGACTTTGTACTCACATTCATATCGAAAGTGAAAATGTAAAAGGACTTTCAAAACATGAAGAGTATCTACCAGTGAAACACAACAGGGTGTTATAGATAAGAGAGCAACCTTGGAGATAGGGAGGCCTAGGATCACATGTGTGACCCTGGGCAAGTCATTTCTCCGTGTCCTGGGCAATTACTCCCAAAAATTACAGTGGGATTACTGAGCTACATCAGTGGAGGGAATTTCCTACCATAACCAAATACTTATGAAATCACAGCTCTGGGGATAAAAAAGATTTTAAAATGTACATAATGTTTGAACTTTATGGACAGCATATAAAAATAGTCATTAAAACTTACTAAAACAGATCTTTAACAACTTGGACATACTATGTTTTGTGAAAACTTTCAGTCATGGTGCATGGACATGGCAGAATGAAGCACCTACTATGCACAAAGCTCTTCACTAAGTACTGGAAATACAGACAGAAAAGCAAACAATGCCTATTCTCAAAAGGCTCATGTTCTAATAGAGGGAGACAAGTCATATTGCATGAATGATGCATGATCTCATGATCCTTAGGGTGCAATAGCAAAACATAATACATCTTCAAGATCATTTTTACTGATATTTTTACTGATATCAGTTTCTGGTGTTGAAGCATTTGATAGAAGCAAGGACTTTAGTGATGAGAATATTATTTTCTGGGTCTTCAGTAGCTGTGTATTCTCATGAGGCAAGATCTAAAACACTTGAAACATAATGTTAATAAGACTTTTCTGGTCCAGATGTGTAAATTCATTGATGTCAAGAACTTCCAAGGGAAGCAAATCCTTCTACCAAAGCAGACTTTTCTGCACCTTTTCCCACATGTCTTAGGGTTGCCTGGGGCAGAAGGAGATTGAGTCTCTTGCCCAGATCACCCAACCAGGCTGCCTGACTCAGAAACCAGTCTTCTATATCCACAACCCAATGCTGTTTCTTCAATGACAAGGATAAGTATAATGTAATTGTATAATGCAATTTTATTAATTATACATCAATTAAATTATTCCAGATAATATAACAATCAACTTATAATTATAATAAGGGAAATAGGCATTTCAGTGAAATCACAGCTCCATCAAAGTATGGAAGTACAATTATAGATGCTAATAGACATACTAACATATTAGGATATAATAATGAATGTTAATATAATATTGCATTTATGGCCTGTTGAATAATAATATATATAACAGATAATAAGTAGTAATTATGTGGTAATTATCAATATATAATGATAATGATAATTAAATTGCTAAGACTAATTTTTTAATGATGAATTCCGGCCTTTTGCAATGGAGGGAGACGGCATTGCTTTGAAAGGACCTGGGACCTGGCATCAGAAAAATTCCCTGGCCTTGGGCAAGCTACTTTCGTACTCCACCAAATGTTTTCATTTGCCTAATACTGATTGCAGGCTCCCATCCCTCCCCCCTTCAATGACTTCTTAAGGGAGTTGATGATGATAATAGCCCATGCCTTTTAATAATTGCAGAGCTTTTGATTTCAAATGCTTTGATACCCCCAGGAGGAAAGCTTTAAAAATACAAATCTGTTGCATGCTATTGAAAACATCAAAAAACATTGAGACATGGGGTCTCCATTGGGTATGTCATGAAGGCACCCCACCAGTCACTCATGATTAGGTTGGCAAAAGACAAGGGGTGAGATTTTCTTTCTCCTTCAAAAGAAGTAAAATGTTTGCCCCACATGCCCTGAAAGTAAAGGGGCATCCATTGCAATCACCATCCCTCTTGGTTTTCATGAATCCACTTTCATGTGACCAGTAATTTTCTCACATTTTAGGGCATCTGGACTAGAGAAGACATGCTTTCTTCCTCTGTAGGAGTGACACCCCAACCAGTGTTTCCGATGATGCTTGATGCTTATTTAGCCATGCTCACACTCGAACCTTCTTGGAAACCGTCCTTTAACTCATGAAAATTCCTCCTGCTGAGCCTCAGGACAAAGGCAAATTATCTTGACAAGAGTCAACCAGAAGCCTCAGCTTGAGTCCCAGTCCTACTAGAAATCCAGGTGCTGGGTTGGTGTTTCCCAACATCAGCAGGTTGAGTTGTTCAAACTTGCCAAGGCCTGACTTTTGATTCAGATTCACATACTGCTTTGTAAGGAATCTGGAAAACAATCACGATGGAATCTGTGGGAGATTGGATGGTGTTGTGCAGTGGATAGAGCTGGGAACTCAGGCCAAGACAGCTTAGCTTCAGGTTCCTGCTCTTAAACATGTGTGAACAAGTGAAATACATAATCTTTCAGTGCCCCAGGGGAATCAGAGTATAAATGAAGATAAGCTTCTGATACATACCAATAGGAGAGTTTCCACAGTGAAAATTACTTCACCAATGAAATTACAGGGAGGTGTGGAGAAGGGGAGGGAGAACTACTAGAGGGTAAGGGGAAAAGGAGAGGAAAAAGAGGGGGAGGGGAAAAAAGAAGAGAAAGATGGGGAGGAGGAAGGAGAAGGGAGAGGAGAGAGAGGGGG
>CM053597.1:8945978-8976059 GCA_028646575.1 Pseudocheirus occidentalis | reverse complement strand
CTGTCTGTCTCTCTGTCTCTATGTCTGTCTCTCTGTCTCTCTGTCTCTATGTCTGTCTCTCTGTCTCTCTGTCCGTCCATCCATCCATCCGTCTGTCTGTCTATCTATCTATCTATCTATCTATCTATCTATCTATCTATCTATTTATCTATCATCTGTCTGTCTGACTGTCTATCTATCTATCATCTATCTATCCACCATAGCTTTATTCTATCTGTTTATCTTTCTTTTTTTCTTTATATCCATCTATCATCTTGATTTAGGTTTCATAATTCTGTTCATCTGCAAGGTTTGCCAGTTCTCAGAATCCCGTTTTTTTGGTCAGTTGGGGACAATTTAAAATTGACAAGATCATTTCCATTTTTTGCTAGTTATTAGGTATCTGTTTTTAGTATTAGAAAATCCTAGTTTCTTCTTCGACACTCCAGGAATATATAAGTGCACAGTTATTGAGATAATTGGAAACAATACTTCAGACGGACCTAGAAGGGAATATATAGTAATACCATTTGGGGAGGTGGATCTCATGTGGCTCCCAGTACTCCCCATCATGGGACCAGATTAACATGTAACTGGAAAACAGTTAGAAAAATAAATGAAAACACTATGCAACATGAATATCACATTTTAAAACTGAGTCACTACAGATCCTCACACATGGATTAGCGAGCGGTCCAGTTTCTCTTGGAATTTGGCGACATCGTACCAGGACACTATCATGGGAAAGATTGGTGCTTTCTCGTTAAAGTTATTTCCATCCCAGTGCTTTGCCTCACAGGCTACTACCCCAGTGTTAAGCCACTAGGGTCCAGGGGACCTGCTGCTCCTATCCCAAAGGCTACTTTTCCTCTCCCAAGCCCAGAAGGTATAGAAGCAAAATATTTTAATGGATGGGCCTCTGCCATTTCTGCCATAGAAAATGAATTTGGGTCAGAAGGAAGAATTCCTATCTATGACTCTTGTATATGCATTTGATTATTTGTTCTGGCTGATGTATGCACGCCTTTTAATGTCAAGGTGCTGAGATTTCCCAGCTGGGATGAGGGACCAAAGGATCACAGAAGGTGAAAGACACATAGTATTGGGGAAGAACTGAGCTCTGAGGAGGGGAGAAGGCCCAGATGTCCACTAGCTGATGAAAGGTGCTGATACTCTAAATGGAATATAATTCCAAGCAGTTGTAACACTGGCCAGTTTTGTGTCCTATTTTAATGATGGATCTTCCTGGCTAGAATTTTTTGCCATTTCTATCTCTATGCCACTGCTAGAAGCAGGTGCATTTCTTATTCACTCTCTATTTCCTCCCCCTCTCCGGGTTCATTGTTGCCTAGCAAACTGGCACTGGTTACCCTCCAGAGTTTCCTGCTGTCTTTTAATCATATTTATTTGCTATTTGTAGCACTGTAATGAGTTTTGTCTCTAGATAACAATAAACTGATTTTTATTGCATTCAGACTAAATGCTTGTTATAAAGGAGTAGACCACCTTTGGGCTTGGGGTAGAGAGGACAAAAGTGGCTACATGAAATACTCCCTCCTCTCTATCCCCCACCCCAAGGAGAAAGGCCATACAAGTATTACATGTGCATCTAAACTTTGCTGAAATGCCTGAAGAAGTGAAGGTCAGTTTGTTCATGCAGAGAAAGAAATTATTTAATTATTTCTTATTAAGTGATTATATATATATTCAAGATGATACTCTTGAAGACCTTCTATTCTAACAGGTGAGGGCACATAAAAATCTGAGAAGTCAGGTAGGGCATAGGCAAGGTGGAAGAGAAGACCAGGGACTAAGTCCTGTTGTGAGTGAGGTGATGGGCTTCCTTCTGAATGAGTGTTCTTGGCAAGGAGCCACCAGTCAGGAGAAAGGGACCTCAGACCAGAGGTTTCTCTATGTTGAGAAGGTGACTAGAGGAGGAAGAGGAAGAGTTTAAAGGATCCCTCTCACTATAGCATTTGAATAAATAAACAATAAAGCATCTATTAGGAATTTTAGGAACTCTGGGGCTATAAATACAGAAAAGCAAGTTAGTATTTGCCCCAGTTGGCCTTAATAGGGGAAGGCACCACATATAGGAGCACTGTAACCAGGGAGGGGTGTTTTGGTCAAGGAAGTCTCAGGAGTGATTATTTGAGCCATATGGCCATATCAGGAATGGAAAAGTTGGTTTGATTGTTATCTCCAGAAGAAGGCAAAAAAAGTGTACTGGCATAGAAGAAAGATAACTAGTGCACACTGTGTTGGGTCTGGGAGCATGGTGAACTTTTACCAATCATGGACATGTGGCCAAAGCATTGGCAATGGTATGCTAGACTGTAGGAGGAGGGGGGAGAGCGGAGTCATGCTGTGAAAGTGGTCAGAGTGCATCATGGTAGGTGTGAGGGCACCTCCACATGGTGAACTTGAAGCTGTGTACTCCATATCTCACGTAGAATGCCAGAAATTAAAAACAAAATGAATGAAAGAAATAAAATATTTCTGTGCCCTATACATTCTAGAGAAAACTAGGTACATATTAATTTTGGAGCTGGATGACTTGGACAAAGGTGGAGAAAAGTAGAATTTCATAGAAAAGAAAGCTTAGATTTCTATTTGAAATGTTTAAGGCGAATGAAACCGAGCAGAAAGTCTATTAGATAGCTCCAAATATTTGTGAATGTCTTCCCACATCAAACTCCATTCCCTTTTCAGAGCATGTAAGAACTAGAAGGAGCTGTTCTAGTCCCACCCCCTCATTTTATAAATTATGAAACCAAAGTTAAGAGAAAGGAAGTTTTGCCAAAGGTCACACACATAATAAGTAACAGAGCTGCATTTTGAATTTTTTTTTGTCAAAGTCAGATAAGAATTGTTCTGGAACAAGTCACTATCTTGCTATTATTCTCAATGCTTCATGTTCTGTGGCCTATTAAAGAAAGAAATAAAAAGTTTTTGACAGTTAATTAAGATATTAGAATAGACACCTATCTTTTGTGGGCTCATTGAAAAATTTGGGGGACAATTCTAGTAGACAACAGAACAAGGAGGATAATAGGTGTCTCATCCTGTTTCCACCTGGTTTTAATTATTCCTCTAGTTTTTGATGTAAAGTGGTGCCTTTTTCTGATGAAGAGATTTTGTGAATGAGAAGGGGAAGAAAAAGCACAGTCACGAGATGTTGCTGAGAAAGAAATCCAAAGAAAATGATATTGACTCCAATAAAGTTAAATTGCACATGCCTGATATGTGAACTTTGTAACTGACAACTACAAAATCTGAACACCTGAAATTCTTGAGCATGATCACGCAATTGTGGATTGTCATCTCAGATGTATAAGTTCGTGTTTCTCATGATGAGGTAGAGGTGGGTCATTTTACCAGAGTCCCTGTTTTGGAGCTGTGAGACTGGTCAACACCATACCTCTGAATGGGCCAGAAGAGAGCTTGAACCTTGGTGAGGGCTCCTCTGCACGGAGAACAAGAGATGCCTCTGTTTGGGCTGAGGCTAAAACCTCAGAGTATTCTTGGAAGAGTTGATTGGACAAAGATGAAGGCTTGGCACTTGACTGAGAGGTGATTGGAACAGAAGTGAGGTTAAGGCTCAAAGAAGAGTTGAAGTTGGAATGGAGCTGGGCAGAGCTGAGCTTAGAACACAAGGGACAGCTGATCTGGGAGAAGAAATGGAAGGATCTCAGAGCTCAGGAGATACTTCTGGAAGCAGAAGGAAGCTTGCAAACATACCCCACAATTATTGCCCCTTGATTCCTGATGTACCAATCCTACAGAATCCAATCATGGGAGCAGTCCTGGAAAAACTCTTCAGAATCTAGGTTTAGGGTTCCTGTTTCTGCTAAAAGCTTGATAACGTATCAGAAGCCTAGAAAAGGAGTAGCCAGCAGAGAAGCAGCCCTACCTACCAGAAGAATGAAAAGATCTAGAAGAGGAACATCTTCATCCACTATTGATTTATACAGACTGTTTCTGAAAGGGACTGAGGATATGAAGGAATGGAGTTCAGATATGATTTGTACTGTGCAAGGATTCTCTGCTCATGTTTTTCCTTCTTATGTTTCTCTAAGTCTGTCCATCCTCCCATATGGATGCAACATATATTAATGGGAGTGTATATACCACCTTCACAGGTAGAATTTTGTGTTCTAATTATTCTAACTTTATCTTCTATTATGTAATTTTTAAAAATTAAGAATGAATGGTTGTATCTTGTCTAATATCTTAAATGAACAGCACACAGATGGAGACTCATGTTAATAGTAGAACCATAGTTATTTCTTGCTAAAGTTACTTCTAATATTCTGAGTGTAAGTAGTAGCAATGTACTTGACCCTTTTGAGAACCTACAACCTACCAATATGGTGGCTGGTTGGGTGAGTGAGTCAGCTAAGAGAGAGAAAAGAAAGAAGGGAAGGTTGTGGGTACTACAATCCATGTTACATTTTGGTGTGAAAGATTGTCATTCTATGTCGTTTTGACATAATGAACATTTAGTACAGCAATATCTATGGAAAACATTGTGCTTAAAATTTTTTGGGTACACATTCTGTGTGGGTGATTGTGGACCATGGTTTTGTCTGTGATGAAACTCTGATTCCAATATAGTTTGTTTGTTGGATACCTAAGGATATTTAGAGGATTGTATTTATATTACAGGAATTTTTCATCTGTTATTCTAGGACAGATGGTGAGCTTCTAATGTATAATTCTAGCCTCCAGATTGTGCCTTCCTTGGTACTTGGTGGGTGCCAAATTTTTGCAGTTTGTCTTGATATATAGCATAGAGTTTTTCATTTCCTTCAATCATTTGTTCCACAGTTAGAGTATTAGGTTTGGCAGAAGAAGCTCTTCTCCCTTGTTTGCCTAAAGGTTTTGCTGTGTTTGAGACACACTGGGATGAGCTTTCTAAAGCCCCTGTAGGTACCAGACTCTTTAGAGATGACCTTCTTCTAGTTTCTGGTGGCAATGACTTTGCATCACTATCCCAAAGGCATCCATCTTGTTATGGCTATTGTGAGTACAACAATTGGTATCTGCTTCTTCTCATCTTTTTTGATGAGGTTCAAATCAAAGTTGGCATGGAATCAGTCATTCTGCCATTACTCTTTCATATTTAATGTTGTATGGATCATTGTACATGAAGACAAAAGGGCTGCCCTCTTGAGTTTAACAAAAGTTTAAGGATTTGAACTCATTCCCTATAGATTCACTGTAAACAGTCAATCAGTAATAGTCAATAAGCATTTACTAAGCACCTACTATGTGCCAGGCACTATAATCAGTGCTGAGGATACAAAAATGAAAAAAAAATGACAGTCTCTGCCCTAAAGGGCTTATAATGTAATGGGGGAAGATGACATAGAAAAGTCAGCTGCAAAGAAGGGGTGGTGCCCATCTTGGGGTGGGATGGAGGATGCCGAGAAGTTTCAGAAGAGTGTAGACAGGTGAAAATGGGTGGAGGTCTGAGCTCAGCGCCCTCCTTAAATGGAGTTCATGGCTCCAGCCTTAGATCCCAGGGGCAGAGAATGGTGATGAGTTGGAGTCCCACGACTGAGGGCACCTTGCAGGATGCTGAGCTTTTCCTACTAATGAGCTTCCTGGGGCACAGTGGAGAAAGTCCAGAGTTTGACAGTCAAGTGAGAAATGAAGACAATAAGTATGAAATGAGCAGCCTCCAGGCCATGGCACAGCACCGGGACTCGCACACCCTTAGTTCCATTCCCACACAATTCTCATCTTCTCAGGTAGCTGGGAGCATCTGGGCAGTTGTCATGGCAGCAGCTTTATCCTTATCATCACCATTTTCATCATCACAAAAGCATCCTTGACACGAACTGGCTGTGTATAATGTTGGGCAGATCACATCAACTTTCCATACTCTAGGCAAATTCTCATCAAGGCCACAAGTTACTGAAAATGTGCCAACCTGCTTTCCTGTCTGAGAGTTCTCTATCCCAACCCTTTCTACCAACATCATTATTATTTTTCTTTAAAATCTGAGACAGAACTTTAGCCCTTCTGCATTCTTCTCACAATCCACCAGGATTGAGACTAGATTGCTAGATGGCTATGGGATTTATTCAGGCCAATAAGACTTAGGTGTCCCTTCCCCATCAGCCTCAGGAACCAGGGCCTACCAGACTAACAGGCCTCTGGACTTTCACCAGCTGCCAGCCAAGCCTTTGAATCCTTCTTGGGGCTTATTTCTGCCTGGAACCGGAAGCTGTGGTCTGCACTGTTTGCCAATGGTGAAAGTGCTGACAAGATGAAATGAGGCCCCAGGTGCCCCTTGGGCAGGTCAGACTTCCTGAGGCAAGAGTTTCATTTTTACTTCCATCACATGTCATTTGACACAGAAACAGTCTTTGACCTTTCTTGGCGGTGTCCAACCCAGTGCAAATTTCACCTGGCTTTTGCTGATGTGGTTACAGGGGTTGCTGAATCACCAGCTTCTTTGGGGGACTCTGGGCAGGTGCCTCCTCTGATAAGGGTATGAGGAATTTGATTGGTTCTGGGTAACAACTTCAAGACCTTTACTTTAGCAGGGGCTGAACTACTATCCCTGGCAGGTTCTGTATTAGCAGAATAGTTAAGTAACAATGTCTGTTACTTAATAGGAACAATGGGAACACATGGGGCACAGTGAGAGAGGAAAGGAGAGTCTCATTTGAGATGTGGACCCCAGAATACTCCTGGAGGAAGGGAAAGAGGAAGCAGTCCAGCTATTGCTCCCAAGGTCTAAATGTAGTGACTAAGCAATTTTGGAGAGATGAGAGTAGTAAAGACAGGGAAGAAAGTGCCCAAGGTACAGTATATCCCTCTACTTTTAAGTGTTCCTACATAGAACAAAGCCCCAGTGGTCTCTCCCTAGTTTTGGGGAGCTACCTCCTTAGCCATATTGTAGCTGGAATGAGTTGGGCACTAAGGGAAGTGAATGCCTTCCTTTCAGGATCACCTTTTGATGTTTTTAATTTTAAAAAATTCACATTATTAAACAACAAATAAAAGCTGGAAATAAGACCCACTCCTTAGTCCTAAGACTATGGTCCAATATCAGTGGGAGCATAGGAGTAGGACAAAAACCAAGTCTGCCACCTAAGTAATGTAAAAATATAGATGGTCCATGGCCCCAGGGAGACTGGGGTGATGAATAAGTCAGACATGACTGAAAAAAGTGGCTGAACAAGAATTTAGAGTGGTGTTATGGGGTATCTTACAGTAATGGAATGGAGGGGGCCAAAAAGGACATTTACCTTGATATCCAGACCTGAAGCTTCCTTCCCATTCAGAACTGTTGAAGGTAGATGAATTGTCATTCCAATCCCCTAACATCAACAAAGTATTTACGTGGCAGACACTAGGGAGTTAGTTCTTGACCTTAAAAAGTCTACATTCTAATGAGAAACTATGTACAGAGAAAAGTCAATCCTTTCAGATGCTTCCTCTCTCAGCAGATCCCTAACGTCATGTGTTAATAGGTACTACTCACAAGGCTACAACACTAAATTAACATAAAACTAATTGTGGCCAACCTTTTTGTGATGAATTTGTCTGAACTTTGCTCTGCTTCTGTTTGGCTAAGTTGTTGCTTTGGAACCTTTCTAGCCTGGTGGTATCACCACAGTGAGTAGAAATGCAAGGACCCCTTCATTCATCCCCCCATGAGACATTGCCCTTGGTTGGCCTTGAAATTCTTGTTCTTTTTGGCATCTGTCATGAACGAAACACTGAGATGTGTGCTAGTGAAGCTTCAGGCTTCCAGGAGAGTCCTAAACTGTGGGCTGTGCAATCCAAAGATAACACATTCCACTTCTTAATAAAAAATTTCCCATTGTTTATTCACTATTCACCCTTGTGTGTTTACATGTTTTTACTTTGCCCTCCTACTGAAGTTTTAATATTTCTAAGAAGTGAGTCACAGATATGGGAAATGGTGAAGGAAACATGGGATTTTTTTGACTGCCTGCCTGGGGAGTACAAATTACATAAAATTATATAAAATAATACTAATTATTACAAAAATATCCAAATATTTTGTATATAAAATACACAAATTATATAAAACAATACAGCTTTAATCTCCCATTTCAAATTAGGAATATGAATCTTCTACTTAATCCAGTCAGAATTTATGGTATTACTTCACACGGTTTATGGAAAGTTTCTTGGTATGCACACAGATTAGGAGACTCAAAATTCTTTCTTATATACATACTCACACCATGCAAAGTTTTAGGGCTGAAAACTCAAGCAAGTAATAGTCTCTGCCTTCAGGAAACTTCCAAGCTAATGGAGAAATACAGCCCATAAAAGGGAGTCGGTAAGGGTCCCATAGACCCTTGGGAATCTGGGTTATTAGTAGGGAGGTGGAAGATGTGATGGTCCCAATGGAGAAGGCTTGGAGTGGAGTTGGCTAGGCATGTAGTTACTGTTTGAAAATCTGTTTTAGAGTCCCATTTTATGAGTTTTTAGTGTGTTTGTGTGGGAGCTGGGGTGCTTTGCTGCTTCTACGTGCCATGTTGGCTCCGCCCCCTATAGTTACTGTTTACAAACGTTTATTGATTTGAATGGAATTATTTTGCTTGAACTTATTCAGTTATTTGAGAATTGTATCATTTTATTCAATTCAAACCAATGAACATTTTTGGAGTACCTGTTAACTGTAAGACAGTGAAAATACTGTTTTCTTGCAGAATCCCAGAGTTTGGAAGTTTGATGGGACTTCAACTGCCTCTGGTCTGACCCATATACCATTGGAACTCCTCTTAAAACAAATGAGCATCCAATCTCTTCATGAAGATCCTCAGGAAAAGGAAAACACCACTTCTCTGATGTCCCTGTCTGCTCTAAATCATGAGATCCCATAAACTAGATCTTCTGATCAGAAATGCCATCTAATCTTACCCATGACTGAATCAGCACCCCCTGGACAGTATACAAGCTCCATCCTCTCTTTCAGGACCTCCAGTGAAGACTAGCTTGCACCTTCTCTAGAAGCAGCCTATTCTACTTTGGGATGGTTCTTACAGTTAGAAGGTTTTCCCTGTCATCTGGCCTACTTATATGGGTACACACTGCTTCCTCCCAATAGAAAATAAGCTCCTCAAGGACAGGGACTATTTGGTTTTTGCATTTTGTATCCTTTCTGCCTAGAAATGTGCTTTTCCAGGTAGGTGCTTTTTCAATTGAATTGAATTGAATTGAATTGAATCTTCAGTATATTCAGACCATCTCCAGGTCTGATTACCATTCTAACTGTCTACTTTTACATGTTCTCCTGATGATCAAGTTGTACCATGAATTCAGAACTCTAAATGCAGACTGAATGTCAACCTCCAGATGTGTTCTGATTAAGGCAGAATGCAGTTGGACTATGGCCACTCATGTTTGGGATGATTTACCTCTCTTAATGCACCTAATCTCTTCTTAGAGTCTGTCTTCCACCAAAAAGGGGCAGCACACTATTATCAAATCAAATGGATTGATAATAGAGCCCTTAGCTCTTGGAATTTGAGTAGAAGTTCATAGTATAGAATGTATGTGTTATATATCTTAACTTATACATGTACACTATGTAATGAAAATTGGAAGTGATCAAGTTTAACACCCCCATTTAACAGATGAAGAAAATGAGACTTAAAGAGGTGAGGAAGGATTTGAACTCAGGTCTTTCCAATTCTAATTTACTTAACCTTCAGAGCAAGGTCAAGGCTTTATTACCAAGGATAGTACTTTTCTCCAGTTTAATTGAATCTTATAGGTGATGTTTTTGAACCTGGAGAGTCATCAAAGAATTTATTTTTGGAGAGACTCAAGAAGACAGGTTCCAGTTTTTTATGAAATTCAAGTTTTTGAATGAAATAAAGGAAGTTAAAGCCAGGTTCTAGGACTCTAGTTTCCATGGATGGAGCTTGATCCATACAAGTCAGGAAGACTCATCTTCCTGACTTCAAATCTGGCCTCAGTCACTTACTATGTGGCATTTGGCAACTCAACTCTGTCTGCCTCAGTTTTCTCATCTGCAAAATTAGCTGGAGAAGAAAATGACAGACCATTCCAGTATCTTTGCCAAGGAAATTTCAAATGGGGTCACAAAGAGTTGGACACAATTTAAAAAAATAGAAAGTCCAAACACCTCATATTACAGATGAGGAAATGGAGGCAATAGAAAGCTTATTTTTAGGATCATACATTTGAAGTTAGAAGTGGCCTCGAAAGACAGAGTCCATCCTATTTATTTTATACATGAGGAAAACCGAGACCAAGAGAGTGGAGCAGCTTGTCTCTAGTCACATAAGCTCTAAATCAAGCCTTTTCACTCAAATTCAAAACCCTTTTCATCATACCCTTCTCTTGTTCTTGCTGTGGTTTTGATTCTGTAGAGATGATTTTCCAACTGGGGGAAATACTAATTCTCTTAGACCTTAGGGTCATGTTTAATATGTGATTTCTTTCTGGGTATTGAAATACACCTCCACAATCTGGAGAGCTACTTTTTCTAGCTTATTTGAGAATAGTTTAATACAGTGCTTATTGTGACAGGGCCAAATAGGTCTACATCTGGCCAGTAAATCATTCAGTACAGAAAGTGTTTCTCTCAAGAAAACATTGTATATCATGAATACAATGTAAATGGGAAGAATAGCTATGTGTTCACAAACACACACATCAAAAGTGAGTGTGACAAAATTATAATGATCAGGCAGTACTGAGTACAGAAATATGAGAGGCCAGCCCAGTCCCACCCTTCATGGAGGTAACAGCAGTTACACATCGCCTGTGGTTTTGGAACTTTTCAATGTACTGATTAGTTGTTTTGATTTTTTCCTCTTTTTTAGGAATACTATTTGCTTTATGGGATGACTCTTACTGAGGAGACAGAAAGAGACATTGGGAAAAGCTCTGATGATATTTTAAAAAGGCATCAGTTCAAACTTGTTACCTTTTGAAAAGTACCCCTAACTAGTACTCACAGTTGACTGGTTGTCAACTGGAGGCAAAAGCCAGAGTCATTCTGGGAAGGCTGATGAGAGGATGCTAATTCATTTCAGCTAGTAAATAATAAGCACGTACAAGATTCCAAATGCTGTGCTAGGTGCTGAGGATGTAAAGAAGGAAAAAATATCTTCAATTTTAGTACAATGCCTTGCTTTCTGCTGGGAGAGTTGGCAATCACTGCTCAGTCATCCCAAGTTGAGAGTGTTGAGGCAAGGTAAAAATGTCAAAAAGGAATTTCATTTTGGTATCCTTTCACTTCTTGGGGAAGTGACCTCTCCTCCTTGGGCCTTGGTTTTCTCATCTGTAAAATAAGGGGGGGTGAGTGGGCTAGAATACCTTGTGGGTGTCTTCCAGCTATATGTCAATGACAGTTCTACAATGCTTTCATCAAAGCACACCAGCAATTTACCATAATATCTAGTCTGGGGTTACATGAAGACATAGCTAGTGTCCATCAGAGGTACAACTTGACCCCAGTTCCTGACTCTAGGGCTGGCCTGCTATCTACTCTGCCTTACTGCCTGTCTTTTACTTACATTACTTCATCTGTCTACATGCATTTGCAGAAGAAATTCAAATTGAATGTTCTTTCCATTATCCAAGGCTGACTCTATTGGCACTGGTGGCTCTTTTCTTGGCTTCCCCATTAGGAACAAAATCTAGGGTTCCTGGTTATTTTCTTATTGCTCAGAGATCTCTGGATTTCCCTAAGGCATCATGGATGACTCCTGACAGATAAAGATCATTGGCTTTCACTGGCACCTGTTCCAGAGAACTGTGTCTGCTGATCATTACATCCATGGACCCTAGGGATACCCCAAGGACAGCAGTTTTCTCTCTTTTGGGTCTCAGCATCTTCCTTGGGTATTCCCAAGGTAGTTTGACAACCAGACCTTCATGGTTCCACACCTAGAGAACAACTATGATCCACTTATTTAGGCCTGCAATGGCAATTACGGTATCACTCAGTTTTTTCCAAAAAGATCATAGTACTACAGACAGAGCTAGAAGAGACCTTGTACAACTTTGAAGCTAAATCTTTCGTTTTATAGACTAAGAAACTGATGTGAAGGGACATAAACAATTCCAAGGTCACAGAGATGATTTGACACCTCGGATTCAAATACAGTTCTCCTGATGCAGAATAAACATTTCCAAACAACACAGCAAATTATCCCATTCTTAGTTCCTGCTTCTCTTCCTTTTGGCTGTGTGAAGGCAGGACTGTGGACTCTATTTTGACTCAGAATTAATTATTTTCTCTATCCTCTAGCGATGTTTTTCCTAGGAAACCACAGGGAGGAGGTGATTGGTGTCTCTTGGCAATGTTCCCATGTAAGTGCTCAGGGATGGAGGGCTATTCATGAAATGGCGTTCCAGGAATATCTCTGGGTATTTTATAGTTCCCCAGTGCAGATGTACTCAACTCTGACTCAACTCTGCTAATGATTCAAGGAATTCCAAGTATCTATACAAGACAAGGGAGGACTATCGGAGATCTTCCTTGTGCTCTCAAAGTAGTTCCTGTAAACAACTGCTACATCTATGCATGAGGGCATCTCTGGCATACGTTTTGGGATGTTAGGAATGATCCAACTCAATATCATTTATCAGTTGCCTACTGTTCTATGTACATGATACTCTGCTAGGTCCTATTTGAGTTTATATTCTCTTGTGTCGTAGAAGACTCTCTAGATGAAGGCCCAGGAATAGTCTAAATTCTCAAATATTAGTTTCTAAGATATTAGGACATATTTGAGTCTTCCAACTGAAGCTAATTTTTATAACATATTTTTAAATATTTTATTTCCCCCAATTACATGTAAAATAGTTTTAACATTCTTTTTTTAGAATATTGAGTTCCAAATTCTCTCCTCCCCTCTCCTTTCCCCTCATTGAGAAGGCAAGTATATATGTTATACGTGTTCAGTCATGCAAAACATTTCAATAATAGTCATTCTGGGAAATAAAACAGACAAAAAAAAGAAAATTTAAGAAAGTTTTTTTTTGTTAAAAGTATGCTTTGATCTCCATTCAAAGTCACCAGTTCTTTCTTTGGAGATGGATAGTATTTTTCATTATAAGTCCTTCAGAATTATCTTAGATCATTGTATTTATCAGAATATGTTATTCACAACTGATCATCACACAATATTGATGTTCCTGTGTACAATATTTTCTTGGTTCTGTTCATTTTACTTTGTATCAGTTCATATAAGTCTTTCCATGTTGTTTTTGTTTTCTGAGAAGATTCTGTTCATAAGTTCTTATAGTGCAATAGTATGACATTATAACTATATACCACAACTTCAACCATTCCCCAGCTGATGGGCATCCTCTTAATTTCCAATTCTTTGCCACCACTAAAAGAGTTGCTATAGATACTTTTGTACATATAAGTCCTTTTCCTTTTATATAGTGGTTACCATTTCTTTGGGATACTATCTAGTAGTAGTATTGCTGTGTCAAAGGTATGCAGGTTTTATATGCCCCTTGGGCATGATTCCAAATTGTTTTCCAGAATAGTTGAATCACTTCACAACTCTATGAACAATACATCTCAATTTTCCCATATCCCCTCCAACATTTGTCATTTTCCTTTTCTGTCAATCTGATAGATGTGAAGTGATACCTCAGAATTGTTTTAATAGTCATTTCTCTAATCAACAGTGATTTAAAGCATTTTTTTTCATATGACTGTAGATAACTTTCTTTTTTTTTTTTTTTTTTTTTTTTTTTTTGCTCTTTTTGTTTTGGAGGGCAACTAGGGTTAAATGACTTGCCCAAAGTCGCATGGCTAGTAAGGATGTCAAGTATCTGAGGCCAGATTTGAACTTGGGTCCTCCTGACTCCAGGGCCCGTGCTCTATTCACTGTACCACCTAGCCACCCCTGTTGATAACTTTCATTACTTCATCTGAAAAGTTCATGTTCATACCCTTTAATAATTTGTCAATAGGGGAATGACTTGTAGTCTTATAAATTTGACTCAATTATCTACTTGAGAAATGTCTTTATCAGAGAAAATTACTGTAATTTTTTTCAGTTATGATTAGTAACTGTATTTCCCTTCATCCCATTTCCCCCATGTTTATCCTACTCTCTTTCTCCTTTCACCCTGTCCAACCTGAAAAGTCCAACCTTCTTACCACCGCATCTCCGAATTTTTCCTCCCTTCTATCAACCTTCTCTTATCTTTTTTCCTTCCTACTTTCCTGTAGGGTAAAATAGATTTCTATACCAAAATGAATGTGTATGTTATTTCCTTTTTGAATCAATTCTGATGAGAATAAGGTTCAAATGATCCCTGCAGCTCCCTTATTTCCCCCTCTACTGTAAAAACTCTTTCCTGCCTTTAAGTGACATAATTTATACTAATTTTACATCTCTCTTCCCCCTGCTCCCAATGCTTTTTCTTTCTCACACCTTAATTTTACATTTTTAAATGTTATTCAATCATATTTATTCACCCTTGTGCCTTCTGTCTTGATATATGCCCTACTGAGAAAATTCTTATACGTTCCAAGTATTAACTTCACATGTATCATCTTCCATATCCTGCTCTTTTATGCTTCTCGAGTCTTGTATTTAAAAGTTATATTTTCTATTCAGTCCAGGTATTTCTATCAGGAATGCTTTAAAGTCTTCTATTTAATTGAAAATGCATTTTCCCCTTAACAAATACATTCAGCTTTGCTAAGTAGGTGATTCTTGGCTGCAATCCTAGCTTCTCTGGAATATCATATTATAAGCCCTCTGATCCTTTAATGTAGAGCTGCTACATATTATGTTATCCTGACTATGGCTCCATGGTATTTGAATTGTTTCTTTCTGACTGCCTGCAATACTTTCTCATTGATCTGGGAGCCCTGGAATTTGAATGTAATATTCTTGGGAATTTTCATTTTGGGATCTCTTATGGGAGGTGTTTGGTAGATTCTATCCATTTCTATTTTACCCTCTGGTTTTGAAATATTGGGGCAGCTTTCCTTAACAATTTCTTGAAAGATAGCATCTACTCTCTTTTTTAAAAAAAATCATGGCTTTCAGGTAGTCCAATGAGTATTAAGTTATTTCTCATGGATCTGTTTTCCAGGTTTTAGGTTTCTGTTTTTCAGTTAGGTATTTAATATTTTCTTCTTTTTTTCATTCTTTTGTATTTATTTTATTGTTTCTTGATGTCTCGTGGAGTCATTAACTTCTACCCACTCAATTCTCATTTTAAAAGAATTATTTTCTTCAGTGAATTTTATGCCTCCTTTTCCAATTGTTCATTTTTACTTTTAAGTTTTTTTCAGTGAATTTTTGTACATCTTTTTCCATTTGATCAATTCTGCTTTTTAAGGAGTTCTTTTCAATGGATTTTTGTGCTTCTTTTACCATTTAATCCATTTGTTTTAAGTGTTCAATCTCCTGTACTTTTTTGCACCTTGTTTACCTAGCTGTTGACTCTTTTTCATGATTTTATTACATCAGTACAATTTCTTTTTCTTAATTTTTCCTCTACCTTTATTATTCGATTTTTTAAAATCCTTGATAAACTCTTCCAGGATTTTTTTTAAGGCCTGAGACCAATTCATATTTTTCTCTGATGCTTTGAATGTAGAAATTTTAACTTTGTTGTCTCCTTCTGAGTTTGTATTTGTTCTTCCCTGTCATAGTACTAACTTTCTCTGGTCAAATTATTTTTTGTTTATTTGCTCGTTTTCCTGCCTGTTTCTTGATTTTTTTAAACTTTATGTTAAAAATGGGCTCTGTTCCTAGGTAGAGTGTGCACTGTCCTAAGTTTCGCTTTTTAAAAATTAATTAATTAGTTAATTAATTAATTAATTTATTCATTCATTTATTTACTTATTTATTTATTTGTTTATCTGTTTATTTATTTATCTATCTATCTATTTATCTATTTATGTATTTATTTATTTATGTATTTTCTTTCAGAGCTAGTTCTGGTGGGTGGGGAAATCTATAAGTTTTCAGTTTTCCAATGTGGTATGATCTAAGTACATGTGTGTTTACCACCTGTTCTCTGGTCTGTGAGTGAATACAAACATTCTCTTCTGCCCTGGAACTGTGACTAGAGTTGCTGCTCCCCCATGGCTACAAGCTCTGGTCTGCTAGTGCTTCTCCTTGCCCTGGGACTGGGACCAAGTACTTTGAACTGGATCCAAGTATGGGCACCTTATTTCATTTCCCCACTAATTCACACTCATTTCTCCTGCCTCCAGTCATTCTTTTCTTTAATTGTCCTTTTTTATCCTTAATGAAAGTACTTTAGCACTGTGCAAAGAGCACTCAATTGAAAGTTGGAGGACTTATGAGGAAATCTCAGCTCGATACTTAATCCCCATGTGACCTTGGCCAGCTCAATTAAAGTTTCTAGGTCTCAATTCCCTCATTTGTAAAATCAGGGAACTAGACTAAATGATTTTTGAGGTCCTTTCCAGCTCCGAATCCGTTATCTCAAATAATCTCTCATACACAAATCTCACCAATCACCCATTCAAGAACCTCCACTGCATACTTATTGCCAACAAAATAAAATATAAATTCCTCCTACTTGCAATCTTGTGCCTCAATGGTGTCCTTCTAATCAACTTTCCTGCCTATCTTTTCACATTCATGAAATCACAGACTTTAAGAGTTGGAAGAACCTCAGTTGTCATAGAAATCTCCACTGAAAGATGATCTACAATTGGTTACCCAGATGCTGCTCAAAGACCTCCAATGGGGAGGAAGCCATCACTTCCCCAGGCAGTTCTTTCTACTTCTTGACAGCTCCAGTTGTTAAAAGGCTTTGGACTTTCCCACTACTTGACATTAATTAGCCTAAATTAGCTTCCTTCCACCTTCTCCCCATTGCCTGAGTTTTCCTCTTAGCCCATGAGGACCAAATAATATGTCAATTCCCTTCTTCACATGACAGCCCTTTGAAAAATCTAGCATGACCCTCTTGAATCATTTCTTCTACAGGCTGAACATCTTCACTTAACTTGTCCTCATATGTCACAGGTTCATGGCCCTTTTCTGTCCTGGCCACAATCTTCTGGACACTTTCCAGCCCATTAATGTCCTTCTTTGACTAGAGGACCTTAAAGGTCCTTTCCATCTCTAAATCTGTGATCTCAGATATATTATATATTTTTAATACTATGTTTGTTGTCTTTACTTTGGGCTTGAGCTTATAAAGGATTAGTTTCATCTGCAGAATATTTGAGCTTTTTAATTTTTATTTTTTTATGAATCTTTGATTACATCAGTGTAAGGAACTGTCAGGGGAGGAAATCTCACTAGCTTCTCAGTTCCAAGCCTTCTCATCCACCTATTAGCTTTAGACGGTGGTGAATGGAACATTGGGAGTTTAAGTTAGGGGGAACAGAGTTAACCAGCTTGTTTGAGTCAGAGACAGAACCTGATTGTGAGGTCATCATGATTGTGAGGTCAGAGATCTATCCATTCATCCATACTGCCTCTCAGAAACCTTTCCGTGGAGACAGGTAATAACTGAGAATTAATGGATTGTGAAAGATTCACAATTAAACATGCAAACCTACTCTCCATCTTCAGGTGAAAAACTGATTAACTCAAAGTAGAGATAGAAGCATTTTTTCTTTCCTTCCTTCCAACATAATTGTGTGTGTGTGTGTGTGTGTGTGTGTGAGAGAGAGAGAGAGAGAGAGAGAGAGAGAGAGAGAGAGAGAGAGAGAGAGAGAAGGGGAGAGAGAGAAGGGGAGAGAGAAATGTTACTCTGCTTCCCTTCTAAGGGAGAGGGGGAGGAATGGGGAGAGAAAATTTGGAACTGAAAATAAAAATGGATTATAGAACAATTATAGAACACACACACATAATTTAATGTTCTATCTGGTCCACTGGATTCTAAAAAAATCCAGAGTAAATGGACTAGTGTGATATTTGTTTAGAAAGGGAACTGGAAGCCTGCACAAGAAACCAACATTTTGTTGTTTGTTTTATTTGTTCTTATTTTTGATAGTTGTCTATTCTCTCCTCTCCCACTTTGGGCTTCACATTAAAACTCAAGTTTTGCATACGATTCACATCAGCCGGTTCAGCAAAGCCAGTTGGAGTTCAATTTCTGAACCTCACAACCAGGAGAAAAGTCCCCACTCTGTGTTTATTGCATTCATATTTCTTCTTTGCTTTTATCTTTGATGATGGAAATCACCAAAATTTTGGTCACCCAAACCCTGAATACTCTCATCTGAGAGGGGGTGGGTAATGTTGATCCCAAACTTTTTTCTCCCAAGAATTTGGCAAGTTTCTGATATTGAATAATGAATTTTTAAAAAGTCAACAATTTGTAAATATCATTTTACAGTATCCAGTTCCCAACTCATGTAGCTTAGAGATCTGTATGGTCCAAAGCCTGAAATTTTCTACCAGTGTTTTAATGGCATTAAAATTCCTCATTCAAGCAAGTACCAGACATCTTGCAGGAAATTCCCAAGAGACCCAGGCCTCCAACACCCTCATCCTCTAGGAATTCACCTCTAGGTTTAATTGTCAAAGTGGAATTTCTACAGTTTAGGTTTCCTTTGAAAAACAATAACTTGGTGAATAGAAAGGAAGACTTTTTTAGGAAGTCATAAGGTTTCAGATTCCACCTCTCACACATCCTTGTTGGGTAACCCTGGGCAAGTCATTCAATTCCTCAAAACCCCCATAAAATAAAGGTCTAATTAAAAAAAACAAAAACAAATAAAAGGTCTCTCCCAGAATAATTTCATTGTAGAATTTGAGGGGACCTTCAAAGTCATTTGTATTCAAATTCTAAGTATTTATGTCATGCAATTCAATCCTTTCCTTTCATTTACCCAGAAACTAAGTCACAGTAAGATGCACTGACTGTCCATGGGTCACCCACCTTTGAGCTAACAAAGTCAGCCCAGGATTTCCCCTGCTTCTTGCTAAACCAAGCTTTCAGTGTAACAAAGAAACCAAACCAACTATTTCAAGATCATGGATAATATTAAACAACTTGTTTTAAAAAATGTAATCTCTGAGATGACTGCCTTAATTATTCTTCTCTTAATTGGTATGTGTGTGTGTGTATGTATGTATGTATGTATGTATGTTAATGGGTTCATTTCAAGTCACTGGTGCCATGGGTTCTCTATGATTTCTATATGTCATACAATAGTGTAGGAGAAGATGGTACTACATTTATCCTTTAACATCACAGGGGTTAGGGATACAATGCCCCCACAATATGGAGAACCCACATAAATATTTTGGCCTTCCCTTTGTTCCAGAGAAGGCTGAGTATTTTTGAATGAGGTGTTTACCTTATTTTAAAATCCGGGTTTATTATGTGGTCGTAGGCTCCATGTTGTCTACTGACCTTCACATGTCTGCAGCTTCCACAAAACTTTCCCCAAATTCCCATTTAATTTCTTGTGCCAACCTGCAATATATTGAAACTGCGTGGGGAAAGTCATGATGTGGAAGGAATAACTATCAATCAAGTATCTGATTAGTTTTGGAATGAAACATTTCTGTTCAGGAGATGACATAGCTACTATAAAATTTCTGGGCACTAAATCAGTCACTGAAACAGAATAGTCAGATAGTCATCGATATAATTAAAAGTACATTGGAGTGAGAGGCAATGAGTCTGGGTTCAAATTCCAGTTTTGTTATTTCCACTCATGTGATTTGAGCCAGAAAGGAAATTAGTCACTTAATGGCTTTATGATGTTTGAATATGTTATCCTGGTGATCTCAAACCAGAGTTAGCCTTGAGTAAAGATGCATTAGGTGACTGTGTGCCCTCATTTAAGAGCTCCAGGAAAGACCATCCCCCTCCATTAACTAATTTCTACTTTGTTTCAGAGAGGTGAAATTCTTCCAGGTTCATTTGCCTTGTCTTATAAGGACAATATCTGGAGTGGGGTGGGGGGATTAGGGGAAGTGGTAAAGCATAATAAAATGAACAAACCCAAGCTGAGATGCTTTCTTTGCCCTAGGGAACTATGGAGTATATGGATATTCTTGGGGTTCAATTTGCAGCCATGCCATGATCTGTGTCAGGGAGGAGTTGGATGGGTGTTTTGAGAACTGAGCTGGAACATTGCTATTTGGGAGCCTTAGTCTCAAAAGTGTCAGCCTCCAGGAGAGCATCAGTAAGAAATAGGAAAGTGAATCATTAAGAAAAGGAGTGCCAGTGGTCCTTTGATAGCAGACAGAGAAGAGGGTAATAAGGATATCTTGGAGTGGGTTTTGGAAAGGTCAAACAAGCTAGAATCAGTGTTTGTGAGGAGCTGTTCCTGACTTGGTAGGGAGGCCATTAGAAGCCCTAGAAGGAGTGGGCTGAGTTGCCTGGAATGAGATAGCCTGGGACTTTGGCCTGGGATATCCCTTCTGGGTCATCATCCCAGTTCCTGAATAGTGTTCCAAGGTTCCAGTTCTACCTTATCCCTGACTTCCTACCCCATCCACAGTGGCATGGGATCAGTGTGAGAGCAGCTGACTGAACAGAACTATGAAATCAGATTGGATCTAAAATCACGTGGGCCCAGATTGTTCTCTGAAGGCAAGGAAGAGGACTAGGGGACTTGGCAATTTGGAAACGGTAGGTCATTTTTGGACCCTGGATTATTAGAAGTTATGTTCTCTATACCTTATGGCAGAGAGACATTCCATTTTCTTTTCTCCTGTATTTCTCACCTTCTCACCATCCCCTGCCTCCTTTTGAGAGGTCTCTCCTAGTCTAGACCTAATACCTATGTGAAAAAAACCTACCCGTATACACAAGTATCTTTTGTTCTGTCTGTGCCTATGCAGGAAGGCTTCTTGCCTCATCTTTCCAACCATTTAAACAAAGTTATCTTCTTTTGTTTTTGTTCTTGGGAATTGTGTGGTCTCCCCTATGCCAAATTTGTCCAGGATTTTAAAGATGAATTTAAAACCTATTAGCTCATTGTCTTCCCACTTTCAAAGCTTAGGAGTGGGCCGGGGGGGAGGGCAAATGGTTCCAGATGAGTCAGGAGAAGGGAAGATGCTTAAGCCACATTTCTTGCATGAATTAGAAAGAGAAAATGGTGGCATGGGGAGTCATACACGACTGCTATATTTAGCCATCCTACTAATGATTTAGTCATCTTCACTTGAATTTTACCTTCTCCCTTTGGTCCAGACATTATCATTAAAGAAAAAGGCAACAAAACTTGGAAACTTCACATTTGATCCTTTTACCAATAACCTAGACTACAAAAGAATAAGTTGTGAGCATTGTCAATGCCAATTTACTGCTCTGTTATCTGTTCCTTCTCCCTTCCCAACTCTGCCTTTGTCTCTCTCTAGTTATGCCTTGGTCTCTCTCTTCTCTGCCTTTCTGTGTCTCTCTCTCTTTTCATCTCTGTCTCTTTTATTTTTCTATATCTTCTCTCTCTTGGTCTTTCTGTTTCTCTCTACCCATTAGAATCACTTGAAATAATCAAATGAGGGGCACCGACCTTTGAACCTTTCATCAGTTGGTTGAGGTAATAGTTCTTGACAATCTGAAGTGCCCCCAAAGAGGGAAGTCTAATGAATAGACTTCCCCACCCCCAACTCTAAACACAGTAATGGCCCGTAGTAAATCTGTTTTATAGATCCTTCTTTGCTGTCTCTCTTTCTTTGGTACAGTAGGGAGGGGATTTTTGAGCAGCTGCAAAACATCTCCTTGGGAAGGTCCAATATTATTTTTTTAATCTTAACAACAACAGCAATGGTGTAAACAAAAGTACTTGGTTTTTTTTTTTATAAGCATGACTTCTCATCTACCTACACGGTGATTGATCCAGCTGACATTTCTGGACTAGCATAATTTTGAACGACTTTGTGACTTCAATTCTTATCAAAATCATGGAGGGAAAAGGGAGGGAGGGAGGAAGGGAGGGAGGGAGGGAGAGAGAGAGACAGAGAGACAGACAGAGACAGAAAGAGTCAGAGAGAGACAGAGACAGAGAGACGGAGACTGAGACAGAGACAGAGAGACAGAGAGTCAGAGAGACAGAGACAGAGAGAGACGGAGATAGAGACTAGGTGGTCTTAGTATGTCATGGCTTCTGAAATAAAAGTGGAGAGGTCAAGTCAGATCTCCAAGTGGAGGAGAGAACTGGGCGTTTGCACCAGGACCTGATTTGGGAGGCCACTGGAGATGCTGGCAGGGCTGTGGCCCAGTGGGTAGAGAGTCTCCCTATTCTGCTCTCCTCTCCTTAGCCTTCACCACTGTCTCTGAAGCAGCAGCCTCATGGCAGTGAATGTATTGGGGGCCCGCCCTAAAATGAGAATGCCTTTTGTGGGACTTGCCTTGGGTAAAAACATTCCTGTTGACCTTTCTGGAAAGATTATCTTCTATCTCTGTGTCTTATCATTCACTTTTCTTATATAACTCTTGTTGCAGTGATTTCTGTGGCACGAAGGGCCCATATGGCTTTGGGTGTCACACTTCATTTACCTCAACAATGCAAACAAGAGTGTGAGATGAATCTTCCCACTTGACAGTCCAAATGGCTCTTTAGCACAAGCTCCTACTTGTAGCTCTCTGATCACACTACATTAAATGGCAGTTTTATTGGAAGAAAAAAGAAAAAAAAAGTGATATTGTCAGGTTGAGACTTTTGGGGGTTGGGAGGCAGAGATCAATTATAATGCTCACAAGCTAAGCAGGGAGGAGAGTATCCTATGCTATTGTCTTCTATAAGAATAGTGGAAATGAGTGAATATTATGATGGTGGAAATTTCCATATTTTTCTTTAAAATTATCAAGGGAAGGCATCTAAGTTGTGCAGTGTGTATAGCACCAGCCCTGGAGTCAGGAGGACCTGAGTTCAAATCCTGCCCCAGACACTTAACACGTACTAGCTGTGTGACCTTGGAAAGTCACTTAACTCCAATTGCCCTGTCTTCGCCCCTTCAAAAAGATGAAAACATAAGTGTCAAGGAACAGGGAAACTAATGGCCCACAGGTAGAAGAGATCATGTTTTCCCTTTCCATGAAAAGAGGATTTTGTATTATTGGACCATATGCTGAAAGAGATTCTAGTAGGGGCTGGGGGAAGTCGATGGACAATTCCTACTATGTTTGGCCTTGTTCTCCTCCCTCCATGTTGGGGTATCTATAAAAGGATTCACAAATGCCTCAGGGTATTGGGTTGTATTATTCAATCAACTGTGCTTTAATAGTAGAACAGGGGCTTTAGAGGGTACAATGGAAGGATAGGGCACTCGGCCCTATGTTCCTAGGAGAGGAACACTGGAGAGATAAAGTTGTCATAGAAGAGGATGAGGAACTGTGAAGTCACGGTCAAGGAAAAGAGCTTTGGCTTTGGTGTTCTGTGTCCCTGAATCCCTGGAACTCTGAGTAACCAGCAGGCAGTATGTTGTCACCTACTTCACATTAGCAAAGATAAAGCTGATTCATGCAGTCTCTGAACAAGAGGTAGACCAGTAGAGATTGTGGGCCTCTCACCCTGCTTGCTTATCAATGCAAGAGTCAGTCAAGTCAACAAGCAAATTAAGTACTTCATATATACCAGGCACTTTGCTAAGTTCTAGGGGTATGAAGGAAGGCAAAAGGCAGTAACTAAATGGAGGGAAGACATCAGAAATCAGGGTGATTGGGAAAGACTCCCTGTAGAACATGTGATTTTAGCTGAGACTTGGAGAAAGTAATAGAAACCAGGAATTGGAGATGAGGAGAGAGAGCCTTCCAGGCCTGGGGGAAGAGCCAGAGAAAATGTCTGGAGCTAGAAGACAGTGTACAGCACGCTTCATTCTTAGTCCTCTGGAATCATGGTTGGCCATTACTCTGATCTGAATTCCTAATTATTTCAGTTGTTTCTCTTTATCATATGGCTGTCTGTATAAATTGTTCTGGTTCTGTTCACTTCACTATGCATCAGTTCATATAAGCCTTAACAAGTTTCTCTGAGACCATCCTCTTCATCTTTTCTTATAGCACAACAGTATTCTATCATATTTATATTTTGTAACTTGTTCAGCTATTCCCTAATTTATGGATACCTCCTCAGATCCCCATTTTTTTGTCATCCATCATCATTTTGTATGTCCACCATTTATTTGATGCAATGCTAAGCCTTCCCTACTCTTTATCTAATTCCCACTTCTCCACTTTCTCTGTCTATAGAACAAAATCTATTTCTATATTCAGTTCTCTCTGTCTCTCTGTTTATCTTTCTGTCTCTGTTTGCATGTCTCTCTCCTTCCTTCCTTCCACCAGTTCAGATGAGAATGAAGTCCAAGCGTCAGCCTTCCCTGACCCCATTCTCCTTGTGGTGACTTCTACATGCACACCTCTAACCTTCCTTTCCCTTCCCTACCTTGCATCCCAGTATATTCTTCTTCTGTCTTTACATCCCTTTCTTAAGGATAAGACATGACAAAGGCACTCCTAGGTCTTCTGTCTAATTAGATTCCCATCCCACCTGGAGACCAGATAGCACCTGTCTGCTTGAAAACTTTGATGAGAATCTAGACTGATGCTCCAGAAAACATCCTGGTATTGAAGAAAACTTTAAATTCATTGAGGAATGGAATGATAGAACACTCCATGTATGGATTCCTTCAGTCAGTCCTTTACTGTTTTGAACACTGACTTCAGAAAGCAGCACATACTGTTAGACATGTCTTGCATACATACAAAGGAAACTTGTAATTATTTTGGCATTTTAATCCATTAGTTCTAGGTCTTCCACCGGAAGCTTACAGTGTTTCTAGTCCACACTATAACCCTTCATATTTTGGAAAGCAGTGGTCACATCCTCACCTATATCTTCTCTTGTTCCCCATATAACATGAATTCCAGACCCCTCCCCATCTGAGAAATCTCTTCTGTACACTGTCTAGTTTGTCAACCTCTCCTTCAAAATGTGGCATGCAGGACATAATGTAATGCTGACATTGTCCATCATTTTAAAAATGGCCCCAGAGTCTATCCTGCTCACTCACAACAGTATTCTGTGCTTAGAACTGGGGTTTGTTTCTGGCTTTGTGCTTTCTTTTTTTTCTGTTTGGTACAACAACCTAGGCAAGAGTATGACTAATGTGGGCTAGAGCACAACTTTCGGGGCTGTGCATACTTTCCTTATCCATTTCCTTTGATTTTTGTTTCGTCCTTCAGTCTTCTTGGTTTAGGGAACTCCCTGACAGGGAAACTCCTACTGATGCAGATTGGCCATTTGTTGATTGAGTTGCATGGGGCACTGAAAGGTTCAGTGCTTTGCCCAAGGTCTCCTGGCTAGTATTCATCTCAGGCAAAAATGGAACCCAAGCCTTCCTGCTTCCAAGGCCAGCTATCTCTCATTATGCACCATTCATTCCAGTTTTTGAAGAATGTTGGATTTCAGTTTAACCATTAAACAAAAACCAAGCCCCCCAACCAAGCCTGCCAGTACTGCTTGCCCACTTACTCTCCACTTATAATAGAATATGACTCATGAGTCTTGCTCTGCTATATCTCTGCCCAGCTTATAAATTTGTCATTTACTTTTTGTTTTTAAAGCTTAACGCACTGTTCCTAGTACTTGTCGCTATTGAGATTCACCCTGTTTTTGCAAAACATTCTTTTTCTAATGCTTGGCCACTTGGCATGGCTCAGTAATGGAACACGCTTTTTCCGTGAGGAGCAGCTAAGAAAACTTGGTCCAGAGACCATGCTGCTTTTGCAGGACCCCTGGGGAGAGTGAGAGGAAATGACTTGATTTTAATATATATTTTTCTCAAGATAATTGAAAGTGCTGCTAGGGTCATCTTAAGCTTTTGTTGCAGTGATCATAGCCTAGCCCTAGTGATATGGAACAGACCAGCTTCCCAAGACTGTGATTTCTGACAATGTGCTCCAGTTTCCATACTTGGGTTTAGTAATTTTATGGATGAGGGCCCTCACTACCCTACATCATCTCTCTCAAACAATTGATGAGGCTGGAAAACTGGTATAGAATTTTGCACTGGCCTGGAAGGAAGGCAATAGACCCCTATTCCTCTCCCATTCAAAATAAACTATCCATTCACCATTTCTATAGCCAACTTATCTCTTATTATGATACCCCAGTGAAAGAAGGACAAATGCTTAGTGGGAGTATAGTAAGTTAGCCTCAAATAGTCAGACTCAGTTATCCGTCCCCAGCCCAGTAGGACAGTCCTATGCCCAGTGGTCACCTAATAACTCTGATTGAATTGGGCCTTAGCTGGCCCTGGCCTTCTGGTAGAAAACATACTTCTCTATTGGACCAAACACACTCTACTGCTCATTAGGTTTCTGATGAACTTGTAACATCAGGCTGTGGGTCAAGATAAGGCAGACTGGATCAGTTAATCGAAAACTGGCCTTCAAATCAGAAAGACCCAGGTTCAAGGCCTACTGCAATAGGTCACTTAACTTTCCAGTGGTCTCACTGATGCTTCCTCACATATTTTAACATCAATAGTTTCCCAATTATCTCCAAGGCTGAGGGTTCTACCAGACCATGATCTCTGAAGAATTAATCAATCAATCAATATTTATTGGACACAAACTCTGCCAGTCAATGTGCTGTGATTGATATTACAGGTAACTAGAATGGTGAAGGACAAACACTTGGTAGATCTAAGTTACAGCCTACAAAAGATGATCACATAGGCACAGAAAGTGGTGTAGAAGATGGCCTTCAGGAGATGGGTGGTCATAAAAGACCTCTCAACATTAGTGTACTCATCTAGGAAACAGTGATAAAGACATCACTATTACCCAGGGCAGCATCAATAGAATGAGATGATATTTAGAACATTCCTTGTGAATATCCAAGCACTATTTAAATCTTTATTATTTATTATTCAAACTATTTGATCATAGTACTTCAGCACAATTGATTTCTTTTGTAATTCTAAGTATTTTGTTCTCTACATTCAGAAAAAAAGGATTATAAGAAGGGCTCCATAGGCTTCACTGGACTCCAAAAGCTCCATGACATACACAAAAAGGGTTGAGAAGGAAAAAGGGAGAGACCTTAGGAGATTGGGTAGATTTATGGACAGGAATGAATAGCAATCATATTAATGGACAAAAATCTTAACTAAAACTCTCTACGCCCCAAGTTGCAAGATAGATGTTGATCAGCCTTTGTAGAGGGTTTCTTCAGTGGGAGTTCCTTATATTCATGAAATCACAGGAGCAGCATCATCCCCTCTTATCTTGTTATGTGTTATACCTCTCTGAATTACTATCTAGTCTCTCTTTTAGACTAAGAAACTTAGTCTTCTGTCTCTTCTCCATTGTGCTCCCCTCTGCCCCCTTCCAGCTAACGGTCCTTTGCAGATTGAATGAGTGGAAATCTCACTTGGCTACCATAAATTCTTGGAGTTGCATAACCTCTCTTGAGCAAATGCCTCTCGTCACTTGGCAGTGAAAGCATTTTCTCTGCTTTCTGCTTCCTTGATTCTTGAGAGATCTGATGGGAAAAGGGGCATGACAGCTGGATGGAGACAGCTGGCCTGCTTCATGTAGACCTCTAAAAATGCCACTGGCTTTAGGATGCTTGCAGTTGGTAATGAGAATCCATTACAGGAATGTCACTGTTATCTCCCAGCTTGTTTCATACAAATGTTCCTATTATATAAAGGTCGGATACCACTGCCTCTGTTTATGCATTACAAGCAGCCATTATTTTTTGAAATCAATTTCTTGACTAAATTGATACGGAATGGATTCATGATTTCATTGATGTGCTGCTTTTTCTGTCAATACAGATAGTGACCCCCCTTGCCCTCTTTTTCCATAAAATGGTTGCTAATATTTCCCCCATAAATCCTCCATAGGTTCTCCCAATTATATTAATCTGTGGCAAAGGGATAGATCATTGGATTTGGGGTCAGGGAGAGAGGTTCAAATCATACCTTTGACACTTAATAATTATATGACCAAGATAGCTGCAGAGAAGCAGAAAAATGCCACAGCTCTCACATGGCCACCTCAAAAACCCATAAAATATGACTCTAAACAAATTTTAGGACTCCAAAACTCACAAAACTACACATCCCCCTGAAGGCAGCTCGGCAGATGGGACTCATTGCAGCTCTGGGAGCTGAAATCAGCATAGCCAGAAAACTGTAGCTTGGCCCCAGGGTGAGCAGGATGAGCAGGACAAGGTGCAGTTGGAGCCTTCGAGCAGATCAGCAGCTGTGGCAGTTTCCAGATTTATCAAGCCAGAAGAAATAAGGGCTAAGTGAAAGATCAGTGGAACTCAAGCTAAATTTGGGGGAGAAAAGCAGTCTGGCTGAACTGCCTCCAGGGCAAGGAAGCAGCATTAGCAGCGGCCCTGCACCAGCTTCCACCTGGCTGCTTCTAAGCTCCCAGCCTGCAAATTGTTCAGAGGCCAAGTGCTCTTGTGTTGAGCAGCCTGGATCTGGATTGTGGTCTTGGATGGTGATCCTGGGGTGCATTTTCAGTGAACTAAAGTTGGTGGGGGCTTCACCAGCCTCCTAGTAGCTCTGGCAGCTGCAAAAACCCCAGCGATTTGGGACAAAGCTTTCTTCCCTGGAAGCTGAGTTCCACAGAGCTAAAAAAGACAAGTAATTAATTCACTGGCAACATGAGCAGGAAAAGGAAGTAAAGTAAGAACAGCAATCTAACTTTAGATTCCTTTTGGGGGGACAAAAAGGATCAAAGCATGTAATGGGAGGAAGACAACACAGTCAGAACTCCCATACCAAAAGCTTCCAAGAAATGTGAAGACTATCTAGAAGCCATAGATCAGCTTATGAGGATTTTAAAAACCAGATAAGAGAAGTGGAGGAAAAATTGGGAAGAGAAATGGGAATGATGCAAGAAAATCATGAAAAGAGAGTCAACAACCTAACTGAAGAAAATAACACCTTAAAAATAGATGAACTCAAATGGCAAAAGAGGTCCAAAAAGCCAATGAGGAGAAGAATGCCTTAGAAAGTCAAATTTGCCAGATGGAAAAATAATCTCAAAAGCTTTCTGAAGAGAATAATTCCTTCAGAATTAGAGTGGAGCAAATGGAAGCAAATGACTTTATGAAAAACAAAGATACTATTAAACAGATCCAAACAAATGAAAAAATAAAAGGCAATGTGAAATATCTCCTTGAAAAAAACACTGACCTGGAAAATAGATCCAGAAGAGACAATTTGAAAATTATTGGACTACTTGAAAGCTATGATAAAAAAAAGAACTTAGAAAGCCTTCTTCAAGAAATTCTGAAGGAAAATTGCCCTGATATTTTAGAACCAGAGGGCAAAAGGGAACTTGAAAGAATTTATCAATCACCTCTTGAAAAAGATCCCCAAAAGAAAACTTCTAGGAATATTATAGCCAGGTTCTAGAGTCCCCAGATCAAGGAGAAAATATTACAGGCTGCCAAGAGGAAGCAATTTGAATATTGTGGAAACACAGTCAGGATAACTCAGGATCTGGCAGTTTCTACACTGAGGGATTAAAGGGCCTAGAATATGATATTCCAGAGATCAAGGGAGCTAGGATTAAAACCAAGAATCACCTACCCAGCAAAATTGAGCATAATGTTCCAGGGGAAAATATGGTCATTTGGTGAGGTGGAGGACTTTCAAACACTCTTGCTGGAAAAAAAGGAACTGAAAAGAAAATTTGAAACTCACATGCAAGAAGTATGAGAAGGCAAACATGGAAAAGAAAACATAAGGAACTTATCAAAGTTGAACTATTTACACCGAAAAATGATAATGGTAACTTATGAAAATTTTCTCAGTATGAGGATAGATGAAGGGAATACAAATGTATACATACATATACATACACATATGTCTATATAGGAGGGTATCTATCTATCTATATATATATAGGCATATGAATACATATCTGAGTGTGTGTATATATGTGTAGATAGATGGCTCAGGATCAACTTAGTAAGAAGGGATGATATTTTAAAAGGTGAAATTCTGAGGTGGGAGAGGATAAGAATGAGAGGAGACAGGGTAGACAGGATGGGATTAATCATCTCATATACAATAGGCAAGGGATAATTGCTACAATGGAGGGGAAGAACAAGAAGGCAAAAGGGAAAGGGTTAATTTTATTCTCATTGAATTTGGCTTA
>CM053597.1:8896492-8945478 GCA_028646575.1 Pseudocheirus occidentalis | reverse complement strand
GGAACTGAATCTTGTAACCGAAAAGTGAACAAACAAGTTAATAAAAAAAAATCTATTGAAAAAAAACTCATTTTATGACTGTTCTCTCATGATAGTGATGATGATGATGATGAAGAGGAGGGGGATAAATGATAAAAATGGGTTGTATTTGTAGGACACTTTCCATGTGACTACCTCCTGATAGAGAAGTGCTAACATTCCCATTTCTCACGATGTGAAAATTGAAGCCATTATAAATGGCGTGACTTGGCTAAAGTTACCCCATTTCTGAATGGCAAAGCCAGGGCCCTTGGTCCTCAGTCCTGAAGGTCTTCCATCATAGCCCATGGCATTTCTGTCCACAGTCCCTTGATTAGTTAGTATCACTGTTGTTGACCATCTTAGGCAACTGCAGCCTACAATTGTCATTTGAGTGAATGAGAAACCCAGATCCAAGGATTGCTTGAGATTGGGCTAATAGAACTCTCCCTTCATCCTTTGCACAGGCTCCATGAGTATAGAGCCTTGACTGTACCAGTTTTGTAGATTAAAAAGAAAACTTGCTCATTGATTTTCTTTTCAAAATCATTCTTGTGTTAACTCTTTGGGATGGGTGGCAGAAGGAGTACAGAATGAATTCTAGGCAATGAAAACACAGAAGACCAATAAAAATCTTTTAAAAATAAAAGTCTTTTGGTTTTCACCTGGAATAGTTACATCTCTCTACATGGCTTATATTAAAAACAATGACCTCAGGGTGGCTAGGTGGCACAGTGGATAGAGCACCAGCCTGGGAGTCAGGAGGACCTGAGTTCAAATCTGGCCTCAGATTTAATCTCGCCTTAAACTTAACACTTTACTAGCCATGTGACCTTGAGCAAGTCACTTAACCCCAATTGCACTGCCCTCCCCCTCCAAAAAGCAAAAAATAAAAATAAAGAAATAATTTTAAAAAAACCCAATGACTTCCAGCTTCTGAGCTGACCAGGATAAGATCTTCCAAGCTTCCACCAGAGGGTAACCCTTCTTTCCCATAATCCATCCCCCCCCATTCTATCCTCCCCAAAAGTTTAATTATAGTGAATAATCAGATGTCTTGAATTTTTCTAAACTCTTTCCCTCCCTCTCCATTCTTTCTGTTTTCTTTCCTGTTTTGGAGGCATGATAGAGATTCTTAACTGTACTAATATCTCTTATGTTGACTTTCAACTTAGGGTTTATTAAACTTTTTTGTGTTATAGACTCCTTGGGAAGTCTTGTAAAATCTACCAAGATCTTCTCAGAGCAATGCTTTTAAGTGTACAAAATAAAATATGTAGTGTTACATGGGAAAGTACACACACACACACACACACACACACACACTTCCTCAACCCTAGGCTAAGAATCTTTGTTTTGGAATAAGCCTAAGTAAATTATCTGACACACACACTCACCAGACTAATTTGAATTCATTAAAATAATTTCATTAATGTCCAATATTTGTAGACACAGTATTTTGGAGCTGTAAAGAACCTTACAGATCATGAAATTCAAACCACTCACTTCACAGATGAAGAAACTATGGTTTAGAGAGGCCTAAGGAGTCTTGTCTAGAGTACTACTTACCTATAATAGTATTTTGGTTAGATCCTAGCTCTTGAGTCCTCTCTTTAATTACCACTGCTTATCATGAAAGCAAAGGGCAAGTTGTCCAGGGCAGTGCTTCTTAAACTGTGGGTTGCCACCCCATTTAAGGTCGAGTAACTAAATGTGTGGGTCATAAAAAAATTTGGGAACAGTAAAAGATTTCTGAACACGCAGCAAGCAAAAATTATCTCAAAATTAAAACTGTAATGAGTCTGAAGAGTTTCTGGTTTCACTCACCCATACATTGCGTAACTTCACCACAGTGTTGGTTCCGACCGCACAATATGTGCCCATGTCTTCATACCACACAATGACAATGAACACTGCTAGAAACACCTCAGCTCAGATTCCAGACTACCATATGTTATAAATTCCAGTGTTTTCACTGTACATACAACATTGTTAAATGAATTTTGGTTTGGGATTAGGACAGCATTTCCAACAATTTCTGAAATGACCCTAAACCTTCTTCTGCTATTTTGTACTATGTATTTCTTCAAAGTGGCATTCTCAGCATCGATGATTATAAAGGCAAAATATCACTCAGCTCTGATGAACGTCGAAGATGTTCTGTGTCCTGCATTATCAAGTATTCTGCCAAGATTGAATCCTTTATGTACAAAGAAACAAGCATATCCATCCTGTTAGTGTACACATTTGCTTTCACCATTAAGAAATGGTAAAATTCTATGTATACCAAAGAAGGGTTTTGCAGTCAATTTCTTTACGATTTATCATCAGTAAATGTTTGCTTTGTATGCCTATCTTATATACTTTATTCTCAGGGTCGCATAAAAATTTATTGGGCGAGAAGGGGTTGTGAGTTGAGAGAAGTTTAAGAAGCCCTGGTCTAGGGTAAGAATTATTGCCCACAATTGAACGTTTCCAGGTACCTTTCTATTGCTTCCCCTCTAGGTCATCTCTCCACTTAACCTCATGATGTTGATAGGTACTGCTCAGGTCAAAGTATCTTCTATTTCCAGTGAAGACACTGAATTACCTGTCGGTCCCCTCAGTAGTGTAATGGGGAGCTGTGGAACGGGAAGGGTAATCGGAAGGGAATAGGCCAATGGTATAAATAAATACAGTACAGAAAATTCCCTTTTAGACCTTTATATTTTTATTAAAAACACAGCATTTAATCTCAATTAAACATTGATTTTTAGAATGGTCCATCTGCAAAACATGGATCTCCCAGTTGTTAGAAGCTCTGTTAGAAAAATAAACATTTCACAGGAAATTACAGTGTCAATTCATTAATAAATACTTCAAAATAGAAGTTAGTAGTCAGCTAGAATTAAAAGTCAGGAACATCAATGACATTGGGACAGTCAAGGTAACCATTGCATTTGCATTGCTGTTACAATTCTTTAATTTTAAATATCATTAAAAGCTGGAAATGAAACACTTGCTAAGTTTAATGAGAACCTGGTTCCCTTTTCTTAGGAACTATCTTCAATTCAAAATTCTTCAATTAGAAAAAATCAAGAGCTATATTAAATTTTTTTTACAAAGGTAGTATAGGTTAAAATGTGAAATTTTAGCAGAATAAAGGCTAACCTATTGATAATTTAAAAACATTTATAAAATAATTTTTTTTACAGAGGTTGAATTTTAGCTTCCTTCCAAGCAGTAGAAGTTAAAAGTAAAACAGACTATAATGACATATCAGACTTTCAATGAATCTCTGTGCTAATTGGTGCAAATTTAAATTTTCCTATAATTTAAAATTCAAACCACATATGTCTAGCATTCATGGTTGTGATGGATGGCCCATCAGCTCTGTGTGCATCTGCTGTGGTATGAATGCAGGAGGTCTTGCCTACATAAGAATCTATAGGTAGAACAGAATTTTAAACACACAAATAAATATTTCTTGGCTGAAAAGGAGCAGGCGGTCACAAATCAGAAAACTTCTAACTGAGCGCTACTTAATGTAAGGGGAATAATTTTTCATGCATTGAACAATTGAACTAAAGGATAGGAATTCTAAAGAGCAAGTTTGGCTCCAGTAAGAGATGTGAGAAGAAATCTCCTTTTATTCCTTTCTAGAGGTATGGGTGGAGAACATTGCATACAATTTCACTTTTTAAAAAATGTGTCCATTTTGCTGATATTTTTTTCCTTTTTCTTTTTTTCTTAATCATTAATTTAATTATTTTTATTGTTGTAAGGAATGACTCTCAGAGAGGGGAAGAAGAAGAAGAAAAACACAGGGTCTAGGTAATTTAAAAATCAGAGGAAAAATCTGTTCAAAAGAACAAAGTCTAACTTACAAGTTCAATTCAATTTGCTAAGTATAAAGTACCTGCTGCAGTCAGGTACTGAATAAGACAATGGAAATTTAAAGACAAAAGAAGAAACAGTTCCTGCCCTCAAGAAGCTTTTACTCTACTAGAGGGAGAGCCATCTTACCCAGGAACGATTCCAAGGTCAGAGGGTAAAGTCACCCTCAGCTTCTTGTTACCCAGGGCTCCAGTGCATCCAGCCCATAATTCAGGCATTTCAAATAAGCTACGTGAATGATGACACAGAGTTGTACCTGGACTGAAGGGGAGGGAGAAGAAATGAGGAGGGTAGAAACAAGGGATGAGAGGAAGGCAGGGCTAACAGCGTCTGAGCACAGACTCCTTTGTACTGTGCTGACTACTAAACGAATGACAACAGAAAGTGACATGACATAACATAAAGCAGGTAATACAATTCCCAGTTATGCATTTGCTCTCTGATATAATGGATTTCATCCAAGGAGATCTACCCTAAAGTGTATTCATAAATGAAGGGACCAGAAGAGCAAACTTCCAACAGAACTCAGGTGAACTTTTTTTTTCTGCAAGAAAATTTGCTTTCTGGGTATCCTGTAAATAAGGTTTTGAAATACTTTACATGTTTACAGTATGGTAAGGTTTACAAATCGCTGACTTTCCCTGGCTTTGAATCCTGCCTTCAGGAGGGAGTGACCCTTGAAGAAAAGGGCTGGTTTACTGTCCAAGAGGGTTTTACTCTACCTCCACAAAATCCAAGAGGCCTGACCTGGACCTTGAACTGAGAAATGGTGATAAGCCAGTAGATGCAGAAGGGTCATGTTCATTTTCTCTCACCCAGTGAATCTTGTACTGCAGTCACCTACAGTGACTTCTTTCACAGCTTCCAAGAACTAAAGGCTCCTGGCATCCTATTCCTTCTTCCATGAGCGTATTCCAGTTCAATGGCAAGGGCAGAGTCTGGGGAATGTTGGGTGATGCCCACCTGGCCTGGAGGCCTACCTACTACCCTAATCTCTTGAATCACTGGCCCTTCTTGGTGGAATACATTCAAATCTTTCTTAGCTGATCTTCAGGATAACCCTGTGAGACAAGTGCTATTATTATCCCCATCTTAGCTATGATTTGTAATGCTAAGTGACTTTCTCAGGGTCACATGGTCAGTCAACAAGCATTTATTAAATGCTTACTTTGATTTGCTAGTAAGCTGATATCCAGCTGAGTCTGGACCAGAATTAAGACCCAGGTTCTCTTGGCTTTGAGTCAAGCACTCTCACTTTTCTATGCCTCCCATCTAGCAAATTTACAGGGAATCAGTGGAAGAGATGCATTGAGTCATCTCCTGCTCCATTGGGAAGTGAATGAGAGCTGCCTTATTCTGTTCCTCTAAAGTCACCAGAAGGCTGGCTCTATGGGGACTTTACAAGCATCTTGAAGAGAAATTGTGGACATTGGCATTCACTCCTCTCATAGGGTAGGTGTCAGGATCATAGGAGATAACACACATATTTCTATCAACTTCAAAGATCTGCTATAGAAATGTCAGGGACATTTTCAGGTTTGTAAAATGCTTTAGAGGGAGAGTTTGATTGAGCCACACCCTTCACATATGTTTAGGTAGGAAAATAAGTATTCAAGGAAGAAGTGACCCCCAAAATGACACTGTGTGAAAAGAAAACCTTCCATCAATTTAGATAAGGGTGTATAACTGAGAAATAGTCTTTAATAAAATATTAAATACAATAAGCAACCATTCCAAGCAGAGTAGTGCAGTGGAAAGAAGATACTGGTTTTGCTGCCTACTGTTACCTCTGTGACCTTGGGCAAGTCATTTTAGGCATATTTCTTTATCCATAAAATTAAGATGGGGGATTGGACTAGACTAGATGGCCTCTGAGCGCTCATTGAAATCTATATTTGTGATACTAAATTCTGTTATCCCTCTTTCCAAGAAAGGAGGAAGAGGAAAAGGAGGAGGGGGAGGAAAAGAAAGGGGATGAGAAAAAGGAAAAGGAGGAAAGGAAGGAGAGATTAAAGGAAAGTGAAAATGTAGATTTCTTTGGAATGAATGCTAACTAACCATAGGTGCCTTTCCTAGGAGACTACCTTTCACTATGCTTGAGAATTTCTCTCTAAATGAACGTTCCTCTAAGTCCAAATCAGCTGTGATTGATGAAATAGAGGCATGTAGTGAGAAACTTGAGACAAACTGTGGATGCTGTGCTTCATTGAGCCTGGAGTAATTAAAGCCAGAGAGCCCCACCCCGACACACAGGGGTTCCTTTTTCTCTCAAAACCTGACTCCTTGGTTTTCCCCTTTTATAAATGTTCGTAAGAGTATGAATTCTCCAGTTGGAAAGCTTTGAAAAAATCCAGTTCTCTTAGGGATGTCTGAATCCTTGAGTGAATTTATATTCCTTGATAAGTGACATTCAGTTAATTAAACTGACCCCTGAAGGCATCACTGACATAGCAGAGAAAACTTAGAATCTAAAAGAGACTTCAGAAGCCACTGAGTACAAGTCCTTTATTTTATAGATGGGGGAAATAAAGCTCAGGGGAGTTAAGGTACTGGACAAAGATTGTGCAGGTAGTAAGTGACAGAGGCCTAAATGATCCTAAAGCCAAGGCTATTTTGCCACTTCGGTTGCATCACACTGATTTATATACAGCTAGCTTGTAGAATTTGTGTGTGTGAGAGAGAGACAGAGACAGAGAGACAGACAGATAGAGACAGAGAGACTGACAAACAGATAGAGACAGAGAGATAGAGAGACAGACAGAGAGACATACACACAGAGAAAGACAGAGACAGATAGACAGACAGACAGAGAGACTGAGACAGAGAGAGACTGAGACAGAGAGAGACAGAGACAGAGAGAGAGAAGAGATGGGGGAGAGAAAGAAGAAGAAGAGAGGACAGAGTGTGTTCTCTGCACTTGTTTATCTGGGGGAGCGCAAATACTGTGCCACCAAAATACCCTGCAAGTTCTTTATAAAATAAATATTTAATTTTCAGTTGAAGGCAAAGATATTTTTCTTTGTTTTTCTCTCTCCTTTAATCAGTGTCAAAAAAAGGTTTCTGTGGTAACATGAGTAGGAACTAGGCCCTATTTACATATGTTAGTTAATCTAATAATACCCTGTTTCCCCCTCACCTTTTAAATTAATTAAAAGACATTAATATTTTCTTTCAAATAAAAAAGTCTAAATAATTTAAGAAAAAACAAAAAATAAACTTATAAATAATTATATATCTAAGAGAGAACAAACATTGTAGGTCATTGTGAAACAGAGATGCAGCTAAGTAATACACAACACCTCGCTATTAAGCGAAATGGCTTCCACTGTCCCTCTCTTCATTCTTCCCTCTTTTAATTCCTTCCCTCTTTTCCTTCCTTCTCTCTTTTCCTTCCTTCCTTCCTTCCTTCCTTCCTTCCTTCCTTCCTTCCTTCCTTCCTTCCCTGTCTTCTTTCCCTCCCGCCTTCCTTCCTTCCTCTCCTCTTTCCTTCCTCCATTTTTCCTCTCCTTCCTTCCTCCTTTCTTTCCTTCTTTCTTATATTTTTCAGGTCAATGCAAAGTTTCTGATGCAGCCGAGCTTTGGTGCTAAGAGTTTTTAAGGCCTAGCCTAACAGCCTTTGGGTCTCAGGTTACTTCTTTTGGAAGGCTAAATTAACCCAGGTGCTACAATTGCCTGGATCCAGGGGATAAATCTAGAAGACTCTACAATTGGCTACCATATCTCACAAATTTTCACATTGAATCAGTGTTAGTGTTGAAAACATTCTTTCTAATATTTGAGAGTTTTGATCATTTAAGAAATTTAAATCTTTCAAGAAGCCAACCTGAGGAAGAATTCAATACTTTGACCTCGAGAAATAAATAAAACTCAGCCTGGAAACACATGGATATTGGAGTGTTATAGGGCTACATCTTGGGGAATCAATATCTATAATTCTATCTGATTAAAAATAACACAAATATACTCATATTTGCTACCAAGGACATTTTGGTTTTATGGACACAACACCAAATGCCCTGATATTTAGAAACTCTTTAAGGCCAGATAAGATCTTAAGCAGTTTTCACTTGTTCACAAAGAAGGTTGGTGTTGTGCAGGCATGGCAGTGAGTCAAAAGTGAAAAATGACTCAAAAGTTCTTGGGTTTGCTTTTGTTTATCTGAAGTCTGAGCTCGTTTTCAATGGGTTGGGAGTGTAGGTGCCAACTTTTGGTGGGGACATGACAAGGACACCAAATTTTTTACTATTTTTGCTATAGTTCAGCGGTTCTCAACCTGTGGGTTATGTTCAATTTGTAACAATGAAAATTCATCCTGCATATCAGATATTTACGTTACGACTCATAACGGAAGCAAAATTACAGTTATGAAGTAGCAACGAAAATAAATTCATGGTTGGGGTCACCTCAATGTGAGGAGTTGTATTAAAGGGTCGCAGCATTAGGAAGGTTGATAAGCACTGCTATAGTTGCTCTGGACCTGTGATTTACCTGGAATGACCAAAAGGCACACTCCCTGTAGCAACGAAGAGCTACATCTGCTGTGCCACCTAGAGACAGGGCCAAAGTTATCACTTGGGGTCCCTGAGAAGGGAAGCGCGTTAGACAATGTCAAACAGCCAGGATGTGTCAAAGACAGGACTTGAACCCAGGTTGTCCTGACTCCAAGGGTTACTCTCTATCCATTTTGCCACACTGTCTCCTTTGAACATCTTTATAAATATATGAAAATGAAGATGCAGTTTCCAGTGAGAAAGTTACCAAAGAGTTAAGCAAACAGGTAGGATGTTTGGAATAGTGGCAATTCCTTTCATTAATTAATTTGATTTGAAAGGTGGTGAGGTCCTTTCCAACTGTCAAAGTTTGTGTGTATTTAATAACTCATACCCAACAAATCTTTTCAGGGCATTTGCTTCCTTTTTCCCCTTTATTTTGTGCATTATGATATATAGATATATTTATATCTATATGCAGATACATATAAATATGTGTATATATCTAACAAGGAAACAAAAAACCCTTTATATATTAATATTAATTTACAAGATTTAGGAGGTAGCCTATTGTATCCAAAAAAAGAGAAAGAAAAAAAAAAGCCCTAGCTTAACAATGAGAAGACTTGTGACCTTGGGTAAGTCATATAATTTCTTTGGCACTACCAATTTCTTACCAGTAAAATATTGAGGGAGAGGAAGAGAAAGTCTGACTACAGGATCCCTAATATTCTTTTATAATTTTTACAATCTCTGATAAGAAAAGGCCATTTGGCTTTTATTTCAAAATAGGGAACATATTAGGCCTCAGACTAGCTCAGTACACTGATGGGAAAACATACTGAAACCCAGTTTTATGGCCAAAGTTGGTGTATGACTTTCCTAAGTTAAAAAACATGCAGTCATTGGATATTTTGCCTGATAGCACAAGTTTCAGTTAATCTGTTGAGGTTTAACTTCACCATCAGGACAAAGGAAAGGGTACCGTGTATCTAGATGATTAAGGTAAAAAAAGCCCAAACCCCAAAGCAATAAGACACGAAGGGATGGAATTGTCTAGAAACCTGATGCTTCTGTCCAGACTCTTTTTATCGACCATTCATTTATTCCTAACAAGAAGAGATTCCATGAAACTGACACTCAATCCCCTTGATTTTCCCAGCGGCAGTAGCTAAGCATGTCCTTGATCCAGTAATTAGTGACATGCATTAAGATGAAAAGATCAAAAAGCAATCAAGATACACCTCTGGAATTACAGTTTGTGAAAATGAAACAAAATTAAAAAACCATATATACACACACAAGCAACAATAAACAATAACAACAACAATCCTAGAGTTTAGAAAGTCAAATCACTTACTATGAGATGAAGGTTGCACTGACCTACCACCAATTATCTACCATCACCTATCGCCAAAATATCAAGGTAGAGTAAACAATTCAATCCCGATGTTTTCTCTGATCAATTCGGTTCAACTTACAAGCATTCACACCAAGTGCCAGGTTATGGGCTAGGCATTTGGGAGACAGAGAAAAAATACAAAGTAGTGCTGGCCCTCAAGGAGTTTACACTCTACTTGAAGTTCAAATGTATACATAAAAAGTGTAAACACCTGGTTAATTGAATTAAAATGAAAACCATTTTTCATTTGCAAATTTGGTGACGAAGGGATATAACCCAAGAAAGGACTGTACCCATGGAATATGCAGTGATGCCAGAGTCATCTCACAGCATTATCCTTTCCAGCAGGGAGGAGGGATGGAGGTTAGCTACCTGTAAAGTGAGATCAGTGCTGTTCAGATCTACATTCTATGCTGTAACTAAATAAGTTATATATTACATTAAAGTGCTAGGACAACACTAGTCTCGAACAGTAGTAAGCCACATTTCTCTTTCACAAAATCAGCAGCTATCACATCCAATGGCTACATCACAATATCAGTCTCTAGCAGAACTTTCAACCACCAATGGTGTGACTGAAGAATATTTGGGCACCTCCTGTGCCTTTTCAATGGGAAGACTTCTTTTTAGGAGATGGTCAAGGAGAAGGTTTCTAATGGAGGCCCCATGCCTTTAGAAGTTGCACTTAAAAGTTTCATGAGGGTGTAATTTAGTGATGTTGATGTTTATCTCTTCAGGTTTGTCACGGCGGTACGTGACAGTGTGCGTGCAAACGGCTGGCAGAAACATCTTATCCTTGAAGAAGAAGTGATAACGCTATCAATACAAGACTAGGATAGTCTATGCAGAAAATCAACACACATCCCCGCCCCCCATCTTACCACCCCAAGGCCTTTTCCAAAAAACAATTACCTTCTTTGATGTAGACACTCTATAACTGGCAGATTTCACTTTGTTTCTGGTCCTTTGGAGGATGACTTGTCTGATGATGAGAACCTTCAGTAATCCAATAAGGAATGTGATGATGGAGATGATGAAAAATATTCGGAAATGGCTTGGGTTAGAGAAACATTCTGTAAAGGGGTAAACAGACAGGAAGGCATGAAGCTTGAGGGCCATAAGGAGGTCAAGAGATGCTGAAAGGTCAATTTTTTGCTTTCAGACTTGAATGAGAATAAAGAGAGTTTACCTACCTTCACCCCAACCCCATCCATACACACATGCAGTCTCAATTCTGATAAGTAACCATTTACAAAGCACCTACTATGTTTCACACACTGCAAGTCTAAGTACTAGGGAATATTCAGACCAAAACAGAACAAAAGGGACACAGGTGCCTCAAAACACACAGATGACCAAGCAGGAGTAATATGTGCTCATGATAGGAAAGGGAAGTGATTTATGAGTAGAGGTCACATCTCTGATTTCCCTGAGAGATAGACATCCTATAGTTAAATAATATCTTTCATCTGTAGATATGATTTCATTGGTGTAGGGCAGAGGTCTCAAACATGGAATCCATGGGGCTTGAAACATAGCCTGTACTAGATGAAAGGTAACTGGGAAGTAGCTCACAAAAGAAATAAAAATACAGTAAAATGTATTTAACATGCCATTTTCAAGCCCAGTCAGAATGTGGTCCTCAGAGATCCTTATGCATGGCATCATGGCCCTTCTCCACTGGAGTTTGACAACATTGATGCAGGAAACTGTTCCTACTGACATGGATTGGCAGCTCATGTACAACTTATAGTCTTTGAGAGTTGTCTGGGAAATGAAGATTTGCTGAGGAAGGACTTGAACCTTCATCTTTGTGATTTCAAGGCCTGTCCTTTAGCCAATATACACATTGTGTTAGAGGCTGCATAGCATAGTAGGTCAGGGTAGCTAGGAGGTACAAGGAACAGAGAGCAGTGGGCCTAGAGTCAAGAAAGTGTGAGTCCAAGTCTGATCTCAGACACTTACTAGCTGGATGATCCTGGGAAAGTCACTTTACCCTGTATGCCTCAGTTCCTCATCTGTAAAGTGAGCTGGAGAAAGAAATGGCCAACCCTGCCAGTATCGTTGCCAAGGAAACCCCAAGTGGGGTTAAGAACAATCAGATATGACTAAAATGACTGAAGAACAACAAAAGCAAAAGCACAGTAGATTAGACACTGCACTTTGAGTCAAGAAGACTTGGGTTCCAATCCTGCCTCCAGTACTTACCAGCTATGTGACCATAGACAAGTTTCCCTTAAGCTGTCTGAGCCTTAATTTCTTCATTTATGAAATGAGAGGATGAGACTTGATGTCTTCTAATGTCCCTTCTATCTGTAAATCTGAGACTTCAGGCCAGCTGTTCTTTAGGTCTAGACCATTATTCTAAACTCACAAGAGAGATGGGCCAATAACATAGGGAGAGCAATTGATGAACGACTGAGGGACAAACTATGTAATACCAATGCTATCTGTGTAATACCAAGACATGAAGGGGAAAGTCCCCACCGTGTTGACAGGACACCTCAGGCAGGGTTTACAGGAAGGAAGATGGAGAAGGGCCCAAAGATGGGAAGGCAGAAATGGGCTGCTATCTACTTCATTGGAAGGAACATTCACATGGACGAGGTCACAGATCCAGGGAAGTTTTAATAAAGATCATCTGTGATGCAAGGCTGTCCACAGTCATGGAGATAATTTCTCTTTTACAGAATCAGTTGCATAAGCCTGAGGCTTTCAACTAAAATTGATTTTAATTATGGCCAAATGACAGAATTTATGATAGTTGTTGATGTGCTGGTGAGTGTAAAATTACTTAAGTAAAGTCTTTACAGCTCTGGGGACCCAGAATGCTGAGCTGTTTCTCTTGCTCTTTATTCCCCATTTGTCCTGTTCCAGTCAAATGGATTAAAATGAATAGTGAAGAAGCCAAATCGGCACTATGAGAAGGGGCTCTCTCAGTATCTCCCTTGAAATCACTGTGTTGATCTTCATTAGCATTGGCTTCTTCAGTAACTGGGAGGGCCTGGTTAGGTCCTGCCTGCCAAATCCAGTTCTCCTTGTTATTTGTCTTTCACTTTCTCTTTGGCAAGAAGTGAGTATCTGTTATTTTTTTTAAACATTCACAATATATTCTTTCAACACCAAATAAATACTAACTGGAAAGGAGATTGCTGTGTCAAGAAGCTAGGCATGCTGGGCCTCCTATTTAGGACCAAGTCTTTGGCATATCTTGTTTGGCAGGGCTAGTGGTGCTCTGGAGCCAGAGACAGCACCCAGATCATCGGAGAAGATGAGTTCCTAACACTCTGGGAACCCAGAGGTGGTATGGAATTCCCTGGTGTGGCCCAAGTTTACTGCTCATCCTTCTACCCCTTCTCCAAGTGAATTCTTTACTTTCTGGGAGTCCTGTGTTGATGTTGACTTACTAAATGGGCTCCAGACAGAGATTTGACCATGCTGTTGTGTTTACTATGGAGGGGGGATCCTTTCATGTAGGAATGGGACTCAATGGTTCTATGATTCTTTTTTAAAAATGTTTGACACGTTTGTTTACTTTTAGTTTACAAGATTCAGTTCTAGAGTCACATGAGTTTCAGATTTTTCTCCCCTTCCTCCGCACCCCCACACCTGCCATGGTGGCATACAATCTTGTATAGGATCGGCAAACTCTTTCACATTGTACAATAGTCTGGTTGTATACGCGTTGTAGCCAATAGAGTGAACAATGAGAAAAGAGAAACAAAAACCAAACATAGAAAAGAATGGTTCTATGATTCTTTAACTACCGGAAGAGAGACTCATTGGAGGGGACCAGTCCTACCCAATACAGGGTTGTGGTCAAAGTGAATGTGGATAGTTTAGGATCCTGAATTATATGGAGCATCACTGAATTCTTTGAAACAAATCAGAACACAGTAACAGCAATATTAATTTTGTGGGAGATCTGTGTTTTCTTTCACAACATGGCAAATATAGACCTATGTTTCGTGTGACTTCACATGTATAAATCACTATCAAATTGCTTGCCTCTTTAAGAGGGGGGAAGGGCTGGTAGGGAGGAGAGAATTTAAAATTCAAATTAAAATACAAGAAAGAAGGTTTTTACATCTAAATGGAAACCATTTAACAAAACACTTTAAAATATTTTAAAAAAGGAAACAAGTCAGAATTCAGGCGTAAGGAAAGGGTTGCCTCATTACAGGCCCCCAATTGGCTACAGCCCAGTGCCTTTGCCTAGAGATGTAGTTCTGCAGATCCCTTTGAAGAGTTTAAAGCGGGGTGGCTGATGGCTGATAGGGATGAGTATGCTGAGTTGGAATGATGTGAAGAAATGATAACCTCCAGAGAGGACACACAGCATCACATCCAGATGATTTGTGCCTTAAGGTTGACAAGAGGACACATGTTTGCATGTTCCAGCCAGTAGTGCTTGGCTACATGGAAAGTGATGATTAGCTTAAGTCTCTAACCTTTCTTTGGGCATATATTCCTGGGGTCTATTACCTCACCATAACACCAGATATCTAATAAGTGAGATTTCAAGTTTGCAAAGCACTTCATAGAAATAAGCTCACTTGATACTCCCAAATAACCCTGGGAATTAAGTACAATCATTGTTATACAAACAAGAAAACTGGGGATTAGAGAGAGTGAGTGGCTGCCCATGGACCTACAGTTAATGAATGTCAGAGGTGCCATTTCAACCAGGTCTTTCTGATTCCTAGGTAACAGCTTTCTCCATATAGGAGCTACTTAAAAATGCCCATTGAATCAAACTGAAATTGAATTGTGTTTCTCTGTAGTACATAAGCTCCTTGGGCATCATACCTGGCACACAGTAGTTATTTAATAAGTGTTTGCTTGCTGGGTTTGCCAATAGATGGTAATCTCCTTGAAGGCAGAGACTGATATTTTTCCCCTTGAACTCACAGTGCCTAGCACATAATAGGTCTCAAATAAATGCCTGTTGATTAATTGGTTAATCCAAGTTGTCATGCTTGGTAATCAGCTCTTTTGTCAATCTTAAAGGAGATGTTTGATTGCTGTTCCTGGATTGAAGCCCTACCTGGAGTGTGACCGCAAGACAGGGAAGTCCACTTAATTAGGAATGATTAAAGGGGACATTTAGTACAATCTCAGAGTGAGGGCTCTCTTTGTGGTCCCCTAGGATGGAGCAGGGCTGAGGTAGAGGTATAGGGCATTTTCATAGTTCGAACAAGGGTCCTCTTTGATGTTGTTAGGAAGGCTCCATCCGTGACTTTGGCCTCCCTCTTGGTGGGTGGGGTCAAGCAACAACTTAGAGGTTTGTCAAGAGGAAGCTTTCTGTGCTTCATGAGCCAGGACTCTGTTTGCTTATAATAGATGACATGGTAATGACCATGAGCTCTGATCCCTGCATTCTGAAGGTCCAGCTGGAGGCAGATGGAGCTAATCTTGGAGCCAAGTGCACACTGGGAGAAGTTCAGGAGTAGGGAGAGCCTTGGGGGAAGGGGATGGATTTAAGTGGTGGCTCTTCAAGAATGGGCTGAGCTAAGTCTCCCAACAGAACAGTGGTGCCTTAACACCACCAATAATGTTTATTTAGTGCTCAAGGCTAGGCAAACCCCTTTATAAATGACCTCATGTGAACCTAATGCAGCCCTGTAAGAGAGACAATGTGGCATAATGGATAGAGTGCTGAGCTTGTAGTTCTGAAGGCCTAGGTCCAAAGCCTGCCTCAGATACTTACTACTCAACCCTGGGCAATCACTTAACCTCTTTCTACCTTGGTTTGTCCCTCTGTGAAATGGAATTAATAATAACATTTAACCCACAGAATTTTTGTGAAGGTCATAAAGGATGTAAGTAAAGGGCCTTGCAAACCTAAATATGTTATATATCAGTTATCTTTATGTTTCTTTTTCACCTCCATTTTACAAATGAGGAAATGTGTCCAGGCAGTGACTTGTCCATGGTCACTTGGGTATAAAATGACAGAAACAGAAATTAAACTCAGGTCTTACTAACTCCCAGGCCAGTACTCCATCCAGTGTGTCTGGGGGCGGGGGGTAGGGGAGGTTGTGTGTGTGTGTGTGCGCACCTATATGCACCCCTGTGCCTACCCATGTGTGCACCTCTGTGACTAGAGGTGAGACAGACAGACTGGGTTTCTTGCCTTAGTGAATCAGTATATCCTAAAAGAAGTCAGCTCTGAGCAGAGTCCTTAGATTTTCCTACATAGGTTTGCACATTCTTTTGTAGACAGGCCCAGTTGTTCTTTTGCTATAGTTAATTCACAGCCAGAAAGAATATTTAAGGATGATGGTGCAATGGAAAGATGATCAGAGGACCTGGGTTCAAATCTTAGCTCTGCTACTTACTACTTATAAGACCTTAGAAAAGTAACCTCCCTTCTCTGCTGTTCTATTTCTTCATATGCAAAAGAGGAGGGGGGAGGTGGTGAGCTGGCCTTGATGCCCTCTCATGGTCTTTCTGGTCCTCGAGATAGAAGTCCACTATTTGATATGGCTTCACAGACATCTCAGACAATATCTTTGGCCACATCCCAGGTAAATTGGATTAACCCATCAATAAGTATTTATTAAGTGTCTATGGTATTCTGGCAACACCATAGGGCAGCCCTATGAGACAGAAAGGAAGTCCTTCCCCTCCAGAAGCTTGAATTCCTTCATGGAAGGCAAAGACACAGCACTGTGTAATGGGCACAAAACAAATGCCTGTTGTCTAATCATTCAATATGGCCGAGTTGGGATGGAAACCAAAACATTTTGTTCTGGTCCAGCCTAAATCTTTGGTGATGCCAAGGCTGAACCTCTGGGAGACATTAAAAATAAGGCACCACCTGGAAGGGTCTTTCTTTGAGACCTTCCTCAGTACCCTCTGCCTTTAATACAGTGATGGATAAGTATATGTTGTTGGATATATCTTAGGTGTATGGTCTTCTCCAAGAGACCAGGAACCACAGAACTGCCTTTTAAGCCCAGTAAATGAATTAGGATGAAATGAGGCAGTACTTTACCTTCTATTTGGTCAATATAATAGGCTCTTGAACTACACGAGGTTCTGCATTGATCAAATATAGCTTGAGATAAATTGTGAGGATGGTAGCATTGGACGCAATTCCTGCAAAGCAAGAACAAAAGTAGTAATGTTGACACATTTAGACAAAAATTCAAAGCTGGGTTTTTCTTAAGAGATGAGGTCACCAAGAGAGGGCAACATCATGGCTGACTGATGCCTGGAATAGAACAGAAAAGGTTCTTTGTAATTGGGAACGCATGTATGACCAAGGCTCCATTATATCTAAGTGATCTAAAAGACATGACTTTTAGGAGGGGATGAAGACAAAAGAATTTTGTGGGGGCCATACTTTGCCAGCTGATAACTCATCAAGAAGAGAAACATTACAAAATGGATCCTAGCAATTCTAAAACACCAGAAATAGGTATTAACACAATCTCACAGCTTTATCAGATTCATTTACCAGATTAATTTCTGAGTCTTCCAAGAAACCTTTGAGTCATCAGTATTCCCTCCCTCCTCCTGTGCCTTGACTCTTCTGTGTGGAGTTCACATCTTTCCAACAAAATATAAGCCCTCTGAGATCAGGGACTTTTGACCTTTTCCTTTTCTTTCTTTCTTTTTCATTTTTTTTCTCCCTTACTCTTCCCTGCCCCATTCTGTCTGGAGTTTATTAAGTACTTAATGAATGTCTGATAAATGGAACTGAATTTCCAACTTGTTTGAATGAGACAAACTTCTCAGAAGTCGTGAATTTTTACAGGAGAAGTTGAAACAAGAGTTTTGAGTTTTGAAATCTGGGCTAAGCTATTAAATCAATATCCAAAATCAGATTCTGAGGTAGAAGGGATCCTTAAGGTCACAGGGCTTAGTTTCTGAGACCAGAAAAGGTAGGGCATGTTTAAGGTTGGCAGGGCCATAATAAGAGCATAGGAAGAGAAACATATTATTAAATCTATTAGCCATTATATCTGTAGTCTAAAGATATCCCCACAAAACTTATGTTTCATTTCGGCCAGTAATTGATCTTTTTTATTCTTTTCAAACAAGAATTTATTAAGTACCTATTTTGAGCCAGGCATTGTTCTAAGCTCTTTACACATATTACTCATTTTATCCTTACAACAATTCTGGAAGCCAGGTACTATTATTACCCCCATTTTACAGATGAGAAAACTGAGGCAGGCAGAGGTTAAGTGAGTAGCCCAGAGTCACACAGATCAGTTTGAACTCAGGTCTTCCTGATGTCAATTCAGGACTCTATTCAGTGTGCCACCTCACTTCCTCTTGAAAGGAGTCATGGCCTATCAAGTGGGCCTGACCTATGGATGAACAATATGCTTGTCCCACAGCATCCTCAAAAAGGAGGCCCATTACTACATTGGTTGCAAGGTACTGCTTTTTTGACACTCTCAATGTCCAAATCCAGGAAAGGCCATATGCTGGACCACTGCAGACTTTAAGCTCCCCCAAAAGAGACCAAATCACAGGTGTTTGGATAATTCCAGAATCCTAAGTGGAATCTACAAGGCTTTTGTCTTCAGCATCTTCCCCTTGCTGCAGTTCTGGTCAAAACTCATGCTGTGGAGAAGCAAATCCGTTCGGGGTTGGGCCATGGGGTCTGGCATCAGCCTCTCTCCTGGGCTGTTTGCTAGCTGGAGCTTCCCCAGGCTTTATGCCTCAGCACACTCATCTGTAGGAGGAAGGGTGTACTAGATGGCTGCCCAGGTTCTTTCAGCTCTATATCTCTGAGTATATTAAAATTAAGGGTACAAATGATGAGATTACATTGTGCTGCCCTGTCCTTGAGCTGGCCCTAAACCACTAGTACTTGGTTCCACCTTCTGGCAAGGCCAACAGTGTGGCAGAGTAACCAAAGCACTGGCTCAGGACTCGCATTCAAATGCCAGCTGTGAAGTTTATTCTCTATGTGACCTTGCACAAGTCATTTGAATTCCTCATAACTCAGTTTCTTCATCTTTAAAATCAGTGTTTTGAACAAGTTGGATGAGATGTCTTATCCAGATCTAGATCTAATAGCAGCAGATGGAGTGCTGAACCTGCAGTCAGGAAGACCTGAGTTCAAATCCAGCCTCAGACATTTGCTAATAGTGTAAATCTGGGTGCTTAATTTCTGTCTGCTTCAGTTTCCTCGTCTGTAAAATGGAGATGATGACAGCGCCTGCTTCCAGGATGGCTGTGAGCATCGAATGAGAAAATATTTTAAAGGTCTTTGCAAACCTAACAGTGCAATACAAATGCTAGCTAGCATAATAGAAACTTGTACTTAGAGGTTAGTATTATTGATAAAATATATTTATATTGTCACCCTCTGTTGTCCTCAAAACACATTTAAGCAGTTCTCCGTGAAGGTAGCCAATATTTCTAGATTTAGAGAAATGTTTCTCACTGGGAGAAGAACTTCTAATAGACAATTTGCTGAACCACAGATAATTTGGTTTCTCACTTCAACAAACATATATTAATGGCTGCTATGGGCCAGGTACTAGATATACAAAGACAAAAAATACAACAGTATCTGTTCTGAAGAACTTTATTTTATCCTGATATTCAAAGGTGCTAGTGGCTAAAGAAGCAATATAAAACAGAGAAGATTTGGATGCTATCAAATGGTGCAAGGGATTAGAGAGAGAAGAGTAAAGTTGGGCATGTGGACCAGGATGGTGATTTTAGAACTTACCGGTTTTCGTCACAGGCTGTATCACAAGTGGGGCAATATTCGCAGAAACGGCCAACGATCCGGGGATCTGTGCATTCACACTTCCCGCACACACAAGCCCCTCTCCCACTGCACACCTGGCCTTTGGAATTGACACAGTGTTGAGCAGAGGACGATGGACACTGGCAACGGTCTCCTTCCCAACCTCGGAAACACTTGCATCGACCTCCTTCACATTCCCCATGCCCTGCAAGAAAAAAAAAAGTAGAAAACAACTTTAGGACATAAGTTAGGTGCTCCATGGGCTTTGGGAAGAGTTCCAAGACACTTACTGCCTTGTCTGCTCCATGGAAACCCAATGACAGGAAGATGAATGAAGCCAGCCTCCTTTGCTATTGGCCTAGTGTCAATATTTGCTGGGTCTGGTGAATGGCTGTTTCCAAGGTCATTCTACCAGGATTAATATCATCCTACTTAATATATTGTGTTGACAAGCGTGAAGTCGACTCTACATTATATTGGCATCAAGACTCATTCTGTGGCCTATGAGAATTGTTTTGGCTTTGCCTCAGCTCAGAATGAGGTCTCTTAGCCTAATTGATCAGCACTGCACCCTGGTTTTGCACCCTAGTTATGAAATTAAAAAAAAAGAAAACTCTAATAACAAGATACTTAACTCATGTTAATTTTCTAAGTTATAACCTAAAAAGTCAGGACATTCAATTAATGGTCTCTATATTCTCGTATAGTGTTGTGGCTGGTGGTTGCCAAAGGCTGGGATGACTACACAGGCCTATGAATCAGACTCTTCGGGCATCTGGGGACAGGTTCTTCAAGTTCCCTGGTTATTGGTCAAGCCTGCTGGGAAACAAAGTTAACTCATTGAGAATAAAAGCTTATTATTAGACTAGGTTCATTCACTAGAGCCAAAAGCCAACAGGGCCATGTTCATGTCCACCCACTCCCAACCCTGATATATGCCCTTTTGTTTGAGTCTGTGTCATTTCCAGTTATCAAAGTCAGAATCCAGGTCACTTGCTTGTAAATGTGAAACGTTGGTGAGAAAAGAGACTCTCTGGGATAGGGGATAACTAGGAACCTTAAAAAGAACTCGAAATATATGCTCTCTTGACAGTGGGGCAAGCTTTTGTGCCTAATCTATATATGGATGATGGTAAATTGATATTTAAGGCTGAAGTGCAAATATTGGTGGTCCAAAGCAGAATTAGGGTGGGGCCATGAAGCAGTGTCCTGGGGTTCAAATTTAGAAGGTGCTGACACTATTTATCCTCCTTCTGAATAGAAACAACTGAAGTCATCAAGTAGTTAGTAGGAATCCTCAGATTCCCAAAGGAATCTGGGATCTCATTAATTTTGAGGTTCCTTCCAATAATGCGATTGGTAGTGAAGAGCTGCTTCCTGGCCTTGGGAACTGTTTTCCTTGTCTTCCCATAAGTCTACCTGACACAATGGTAGCCTTCCAGCTAACATAAGAGAGCCACCCAAGGGGGGCCCTCTAGCTGTCCCTTCATTCTTGCCATATGATAGAGATAATGAAGACAGCCATAATTACTAAGAACAGCCTACACTTGCTTGGCATTTACTTCTATGACAGGCATTGTGCCAGGCACTTTGAAAATATATTCATTTGATCTGCACCACAACGTGGGAGATAGATGCAGTTATTATCTCCATTTTGCAGATGAGGAAACTGAGTTAAACAGAGGTTAAGTGACTTGCCTGGGATCATGCAGCTTATAAGTATCTGATGTAGAATTTGAATTCAGGTCCTCCTGACTCCTTGTATGGTGATCTGTCTACTGCGACAGTAGATGGCCAGGGCAATTTCTCTTCTCATCACACCAATGAAGAGCCTCTTTAACCCTTTACGCTCATTTGTCAGAGGCCTCATGGATGGCATGTTGCAGCATCATCACATTCACATGTGCTGCCCCATTCCACTTGGGAGTGATTGTCATTTATAGTTATTTGAAAAATACTCTATTCCATCCACAAGGCAGAAGAATGTGAGTATTAAAAGAAATGGACTTTTGCTCCCCTGGGAATCTGGGGTCATTCATGCAACACAAGTACAGTCTCTGCAGTTAGCTGAAGGTAGTCCAGCTGGCTCTGTTCCTCTTGTTCAGTCCTCGCCCAGCACATCGCCAACATACATACTCTGCGGGTTGTCCGTTCCAATCCCTGTGTTATCTAGATACGGGCATTCCTCATTCAGTTATTTGGGGGGTGGTTGGGCAATCAGGCCAAATTCCTTTGAGTATTTACAAATCTATTCCCCAAAGCTTTTCCCGATCTCTGACATAATTAGCATTCTATAGAGCATCTCACGCTCCCTAAGTAAATGATTCAGATGGGATAGGCCCACTATTCTTGATGGAGAAAAAAGTTTTTTGTCATGAATCTTACAAATATTTTCCATTTTTCATGTTCATACCATTCCTTTCATTTTGGTCCCTTGTATGCCCTTGGGATGATTTCACTTAGTTGGATATCTTACCAAATTTAAAACACACACACACACACACACACACACACGGCTTTGCCCTCCATTGCTTCTCTTTGCTTTATGAGCAATTGTCCATCGTCCTTCAGGAGATTTATAAATAAGTTTGTATCCTAACCTGTTGCCTTTGGTATTCACCTTTCCATTTGGCAAGTAAATGAGATTTAAGTAAGACATTTTCAGGGTACTTTTGATTCCCTTGTTGTGGTGATTAATTTATATTGGTTAAACTTCTGGAGAAAATTATTAATAATCAGTATGGCTATCACTTCACTTGTCTTTTTCCCATGGTTTATTGTTAGTCATCTCTCTAAATAGTGCATGATTGAGGTGTTTCAAATATGGGTCATGCCTCTATTCATTTTCTTCTTACTTTATACCAGTGCTCATCTTAGTCCTGTCAAACTGATGTTCTTCCTGATCAAAGCCAGCTGATTCAGGACCCATCGATAACAAATCTTTTTCCTATATATTAAACTACAGTTTATTTAATATATAATAGTAGAGGGTCCGTGCTATGCCCTGAGCCAACTAGTTGTTTTCTTGAAGAGAACACTTGTGATATAAAGACAAGGCAAGAGACTCGGAGGCATTCTTCTTGAACCATTTACTTTCTTCTGCATTTTTCTTCCCCTTCTCCTTTTCTTACTTAGCTTTGAACCGGTATCGGAATACATGTTGGTTTAATTTGTAGGGCGTGAGCAATTGTTTTCATAGAATTTCTCTACCACTTGGTCTTCAGCAAGTGGTGCTGATATACAAAGTGTAGCGGTGGGTTTTCTGTAAATATTTACCATTAATACCACAACGTGCTTCTTGTTGCCTTTGGGAATGTGATAAACCCTATCTAGTCCACGATTTTCTTTGCCTCTTCAAGGTGTACCCATGAGTCATACATCAATTTAACTATAATTTCTACTTTTGTTCATAGCAATAATGTCAAACTTGACATTATTCAGCTCCATCCATGAGTCCCTTTGTTGGCCACTGGATAAGGATCTCACAGAGTATTAAAAATCAATTAAAGTGAATAAACAGTCTAAACATTGTGATTCATAGACTCCCTCTTTCTCTTTCCTGCAACTCTGCAACCATCACTGGAGAGGTAGAAGGTGGCTCCAGGGGACTGAAGACCAAATAATTCATCACTAGGTGGCAAATCTACTAACAACATGCCCCTCAGTCTGATGTTGGGGACTATACTTGAAGACTAGCCATCTTGATAAAGCCTTTTAACTTCATTTGCATAGTCTTTGTGAAGACAGAGTCATCTCCATGCCATGATGAGGCACCAGTATGGGCACTGGCTATAGGGGGTGAGGGGGTGGGCAGGGAGCTGAACAGTTATAAAAGAAAATTACCAAATGGCAAACTTCCTCCTCCAGTGGCCATATATTTAAGTGATCTCACCAGTCTAGTCCTGTTATCATCTTCCCTCCCGACCAGAATTCCTGTCTTGGGGTCTCTGCTTCACCATGTTCAAATTAATTTTCTTAAAAAGTTGACTCAACTTGACTTGAGGCATACTTCATACTGCTTACTCAAGTAGCCAAAATCGCTCTTTAGGGGCCTCTGATTGTTTAAGGATACTGAGGATTTCTAAGAGTTCTGAGAGTCATGGAGGGTGGCAATCTTCAATAACACTCTCTATGTCCTCCTATTATCAATTCTTTATAGTCTAAAATTCGACAGAGAAAAGCCACCTAGCTCAAAAATAGGACCATTTCTCATAAAGGACAGCTAGTGCTTCTTTCATTTCTGAAGCATTCCTATTCTTCCTATTAAAATAAGGCATGACAAGATAAATATTCTGGATCCAAAGTGTCTCTAATACAAAGTGAATAAGAAATACTCTCTAATCAATAGCTATACAAGTTTAAAGATTCAAAGAGTACTGCAAAGCTTATTACACAATGGTCCATGAACTTGCTTTTGTTTGAGTATTTTGATAACTATTTCAATAAAATTAGTTACCTTTATAATCCTCATATATTTTATTGTATAGCACCCCAAGAAGAGATCCAAAAACTTCATTTGACTGCCTTATAAATCATAACAAAAATGTTTTAAAACCCCAGGATTAATGGAATGAGAAGAAGCAGAGAGGCCAGATGACTACTTGTTGGGGGGTGCTAAGGGAAGTCTTTTTTTTCCTCTTTAGGTTGGACTAGATGAGGCTCTTGAAGTTCCTTCCAATCTGAAACTCCTATGACTCTCTGTAAAATGACTTTCATTTTACAGAAGATGGAGATGAGGCCTACAGATTTAAAGTCATTTCCTCAAAATCACCCTTTTAGTTAGTCACCAACTATGCTGGATCCTGTTAACTTTGTAGCATGTTGTGTCCTTTATATGGGATTTGCAAAAGTCTTAAACCTAGACAAGACAATAAAGTCTATGTTTCATAACTTTATGACACACCATTCACTCTGTAAAATGGAATGCTTCATCTGATGGAATTATTGACATTATGCAGAAAATGAGTAATTTAAATAAGTTGCTCTCACTGTCCAATTGCTAGTTGTTACTGAAATAAGTGAACAGATGTCTTTATGGTAAATGGATTTCAAAGAAAATGCATAATTGAACTATATGGACTAATCTCAACAGAGATTGCCTTATAATGCCACAAAATGGTCTTATCTATTTCATCCAATAAACAAGCATTTTATATAAATCCCAGGTCTTACCTCTAGATGGCAGTAAACATGATTAGATAAAGAATTCATTAGTTGATTAGAATTTTAAATGTTATGTGCCTGGAACATAATAGAAAACTAGAGGAATATTTCAAATGGATGGCTTGACTCATTTTCATGAAGAATATCAACCTTTGAATTTCACCATGATATTAATGTTCCAACTAATTGGAAATGTTCAACTTATAAAACTTGAATGTGTTTTATACAGAATTTGAAAAATATTAATAACAGCACCTCAGAAATCACTTTAAGGTTCCCCAAATGCTTTATACATGTTATCGAATCCTCTCCTAAACCCTATGAGGTAGGTGGTATTACTATGAGTTATAGAAACTGAGTCCCAGAGAAGTTATTTACCCAGGCACACAAGTAAATACTAAATAATATGCTCCATCATAATATGTGTGCGAAATATCTGTGATTTCATCAGTTTCCCAGGATGAGAGACCCTCCACCAAAACAAATTACAAGGCATCTATGTATGATTTAGTAGGTAAGTTCTAAGGAAGCACTTGATATACTCAGAGATTTCATAATTTCCCAGGGTTCCATAGCCATTATGTGTCAATGGTGGGATTCAAACCTGCATCTTCTTGACTCCAAGCCCTGGACAGTGTTCTGTACTGCCTCTTACAGTCTCAAAATCTCTATACTTCAGCAGCTACTTTTTGGAGACTCAGAACAAGTTTTGCTCTGGTTTTTCCTTATTTCCTTTCCCCCCCAATGAGAAATGGGTTGATTATGAGTAGCTTCCAACAGATCATACAGAAAGAACATTCATTGTTCTTTCTGGAACTTTTTGAAAAATTCTGGAACTCTTTCTGGAACGTGGAAAGAAAATATTTATGTGAGCTCGAATGAGTTGAAGTCAGTGAATCTGATTCTGGCAACCAGGTTACACATATCAGAAATTATTTGGGATTGGCCCTCTTATTTCTTTTCCTTATAAAAATCCAGGGAATAGACAAGTGTTGCCATTTGGAAAAGGTTCTTAAAACATAAATGTAAATGCCTTGTGGTACCCAACAGATTTTTAGACACATATTAAACCCAGATAGTTAGGCCATATCTAATGATGCTAAATTTACACATGGTAATTTTGTGCAATGTTAACACATAGAGCATTGCAAAATAGAATGGTAAAAGTGGAATTAAATTTTTGGGCTCACCAGCACACAGATTTCCATGGTGATATGGGCAGGAAAAGTCATCCATTTCACAGTATTTTCCATATACTTTTCCAAGTTTAGTTTTGTGACAGAAACATTTCCCGCATATGCAGACACCTTGACCACTGCAAATGGGCTGGTTCTTTTCTGCCTTGCAACTGTCCAGATGAGATTTGTCTCCATCAAAATGACACTTGTCACCATCACACTGGGGGCAAGTAGGACCTAAGAGACTTTCATCTACGCATTTCCGTTTGGGGCTTCTGCCATCATCACACTGGCAGGTACAGTTCCTATAGATGTGTACTTTGGTACTTTCATTGAAGCCAATAGTTTTGATGATAGCATAACTTCTCCCACCAACTCCCTCACATCCATCCATGGTCACAGTGATGTTGAACAGAACCTGGTCAAAAGCAAAGCACAGTGGTCATTACAGGTTCCAGCTATCTCTCCTCCCAAAATTATATCTCTATCTTCCAGCCAAGAGTGATGGGGAAAGCAGATGGGCTGACCTTGACCTTTAAACCAATGTCAACATGCATTTATTATGTATCTACTATGTTTCAGACACTGTGCTTAGGGCTGGGGATGCAAAGGCAAGACATATCCTCAAGGAGCTTTTAGTCTAACAGGTAAGAAAACATATTCAACTACCTATTAGACATCTCAAACTGCACATCCCATAGGCATCTTAAACTCAACATGTCTATACCTGAACTCATTATCTTTCTTCCCCAAACCCTCACTTCTTCCAAATTTCTCTATTAAGGGCACCAGCATCCTTCAGTCAGCCAGGATTGCAAGCTATATGTCATCCTTGACTCCCTACTCTCCCTCCATATCCAATCTGTTGCTAAGTCCTTTCAATTATACACCATTTTCTCCTGTATCACTGCTTCCTCCCTAGTGTAGATAGTTATCATCTCATGCCTGGATTATGGCAATGACCTCCTGTAGGTGGGGCTGAGGAGGTATCTCTTAACCTCCTTTCTCTTCACTCCAGTCCATCCTCCACTTAGCCATCTAATTCAGCTTCATAAAGCCCAGATCTGACCATGTCATCCTCCCACTCAACAAAATCCAGCAGATTCCTGAGGCTTCCAAAATCAAGTGCCCATCCTCCCTTTACATTCTTCTTCTATCTCAAACCACCCCGGCCTTACCACCCTTCACACCAGTGACAAGGGTCTTCTTACTATTCCTCCCACAAGATCCCAGGTTTCTGAATTGCAGGCATTTACTCTGCCTCCTCATCCCCAGCTCCTGGGCTTCTTGGTTATATTCTAGTTGAAGTTGAAAATCTCATCTTCTACAAAAAGTCTTTCCCAGTCCTCCTTGATGATAGTGCTTTCCTAATGGTGATTATCTCCAATTTATCAGTTGTAAAGTGTGTTTGTATGTAATAGCTTTCATGCTGTCTTCACTGTGAGCTCCTTGAGAGCAAACACTTTGCTTTTGGTCTTTTTTGTATCCCATGTGCCTACTACTGTACCAGGCTCATTGTAAATGCTTAGTAAATATTTGTTGACTCACTGACTACAAACAAAGTAGATCCAGGATAAATTGGAAATAATGGACAGAGGGAAGGAGTTATTATTCCAGCAGTGATACTGACAGGTATCTTGCAGAAGGGAACAATTTATATGAAGAAGGAAACCAGGGAAGCTAGGAGATGGACATGATGTAGGAGATGATGCCAAGCATTGGTGACAATCAGTGAAAATGCCTGTAATCTAGAAATGTAATGATGGAATGGCTTGTTGAGAGGAATAATTCAGGAGGCCAGTGTCACTGACTCAAGGGAGAATGGCATGGCCAGATTTGTGCTTTAGGAAGATTGATTTGACAACTGAGCAGAGGAAGGACTGGAGTGGGGGAGACTTGAGGCAGGGAGGACAGTCAGCAGACAATTGAAATAGTCCAGAATGATGAGGGGACTAGGAGAGTGGCAACAGCAGAGGAAAGAAGGGGGCATACACGAGAGATCACATGTAAGTCAATAGGATTTGATAAAAAAAAATAGATATTGGAGGTGAGGCGGAATAATGGAGGAAGGAAAGGAGCATTTATTAAACTCCTACCATGAACAAAGCAGTACAGTAAGGGCTAGAAAAATACTGTTTTATTTGATCCTCACAATAGCCTTGGGAGGGAGGAACAATTTTCATCTGTGTTTTGAGGGACTGAGGAAAACTGAGGTAGACAGAGGTTAAGTGATTTGCAAAGGATCACACAGCTAATAAGTGTCTGAGGCTGGGTTTGAATTCAAGTCTTCTGGACTCCTGGCCCAGTGCTTTATTCACTATGCCACTTAGAGTGAGGAGACGAGGATGATATTTGGATAAAGAGGAAGATTGTGAAGCCCTTGGCAGTAATAAGAAAGTGAGGAAGGAAGAAGAGTTAGTGGTTGGAAGTTAATGAATTTTATTTTGGATGTGATGAGTTTAATATGTATACAAGACATTCAGTTTGGAATGTTCAGGAAGCAGTTATAGATGTGGAACTGCGGGGGTCAGGGCTAGAGAAATAGATTTGAGAAACATGGGCTCCTTCCAATTAAAAATCATTGCTTCCTTTATCATGTATTGGGTGTGATGGAGAAGATATGTGCAGTTTAATGCTTCAATGGCCAGCACAAAATAGTCAATGATGAGCACTGTCAGAGTTCATAGGATCATAGAATTCAGCCTGGACAGCACTTTGGACATCGTCTATTCTACCACTCTTCTTTGGGAGATGAGGAAATGGAAGACTAGAGAAATTGTTGGGGGGTTTTCTTGAAGTCCCACAGGGAGCAAGTGACAGAATCAGGATCTGGACCCACATCCTCTCATGCCAAATCTTGTGCTCTTTCCATTATAACAAGTTGTCCTTTAGTTGGAAGGGAATTGCCACAGACCAAAGAAAGTATCTTGAAGGTCTTGAATGAATGGGATTCTCACCACCTCCCAAAGCTATTATGCTTCTGAACAGTTTTAATTGTTAGGGAGTTTTTCCTTACACTATGCCAAGAGAAAGATGGCTAGCACCAAGGTTAGGTCCACTCAGAAAGGTTAATATAGTTATGCTTCAGGAATTGTGTAGGACAGTGATTCTCAACCTGTGGGTCATGACCCCTTTGGGGGTTGACAGGGGTCACCTAAGACCATGGGAAAACACATATTTCCAATGGTCTTAGTAACCAAGACATCACTCCTCTATTCATCTCCAGACGGGTCTGCCCACATGCAGATACGCCCACATACGTGTATTAAAAGACCACAGCATTAGGAAGGTTGAGAACCACTTGGCAGGATGAAAAGGCACTTAATTCACTGACATCTGTAGTGTCAGCAATATCTACTCACATCATGAGATCACGGAACTCCTGAAGGAAGAATCACCATATGTTTCATCACATGGCAAACAGTCTGTGCAGAAAGTCTTTTCGTAGATTTAGAGCAGAATCTCTTTTATAACTTACAATTTTAGAGAATTTCCTGTGGCAGTGAGTGTCTGGCCCTGGTCACATATGGGCCACTCCAGAGGTGAGCCAGCCAAGGCTGACTCTCTCATATCAGAAGACATGTACTCAAATGGGTAGAACCATAACATAATCATGACTACAGTTGTGACTTTGGGTCAGTTGCTTAAACTCACTGAGCTTCAGTTTATTAGATTTGGTGGTCTCTAGATTCCTTTCCAGCTTTGTATCTGGCTCCTACAAATTCTGTCCACAACCTGTTACTACTCTGGAGCAACAGATTATGAAGATGCAACTGGTGCCCTCCCCTCTCATCTTGAAATCAGGTGATGACTGCTGCTCTGTGATGTCAGCTCTTTGACTAATCCACAAAATTCAGCAAGAGATCTCAGGGACTGCCAGTAACCCAGGTCACACCATGTAACTGACCACTTGCCCTATCATTTGTGATTAGTTATTTCCCATGCAGCTTAGCAAAGTGCCAAGCATACAGTAGACACTTAATACATGTTTATTGATGATGATCACTGCTGATGATTTCAATGGGCTTAAAGAGGATGACCTTAGAGACAGACCGAAGTCAAATCTCTTTGTAAGAAGCCTTTCCTTGCGACAGCTAGGTGGTGTAGTGAAGAGAGCACCAGCCCTGGAATCAGGAGGACCTGTGTTCAAATTCGACCTCAAACACTTAACACTTACTAGCTGTGTGACCTTGGGCAAGTCAGTTAACCCCAATTGCCCTGTCTTCCTCCCTCCAAAAAAAGAAGACAAAAAAGAAGCCTTTTTTATCCCCCTTAATTTTAGAGCCTTCCATCTGAGATTACCTCCCAATTATCCTGTGTAGGTCTTGTGTATAGATAGATGTTGGTAGGTGGACTCCCCAATTATAACAGGAGCTCTTTGAAGGTAGGGACTGTGTTTTTGGCCTTCTTTGTATTCTCAATGCTTAGCCCAGTCCCAGCACATAGCAGGTACTTACTAATTGTCTATTGATGATGCTTTTATTCAATTCCAAAATGTCATTCTTGTAATCACCAGCATAATAATAAAACACTGACTATAAGGAAATAATAGAAAGATAGCAACTTATTCTGAAGGCTTCTGTCTGGACTCTATTTAAAAAGATGAAAATGAGCTAACAATAAAAATGATGCTAGCAATTACACCACCTTTTGCTTCTAGAGTACTTGATGAGATTTCTAATAGAATTCCTCTGAAGGAGCTGTCTAAGTGTCATTCACAGATGGGGTGGGATGGGGGACATAATTGGCTGAAGATGCCCAATATCCTAGGACCTGGAATTTCAGTTCTGGGAATTAATCTTCATGGTTTTGAGGAAGTGATTTCACCTCCCTGGGCCTCCTCTTACTCATCTGTAACACAAAGTGGGTGGACTGAGTGAGCTCGAAGGTCCTTTTCTAGCTCTGAATTCTCTGCACTTTGGAAGTTTGCCTGTGGGCACAGAGCTGCTATACATCCAAGCTGGGGTTTGAACTAAGGCCCCCTGGCTCAGAGCCCAGGGCTTTCTCTGCTCAGCATTCAGCACTCGCCTAGGTAAAATGCAGGGTCACGGACTATTTGGCACAGTGTATTGCTTCCACAGGCTAAGGTGGAGGGCTGCTCCCCTGTGGCTTCCCTAGTTGGCTGACCAATTTGCTCTAAGAGACATTCATTCTGTCTTCTTTTCTCAGAGGCCTGAGAGGAAGGCTCCACTTCCTCCTCCTACTCTATGCCAGCTTGGGGAGAAACCTCCACTTTCTCTTCAAAGAGAAACAAAAAGTAGATTCTCTGGTACTTCTTGTAGCATCAAGCTTTGTTTCTCATTTCAAAAGGGAATGGACTTGCTCTGGGAGCTCAGAAGGCCCTTTTTTTTCACCTCAGAGGACCCCAGGTAGTACGGTGGAGGGGGCAACCACTCTGGCTCCATTTCCTTAGTGGGCATTGCTAGGTCCAGAGTGAAGCAACTGCAGTTGGCACAAAGCAGGTATCCTGTCATGGCCCTATGGCTTTTTCTTGCTAGTGTTCTCCTCTTGGCTGTCAACATGGGCTCCATTGTTGCCCCCCCCCCCGCAAAGCCTTCTGAGGCTTGAGTAGTTCTGGAAAGGGTAAAAAAGGAGAAAATCCTCTCTGCTGCTCTGGCCTCTAGTACAACTTAGACAGACAATTTTCTCTACCCTTTCTTGCTGGTCCATAAGTATTACATTTAATCAAAGATGACCAGACTAGGCCTTCTCCATTTAAAATGTTAGACTGATGTAGGCTATTTTTTGGATTATTTTTAAAAATCAACATAGTTTGATGTGGCATTTAAAAAGTTATATTTTTCATGTACACGAATCCTAAGGATTAACAGATGTGTGGGGGCATATGAAGGTTTGTAGCATAAGGTGCTGCCAACATTAATAGTGAAGCCTAACTAAGGAGTTTATGTAATGAAAAGGTCGTATGAGTTTTCCTGAGAGTAATGCTGTTTGTACTACTCGCTTGAAGGAGAAAGAGAAAAAGAATCAGACAAAGAAGAGGAAGAATGTGAATCAAGGAAAAGGACCCTGCCAAACTCTATTGAAAGGAAGACTTGGTTCTAAAAGTTTAACCCTTCCTGACCAAGGACAGTCAAGAACTCCACACTGCAAATTCCAGTTGAACTTGTCCTTCATAAAACTCTGTGACAATGTTTAATACACTTAGAATTATGGATTGTTACAGCTGAAAGGAAACTAGATGATGAACCTAAATCAGCCTCCCTTTTCATCTTACAAAAGAGGCAGCTGAGGCACAAGGAAAAAAAAAGGACCTGCCCAAGGTCACAAAAGTTTGATGGTGGAGCTGACAGTAGAGGTTGAATCTCCCAGACTTCATGAGTGTGAGAAAGTTTTCAAAAACATCAGTATAGGGGGTGATCATAGAAGAACCAAAAAGAATCATAAAGCTGTAAAACTTTAGTTTTGACAATATAATTCAGGGGAGCTTAGGATGGTCTCTGGCACCCAAGATCTTAAACTTTTGAGAAAAATCCTTAGGGAAATTAATAACAACAAGAAAATGGAGGCCCGGTTTCATTTTAATCCAATCTAGAGGAATTCTCTGGAAAGAAAGGCAATGATAACAACATTTGAACAGAAACTTATAGGATCTTGTGAATATGTTCCCACTCATCAAGGCCACCATTTCACAAATTAGAAGATTTTCCTCATATTATTAAAGCCCAAAATAGCATCACATAAGTGAAATACTTCTTTGGAAATGTTGCATCCTATTGTATATATGTGATCATATTTGAAACTTGAAATTTAACTCTGTGTGTGTGTGTGTGTGTGTGTGCAGGTGTGCAGGTGTGGACTTCTAAAGAATTCATTTTATGAACTCTTGTCTTTGTTTTCATTGCTCTTCTTTTATGCCCTTTGATTTCTAAAAAACATTATTATACATTGTTTTTAGAGCTGAGAAAATACTTTACAAATGACCAAGTATAATCCCTAATTGTACTGATGGGGGAAACTGAAGCCCAGAGAGGTTCAGTAACTTAGCCAAGGTCACCCAGCCATATGGGGGCAGAGAGGGTAGCAGAAGGCAGGTTTTACCTCATCCCAGTGTTGTCCCTTCATTTGCATGGATACCAACTCCGTATGAATCTTATTTTAATTTTCTCTTTCTATTTCTCTTAACCATTGTGCCAGAAATCTATACAGGTAGCCTAGAGCCAGTTCTATCAATAAAATAGCTTGAGGACCCACATGTTTCCCTAAACCTATTTTCTTCTAATTCTTTATCCCTTTTTGCTCCAATTTATGGCCTATGGGATTTGTCTTGGTCCCCTAGAATTTCTGGAGTAGAAGCTGGTGAAATTTCTACTAAAAAAGTGATAAAATAATGAAATTGATAAATCCCAGATATAGCATTTGGAGCTAGCTGTCATAGAGACAACCTAGGCCATTCCAAGAGGATATAAGCTACTAGACCACTGTGCTTTGGCACTTAATGAAATGCTTGTTAACTCGAAGCCAACTCTTTCATTTTATGGATGAAGAAACTGAAGTCTAAAAAAAGCAAAGTGACTTCCTCATGATCATACAAGTCATGGGTAATAGAGCTGAGATTTTAACCCAGTCCTTCTCTGACTCCAAGGCCAGTACTCTCCCCATTATACTACTGTTCAAAAGGACTAAATTATCCAAATGATACTTCATGCTGGAAAGCCTCTTTTCCCAAAAGTTGGAACTAAGGCTTTTTAAAGTTGGAGAACATGTACGTATTAGAAAGGACTTTCATATGAGCCAAAGACAAGTACTTTAGGAGTTCAATACATCCTTTTATAACACCCAAACATAAGAATTCACTCAAAACAACGTGCCTTACATATTCACTGAGTTTCAGTAGAGTTTGCCACCTAATTTACTTTATGCCAAAGATGCCAAATGATTGAGTTTTTAGAAGAAAAGGTTAACTTGGGCTGAGAAAGAATTCTGTAGTAGAAAGTGCCCTGATCCAGGTGCCAAGAGATCTGGATTCAAGTTCTAATTAGGTTACTAGCTAGCCATAGGACCATGAGGAAATCAAGTCAACCAGCATTTTTTCTACCACTTATGACATCCCAGCATTGTGCTAAGCAGTGGGAGAACACAAGCACCGCTCTGAGTCTCAGTTTCTTCCCTGGTACAATGATGACACATAATTGGAGAAGGCCACCTCTATGGTCCCTTCTAACTTCAACATTCTCTAGCTGAATTCCCTGGAAGGGGCTAGCTGGGGCAGGGTCCCCGTGTCTACATACTTCATCGCTGCTGGTCACATTTCTGCATCCTTCCATCCCTGTGTGTCTGCTCCCATCAGGACAGATGGCTGTGATGGTAAAATGGACTCCTGGTATCTGATTCGCCACCTGAACTCTCACTTCGGAAATCAGTTTCTGCAAAGGACAACACCTTCGATTACAGGGCACCGAGAGTCCCAACAGGAAGTGACGAATCATATTCGTCGAACATATTCAAAGAGTGCTTGACATCATGGTCCTAGCACAAGCAAAGAAAGACTGTCGGCAGCAAAGGAACGAATAAAGGCGCTGCTTTCATCACAGAGACCCGATTACGCCTCCCGCATAAGGGAGAACTAGCAGCTCCAAAGAAAAGGACTGATCACCCCCATTTTGGCTGTGGTCCCTTTCACAAATTTGTCTCCCTTACAATAGTTTGCAATGTTTCTGTAAGTCCGGGTGTTCCCCAGATGGGCATTGTTTCTTTATGTTAATGTTCTCCTTTCATAGTATGGCTCCAATAAAACAGTAGGAAGCCCATCTATCATCATTGAGGCTAGAGAGGCTTGACAGCTGGAAGTCTGGAGCCCACAGCTGCAAAAGAAAACATTTCACTTTCACAGATTGGAGGCCTTTAGAAAAGCTCATGGACTTGACTGACAGAGATTTGACAAGAAACTTTCCTTTTTAGGGCCATTTCTACTTGTTGCTGCCTCAAGGAGGAGATGCCTGAGCTTGCCACCACCTTTTTTTTCACAATTTCAGGGTCTAGAGACTGCTAGGGATTTGGGAAAACCTCTGGCGCCTACCACTGACTGCCATGTTTGTCTAAGCCTCCCAGCATTGCAAGGCCTCTGACAGGGTCAGAAGCAAACTTCTAGAGTAAGAGCACTTTCTCCTATACTGCAGACATGAGTGCCGATGGATTCTAAGCACCTTTGTAGAGCACAAGTCAATAAAATTCTGGGCCTGTAATACAAGAGAATAGCTTAATCTATAAGTTCTAAACATAAGAACCAAAGAAAGGAAAACAGAGGACAGAAGCACTGCCTCACTCCTCATCCCAGACATTTAAGCACCTTTAATTTAGCCTCCAAGGACAAGAGCTTCTTCAGTGACAAAGTATACTCTGGAATAGGATTTACTAATGGATTATAAATGTTTTTATTTCAAAAATTGGTTCTACTCAGCAAGTATCTATTAAGGTTCCTGCTGTGTGCTTAAAGGAAGTATGGGACAGTGTGAACTAAAGTGAATTTTCAGGATATTTTGAAGAATAGAGACATATGGGTGATTCATAGAGATGTCCCAGAGAGGACAGAGTTAGGAGCACTGGGCAGACAGAGGTTCTGAAGAAGCAATTTTAGGCTTCGCAGGACAATATTCCTCCAATTTGCATATATTTAAACACAGAATGTGTTGCTTAAGGAGGATGGAAGCTTCTCCTCCCACCATGTCTTAAAGCAAAGGATGGAGGAGCACTTATGAGGGATAGTGGAGAGGAGAGCATGGACTGGTAACGGGTCAGGGTTACCATGGTGGGCAGTGTCCAGTGGAGTGCATCATGCAGGTCTGTTACATTTATGGAATAAAGATAAGCATATTCCTAGTGAGTTTGCAGACCTGAGAATGACCAAAGTTGAGAGCAAAGATTTCTCAACATTCCTTGGTGCTGTCCCCCATCCTATACTGTACAACTTGGGTATCTGGCCTATACACATATAGGCTCTATGGCCTATGACCCTAAATGTCCACATCTACTTTCTGTTTCCCTCCTTGGTGATTTTGCATAAGCTACCCACTGCCCATACTGTGAATTCTCTCCCTTTTTACTTATACCTTTCAGAGGCCCTTGGTTCCTTCAAGGCTTGTTGGATATAGGAAGAGTTTCATTGTTGGCACTTGTATCTCCAACACTTATCACATAAAGTTTTGTATTTACTCTCTTTCTATCTCTCTATATACATACTAACATACATATAAACACATATATGTGAGTGTGGGTCACTTCTCTTTGTTTATATTGTTTGCCCCTGGCATAAAATAAGCTCCTCAAGGTCAGGAATTGTTCTGTGTTTATTGTTTTACCTCTGCACGGCCCCCCGACCCCGCACCCTCCCAGTGCTTAGCAAAATGCCTGGTCCACACTAGATGCTCAGTAAATGCTTGTTGATTACTGAATTACTATTTTAAAAGGCCACTGGTTTCAGCATCTTGACTGAGCTGGCTGGTTGATTCAGTTCAATAAATTTCCAATTCACTTTAAGGAAAAAGTCCAAACTGTTAACTTAGCTGGTTCAAAAAAGTCCTCTTTCTGCCTGCCCCTGGACTCAGGTCAGTGCCCAGCTCAGTGAGCAGAATGCCACACGCTCTAGTCCTTACTGCTACCCTGCCACCCTCAGTGAGATAGATGTTTGAATCCTCCTGGGAGTTTTTGTAATCTGTAGGTTTGCAAATTTTCTCATCAACCAAGGGGAAGCTGTCAGTTGTTGCTAGGCTATCCATCCATCCTGCCTTCTAACTTCTGCTTTGTCATAGGAAACTCTGGGTTGAGAAGCCTCAAATAAACAAACAAAGGAGACTTCTGCCTGGCCAACATACCTGATAGGCATCCACCACCAAGTTGTTGAGGTTTGCTGCTTTTGATTCAATTTGGCCAGCCACGGTGCCAGGCAAGAGGGGCAGGAGATCCTGGAAAAACACAAACACACAAATGGTTATGGGATGACAATTGTGATTTGTGGGCCATTTCCTGAGTGACTGGTGCTGGGAAAGGTAGGAATCTGGGGACCCAAGAGTGTTATACCAGGGACTTGGAGCTGAACTGGGAAAATGAGACATCCAAACAATTCATGAACCCAATTAGATTAGTGAGAGCACCTTTTTTGTTTTGTTTTATTTTGGCCTTGCTCTGTGATTTTGCTGAGTAATTGCTGGGACCTCTTGATTTCTTCCCTGGATACAATATTCCTACCCTGAATACTTGTCAGGGGAGTCTGTGAATGAATGAATGAATGAATGGAATGGATGAATGAATAAATGAGTGAATGAGTTAATGAATGGAAAAGTATTTCCTAGGTATGTACTACACAAAAAGCACCATGCTAAACACAGGCATGAAAAGGACAGACAGATGGACTGTAGTAAGATGACTGATTTGACCACAATAGAAGGAGGGGCCTCCTAACTTTTGTGCAACAGAAAGAACACTGGAAGACCCGAGTTCAAATACTGCCTCACTGACTACTGGCTGTAGTCTCCAGTACTGCTATCTGATACTACTATCAGTCTCGGATAAAGACTGGGCAAGTAAGTCACTTAACTCTGAACCCGTTTCTCCATCTCTAAAATGAATGGTTAGACTTGATGGCTATTAAGGTCTCTTCCAGTTTTGTCTGGTTCTATGATGGATTTTTATCCCATCAGGAAGGCAGGAAGGCAACAATGACTACTGGTGAAACTTTGCCTTAAGTGGTGGGCTAAAGGATGCCTAGATGGGAGATTCATTGCTCCTCTATGCAGAGAGATGGAGCCATCAGATCAGCAGAGACATGGTCATCTTCTCCCAGGTCAACTCATCCAGTCCCAGCTTAGAGAGCAAAATATATTCCAAAACTAGACTCTACCCTTGCTACACCTTTGAGAGCTGCCTATTGGCAGCATTGATTTGCTCTGGGCCTCATTTTTCCCACCTGTAAAATGAAGCGTTTGGCCTAGGTGGTTTCTAGGTTCCCAGAGAGGTAAAGTGAAAGTTAATTGGACACTTTTAGCAAGTGCAGTGATCGGTGAGGGAGGGAGGGACTGACCCAGTGACTCTGTCCCAGTAGTTAGGATCTAAGAAACAAAATATCATGGAAGTTGGGCATTTTTAGAGTGTGTGTGGACAAATGGCTTCAGAAAGTACTGAGGTCATGGAGCACAGGCATAGCATTGACCTGTAGCTGGAGTGGCAATGGTAGCAGGGTGCTGAGCGAAGAAGGCAGATTTGGGGGTGTTTTAGATCATGCCTTGTGCCCTGATGCCTTCTTCCCAAACACACACTGGATAAGTCATTCTCTGTCACTTGGCTTTTTACCATTCACACTCCTCTGATAAAGACAGATACTTTGTCCCCAAGAGAGTAAAAGAAAAAAAAAGTTGAAAGAGGGCATTGAGAACTGGGAGGGAGGGGAAAGTACATCAGAGATCCTATAAGCCAACTTTTTTCTTTTTTTTCTTTTTCCTTTTTTGCTTTTTGGAGGGGGGAAGGTAGGGCAATTGGGGTTAAGTGACTTGCCCAAGGTCACACAGCTAGTTTTGCATTAAGTGTCTGAGGCCAAAGTTGAACTCAGGTCCTCCTGACTCCAGGGTCGGTGCTCTATTTACTGCACAATCTAACCACCCCCTGCCAGCCAACTTTTTTCATTTAGAAATGAACACTAGTGGCATGGAAAGATTATGTGAATTAGCCTAAGATAACAGTCATAGTAATAAGAGAGCCCAGTTTTGAACTCAGCTTTTCTGAGTTCAGATCTAAGGCTGTTTTCACTATAACACTCTCATTCAAACCTCTGAGGCACAGTTCAATCTGTGCCCTCTCTGTGCTTCCCACCCTAATACATAGTTTCCTCGGGGTGTCCCAAATGATTTTCGGTCATTCTTTGGGCAAGGAATCTCGGGGAGGGAGAATTAATTTGGGGCTTGTTCCTGGTGAATATTGGCTTGGTTCAAGACCCTCCCCAAACCCTATGTTCCCAAAAATGAACTGCAACTACTGGAGTGGACAGAATTAACATAGTCGGATTTTGGATTACCTAATCTAGTGTATATTCTTAGAGTTAACTCCCTGCCTAGTGTAGATTTAGGTCACATGGTCTAGACCTATGACAAGGACTGTGCATGAAAACTTAAAAGGTGAAGCATGAAACCAATGGTCATCCAGCTCACAAAATTCTTTGTAGTAGTGAACTCCCTTTGGAATCTCTCCCTTGTTGACTTGAAAGACAGACTAGGGCAATATTGGGAGTACAGGATGCAGAATCTCAAGAACTGGGGTTAAATCTTGAGTTTGCCACTTAATACCTCTGGGACCTTGAGCAAGTCATGTAACTTCTCTGGGGCTCCATTTCCTCAGCTGTAACAGGAGAATGCTGGACTAGATGGCCTCTAACTTCACTTCCAGTTCAAAATCTGCAATTCCACAGCTGTTGTATTGAATTTATTGATGATGATGAAGAGGAGGAGAATGTGGAGAAGTCATCCAACCCCAGTCTGTCTCAGTATGATCTTTCCATAGCATATCCTAGGGAATATGGTGAAGGACTCGAGGAGGGTCAAACCAGAACCAACTACACACACATTCTCATTTGTGGTTCCAAAAAACTTCAACTCAGAAATGTCACTTATCAGTCTTTTAGGCACATGAATAAAACTTTAAAAGCAAAACCATTTCAGAATTAGCCTACCTTGTACCAATGAAACTGTTTTCCTTGGACTGCAAAAATAACATTAATATTGTTGTCTATTAATTTTTCTGCAAGTTGCCCCAGTGAGGGATGTTCCTGTAAAACAAAGGGGAATAGAAGAAGTGGCATTTAGAAGAGAGGCCCCAGGCCCTTAGGTTCACAATAAAAACGACAACAAAACAAAACAAAGAGCACTCTAGGGATGGTGCTGGAAAGAACTTCATTCTATCCAGCTTGATCGCCTTATTTTATAGGCAAAGAAACTAAGTCCAGTTAAGTAACTTGCCCATGGGGCAGAGATACTTGCTCAAGTGTCAGAGGTGATACCCGAGCTCAAGTCATCTGAATCCAGAGCCAGTATGTCTTTCACTATATTGATCTGCCCTAAAACTGACTTAGAAGGTAAGCCCTTTTGAGGGTAGGCATATTTTTCATGTTTTGAATCCCTAGCACCTAGTAGAGTATGCTTGGTACACTGTAGGTGCTTAATAAATGTTTATTCAATTAACTGTCCAGAGCTATAATTATGATAGTATTATCAGGTAAATTTGATAGTAGTATGAATTATTGTCAAAGGAAAACAACATTATCATCCATGTATCATGGTAATCACTGGGAATAAATAGCTTTGCTTTTAGGTGGGGAAAAGTCACTTATCTAGAGAATAAAGGGAAAGCATTCCATCTAATAAAAAGTTATATTTAACACAAATTTAGACTAAATTAAAGTTTTGAGACTGTAGGAGTTTGTCTGACTTAGAAGTCAAAACTCGTTTGTGAGAATTTGATTTTTTAAGATGTCTGAGATGGGCAGGACTAAGGCCAAATTCCAAATACTACCATTTTGTGTGATGAAATTCATCAGAAAAGCTGGAAGCAGAGCATATATCTATCTGCTCTTTTGCCAGCACCTTGACCATTAGAATATATTGACCCTTCATAATCAAACAGAACCTTCACTGTGAGCTGTCCTGTTTCCAAAGTACTAACTTCTCACTTGGTTTTCTCCTACAAATATAATTTATACACAATCCATGGCTTATGGCTTAGCAGAAGGGAAAAGGAAGAAAAGCTGAAGTTTTTCAAAGTCAGAACTATAACAAAAAGATGTTTTTGGTTTAAAATAAAGTAATTAGGCTTAAAAAAGAGAAGAAGCAAGCATGGTCTCCCTACTTTCATTCCCCAAAGTAGGCAGTATGGACCATAAATAAGAAAGCCGTAAGGAAGAGAAGGATATGCTACCACTGAAGACAGTGAGTATGAATATTGAGCTGGCTTCCTGATCTGTTTACACAATTGGTTTCCCCAATATACAGATACAGAAAATATGCATTAATTCACCAGGGAGAACATTAAGGTATAGATGTTAAATGGAACTGATATGTGAATAGTTCTGTAATAATTCATTCTTATTTTCTCAATTATGGAGGCAATATATGAAATGGAACCCAAATGTCAGAGCCAAAGTGGCAAAAGGAAGTAGATTAGCCCAAATACATGCAGAAGAAAGCTACTTTCCTAATAAGAGTGCTTTAAATGTAGTCAGGAATCAAATTTCAAGATCTTAAAGAAGAAAAGATACCAAGAGAATTGTAAAGTTTCGTACAATTTCTGCTACTGTCTCTGCTCCATGAATCTTTGTGAGCATGGTCTAGACACACACAGATAGCATCCTTGATAAAAATATGTGAAAGAAATAGATGACATTAAGAGGACATTTTCTATAGCAGACCAGAAGTTTCAAGTTACACAACTGCTGAGAAGTATAGCAAATAGAATATAATGCGATATCTACTTCCTGTTGATTTAAAAGTAGTTTTGACTGGGAAGAACAAGAAACTATAATGTCTCTTATATGTGTATATGAAAATTAAGCAGCATTTTATGAAAATGTGATCAAGCGATAACTTGGTCCAACAATGAGCTACTGAGTACCAGAATCAAGTGAGATATCAGACATGAGGACTGTTTGCTTTGGGTGATCATCAGTGTTGCAGAGAATATCCTGCACAGAATACAAAGAGAAGGCTGCCTCCACATCCATAATGGAATTCTCCAGATTTTCTTGTTTGTGCATAGTTTTGTGCTGACTTGCTTTGTCTTTGGGACACCCCAGAAACTCTTTAATGAAATGAATGGTCATTGGAAAGAGATCGAGTATAGCCATCGAAGGGAAAAACAAAGTGGATGAAAATGCCTATTGTCTAGATTTTAACCTTCAGTTGGCTTGTTAGACCACACACTGTTATTCTAGTAGTATCTATATCTTCAATAAATAACATCAGAAATTAATAGGAACAGAAGATAAGACTGGGTTGCATTTTGGAAGTTTTGCAGTGGTTTTAGTGATTCCAACCTGCTCTCTGACACAAAGGTCCTGCTTTTTAGCATTGGTATTGTGCTATTATATGATTTTATAACAAAAGATTTTTGAATTCTGAAGAATCTAAATTTTAGTGATTCAAAGCCTCCCACTGCTCCCCCCCCCAAAAAAAACTAAGAATGTCCTTAAGTAGGCAAGGACCAATAAGGATTTACTGAAAGACTTGGACAGAAATCACAGTAAAAGCAATGAAAGATTTTAACCAGTATCATTAGAGGGAGAACTCACACCAATGAGATGTGCTGAAGTTGAATGTACATCATCATGACCCCTATCTAATAAGAGCATTATAGTTTACAAATCAATTTTCTCACAACTCATTTTTAAAGTTTAGGAAACTGAGTCAGAGGGAGGTGATGCAATACGCCAAGGGTTACCTAGCTAGTAAACCAAGGAACTGAGAGACATATAGCCTGGTTTTCTGCCACCAAATTAAAAACTCTTTACATATGTAGGAGGGGTTTCATTTGTGTTTGTTGAATTAAGTTGAATTTCCCCATCCTCTTGCTGTCCATTGGCAGGGACTCTGATCACATGGTTTTGTCCACCTGCCCACACACTTAATGTAGCAAAAACCTTTCATGTAGAGGGGTAAGCACAAAGCAAATGCTTCTGCATTTTTTCCAGAGTTGTCATGAGCTTAGTTCATCTTGTGATTGAGATATCTGTCACTAATATGATTCAAATGCAAATCAAATTTTAGTCATTAGTACTTCCAGGATAAGTACATTTGTTGAAAAAGTTAAACTGAAAAATTTCCCTTACAATTAATATCTGTGACACACATCTCTTTCGGTAGCCATCTATCCTGTGACAAATAGGTGTAGGGAATGCATGGTGTGTGATCTCTCTTTGCCAGTGAAGGTTGGTATCTTCTTTGAAATTTAGTCTTAAGCTGCCTGCAATGCTGAAAAATCATAAGACTTGCCCAGGGTCATACAGCTCTTATGAATCAAAGGCAAGGTTTGAACCACCTGCTTCCCAACCTTCCTAATATCCAGATTAGTTTTCTATCCACTACCCTTTACTGCTTCTCCATACACATATATACAAACCAAACAACTTCAACTGTGTTTGTTAGTTACACGGATAAATATGATACTTGTCTCTTGCTTCCGTCCAACAAACAGCTGTGAAACAAACAAACAAATATCATTTTTCCTTTGGGCAAGGGGAGCAATTTTCATAAAAAGAGGTTTAAGTAGGTTGGTCACGTTTTCATTTTTCCGTCAGGGCTGACCCTCCCCCGGGTATCCCCCCCAGAGCACTTCATGGAGCAGGTGAAGGCCGAGTGTTACTTCGAGAACAGGGTGGAGCAGTGCGGTTTGTGCTGAGATACATCTACAACCCGGAGGAGCATCTGCGCTTCAACAGCCACGTCGGGGAGTCTGTGGCAGTGATGGAGCTGGGGCGAGCAGATGCTGAGTATTATAATAGCCAGAAGGGGATTCTGGAGCAGAAACGGACCTCAGTGGACACGTGTGCCAGGACAACTACAAGGCGGCTGAGCCCTTCTTAGTGCGCAGGCGTGGTGAGCCCGAGGTGATTGTGTATGCATCAAAGATAGCTCCCCTGTGACACCACAACCTGCTTGTCTGCTCTGTCACTGGTTTCTATCCTGGGGACATTGAGGTCAGGTGGTTCCTGAATGGGCAGGAGGAGACAGCTGGGGTTGTGTCCACAGGCCTGATCAGCAATGGAGACTGGACCTACCAGATCCTGGTGATGCTGGAAATGACCCCTAGGCGTGGAGATGTCTACACCGGCCAAGTGGAGCACTCCAGCCTTCAGGAACCTGTCCTCTTGGACCGGAGAGCACAGTCTGAATCTGCCCAGAGATAGATGCTGAGTGGAGTCGGGTGCCTGGTGCTGGGACTGATCTTCTTTGGGGTTGGCCTCATTGTCCGCAAGGAGTCAGAAAGGAAATCGTGGTTGGTTCACAACCAACAGGGCTCCTGAGCTGATCTGTGAGGCTGTGTCCCCTGACACTGTTGTGTCCTCTCAGCCTCCATCCCATGTTTGGAGGCCCCTTCTTGTGCCCAGATCTCCAGGACATTAGCTCTACTGCCTCCTTCTTTGAAATAGCTCCTTCCATATACCTTCAACTCTGTTTAGACTCTGGCTTTTCCCCAATAGAACTTCAGTGAACTCTTCCACTCTCCTTTGTTTCTACACGTTTTTAAAGTCCATTTTTTTGTCTCTTGAACCTTCACCCTGAGAATTAGAAGACTGAGAATCAGCTGGTGCTTGATTACATGGAGGCAAAGTGAGAGGAGCAGAGGGGGAAACTTCATCACTTAAGACTTGTAGCATCTGTCAAAGTGTGAAATGTCTCTAGAGGTGCAGATTGCCATCCATCCACACCTTTAATCCTGGGTGCCTCTTTTCCATTTCTTCCATAATTCTTACAGAAGTTGATTAACCAGCCTGCTGGTGGCCTTCCTCTTCATTTTCTGATATTACATAGATACCAATGGCCCTGACGGGCTGTCTGCCCACAAATCCTTAGCTTTCCCATGTGATGGGCTGCCCTCATTCTGCTGATATATCTCTCTGATGACTTTCACTCTGTCACTTCTCAGTTCTTCTTTGATGATATGCTGTAACCTGTGCTCGCCTATCATTGCACTTTTAAAAAATTAAAGTTTTAGTAATACTTAAAAAAAAAGAGGTTTAAGGAACATCACCTGGCCTAGCCATTGCCTAGCGAAAATTGACCACAGAGCCAATATTATTGGCAAAGTTAGCTCCTCTAGAAAGAAAGAATTCAAAGTTGCAAACCTAAATAGCAGTTTCCTGCCAATTAAGTAGCTGGTTAGACACATCGTTAATTCTTGCACAGAATGGAATGGATGGCAAATGAATATATTAAAGTTGCTTACTGAGCAACACACATAAGGTTTGATAAATCTGGTTGTAGTCTCAATTTTTTAAAAGATTACAACTATTTATTGAATGTTTGGTTTGCAAAATCAGAACACATTTTGCCAACTCACCCCCCACCCCGAACTCTTAATTTTCAACTCCTGTGAATTTTAAGGGAAATTTATTCCATATGTTTCTAACTTGTTTACACTTAACTCATCATAATACTGCTTTTGAAAGAGGTGTGCACCGTTTCAGCAGCCTTCTGGGGCTTATTAATGCTCCATCCTCCTCTGCCCCTACAAACAGGAAATCACATTTACTAGAGATGCATAAACTCCATCTTGAAAAGTGCTTGTCTGGTCAGCAGATTAGAAAGAGAGGTTCAGTTGAGTTTCCAAACTTGGCAAGACAGATCCCCTGAACCCCTGAGGGGAGAGTGGGAGGGGACAAAATGTTTTAATAGAAAATTCCAACTATATTGTGAGAGATTTTTCTCTTTCATTACAAACTTAGAACAGATGTTTCGGTAAGCCACTGTTGACAACCAAATGGTAGATAAATTGCCATGACAGAAGCCCCTTCTCCTTCTTCTTGCAGCCTACTATCATTACCGGCTTTTATCTTCTCCCTCTCCCCTTTCACTAGCCAAGAGAAAATCCTCCCTCTTGATTAGCTGTCCGGGTCGAGTGACATCACTACTCTCTCTATGCAGACTCCCCCTCAAGCTAACCTACTACAGACTGTTTTTCTAAACTTGCAAAATAATTAAGTGATAATAGGTATTTCAGGGGCAACGGGTGGGGGGGAGGAGGGAAAGGGATGGGCTAAGACAGTTGCTAATTACTTAAGGGTAAAGAGACTGACTCTACTGCGATTTCTCTTCTTCACTTACACTTTCTCAGAGACCTGTGGGAAGTAACTCATAAAAGTCCAAGAAGGGATGATTCATAGGGAGCAACATCGGACACAGAGATAGCTGAGAAGGGAGGAAGGACAGGATCTTCAGACCTGGCACACCATGGTAGATGGAAGAAATGGGAAAAGAAAAGCAGAATATATTTTGATAGGGATTCAGAAACTAAATTTGTAATAGGTACCACCAAAAACCAGGTTTAAAAGTTTGGAAAAAAAAAAGTAAATGCCACCATGAGATTAGAAAATCAACCTTAACCAACCAGAACCATTAGTTCGCATAATTTTTTCTATGTTCTACAATAAAACAATATAATTTTAGGCCTTTCTCTGAAAAAGAAACCGTCACTTCTTGGCACAGTCAATAAAGGCATTACTGACTAAAGTAATAAATCTGGTTGATTGATTTCAAGGGAAGTGACATGGTTTCTATCCAGTCAATACAATTCACCAGACATTGACTCAGTCCTTATCATGTGTTGGGGGTGCGGAACCAAGAGGCTTCAAGAAGAGATTCATAACAACTAGAGGTATAAAGAGACCCCTTGAACAGGAGTGTGGAGGCACTGGTACTGCTGGGATAAAATGGTCCCACATCTTGAGGAGTTTACAGAATGGTAGGAGTGATGCGAAATGTACACAAATAGCAGAACACAAGTAACAATTTGATAAGGACAAAATAATATAAAGTAAAGAGGCAGAGAGTTCACTCTCCATCAGGGGACTAGGGAAGGCTCTGACGATGAAGTAGAAGGATGTTAACAGGAAGACATATGGGAAGAGTAGATCCCAAGCCTGAGTAAAATACACGGAGCCTGTAGAAAACAAAGCAAGATTAGAAGACAGCTAGTGGCTCTGTTCAGCAGACACCCATGATAGCTTGAAGAAAGGTAATTTACATAAATTATTTCTGGAAAGATGGATTGGGAGGACTTTTCCTCGGGGGAAAAGGAGATTAGATTTTTATCATATGGCCAATAAGGAGCCGGTGAACATTTCTCGGGAGGTGAGTACCACAGATACATGCATTAGGAAGATTTTAATTTGGTAACTATGTGAAGGAGGGGTTATAGAGATGAAAGACTGTGGCAGGGAGACCACTAAGGAGGCTTTTGCAATAGCCCAGGAGGACAGGGATGATGTCCTGATATAGGAGAGCAGCGATGTGAGAGGAGATGGAGGGAGCAGCTGCACGAAGAATCCGGCAATCATATATTCTGCCGATTTGCATTGATGTTGTTTTTATTTGAGTTCCAAAAGCACAAAGGGTAGTGGAAAGGAACCAGTTCTAGGACAAGCAACCTGGCAGGCAACCTAGTGAATTTCATAGCTCCCTAAGTTTGACAGCCCACACTCTGGAAGTCTATAAATGCTCAGTAGTAAAAGAAGGTAGCTATGCAAAAGCAGAATTTTAGAACTGAAAGGAACCATTGAGCGGATGTTCTTTGTTTTACAAGTGACAAAACTGGGAATCAGAGTTTAAATGACTTTCCCAAGGTCATACACTCTAGCTGGTAGCAGATTTTGGACTTGAATATAGTCACAGCTCCCAGTCCAGTGTTCTCCTCACTACTTTCTGCATCCCAATTTCAATTTGGGTCATTCTGCTGCAAGCTGGTCAGGTTAAAGGCACAATATAACTATAGTGTTCCCTTAAAGCGGGCTGCTCTGTCAGCCTGGCTCTGACTCGGATACACTGGTGATAGTTCCTTGATTTCATTGATCTGGACACAACTGCCACTGAGGCACATTCATGAGATCGAGGATACTCAGTATCAACATGCATTAGAGTCTTCTACTGAAGGCTCAGCTCCAGTGTCTTTTGCTTTGTTAAGTCTATTTCTTGGTTCCCCCAGACTGTAAGAATTCTTCACTTCCTTACGTTTTCCTATAGAACTTTGGTTCTAACTATGCCCCAATCACTGCCTAGTCCTTGCATTATACCAATCTGGTATTTGTTGTATCCCACTACTGCCTAAATAGAATATGAATTTCCAGAGGGCAGAGACAGTTTTGGTCAATGCCTCGCTTACAGTAATTGCAGTAATAATTTGATGATAATAATAACTCTCTTATTTATATGCAATTTTCAAGTTTGCAAAACACATTACATGCTATTTTGTCGATGCTTGTGAAAGAATGAATGAGTCTCCTATGATCAATTCATCAGTCATGATATCTGATGATGACTGATTATCTGAGTGGTGGCCCCCAGGCAGAAGGAGATACTTGAACACTAAGCAAAGTTATATTATATTTCTTAAGGTAGGAAAATAGACTAACATGTTTTAGCAAGATTATTCAGGTTGAAATGAAAAGGTATTCTGCTTAATACTGAGTTAGTCAGAAAACTCAGTTAAGTGGAGCATCCCATTCCTATTCTAGGTAACAGTTGTTTTTTTTTTGTGCCAAGCTTATGGAACCCATTTTTCTCACTCACCAAAGATTGAGAGTTGAAAAGGTCCTTACAGGTCACCATGCCCAACTACTTAGCATAGTTATAATACAATAATATAATATAGTTATAATTACTCTGAACTAAGCCCATGATCAGTATTGTTAGGAAACTATCTCTCCTTTTCTCCTCCACCCTTGTTTCTTGTTATTTAAATCAAGGAGTCATAGGTGCATGCATTACCTGGCTGACTTTCTGAGAAATAACTGACATGTGGAGAGCATTCTAAAGTCAGAAAAGGAATATGTCTCTGGAGCCATACAACAGATTTATAAAACAAGCACTTCTGAGGGCGTTATTCTATTTTATAGATAAGGAAAGTGATGTTCAGAGAGGTCAAGTGACTTATGCATGTCTATATGGTAAGTGTCAGAGGAAAGGTCTGAACACATGTCTCTCTGAACCAAAGTCTAACACTGCCTACTACTCCAAGCTGACTTGTGCATCCTTTAGACTGAGCCAGCATCACTGAAGTCACTCAAACATCTTCTTGAAATTCCTAGTCTGAAGTACAGAGGCTGAAATTTCGTGGACTAAGGAGCTTAATTAGATTTCTAAAAAGCATACTAAGATGTGAAAGAGATAAAAGAAAAGGCACAAGGCTTGAATTGTGACACTTCCATGCAGTCGAGGCTGTCAGTTACCCAGGACTCTCCTTCTTCCCTCCTCTTACTGACCTGGCTTTGGAAGTGTTTGAGTTCAAAAAAGATGCTCCTAATCAAAGGGATTCGATTTGGCTCTTCCTAAGTAGAAGCAAACACCCACAGTTTACTTGAAATTTAAACAGAACAAAAATAATAAATAAATGCAGCTAGGATTCTCATACTAACTCTTCACTTAACCACA
>CM053597.1:8877103-8895992 GCA_028646575.1 Pseudocheirus occidentalis | reverse complement strand
GGGTGACAAGGGAGGAATTGAAAGAATCTAGAATTTAAAGTTCTGCAAGACCTGCAACTAGGAATTAAGATATACAAGGGTTTGGATAGGGAGACCCTCCCTGCCCTACCAGAATGTAAGAGAGCAGAGCAGGGGGACGGTGCTTTACAGTAGGATGGCTGTTTTAGGGTTCGGGCAGGGGAAAGACGGGGAAAATATTTGCAATTCAAAAATGTCATGAAAATGAATGATGTAAACAAGAAAACAAATAAAAAAAATTTAAAAAAAGGAATAAATGGTTCTATTTGCCACCCTTGTGCCATTGATCTCCGTCACTCCTAGTGCTGTCATTGGCTCCTGTAGCCTTCCAGTCTCTGTTAACAATGTGACCAACAGTAGAGGTGGTTCTACAAAGCAGGGTGAATAGTGAGGGGTGGGAAGACAGGCTTGAGTCTGGAGTCAAAGGTTCCACAGTGAATGAAGGTGGAATGTTAGGGCTGTACCAGGAGAAGCCAAGTCCCAGCCCTGAAATTCCAGTGCCTCCACCGAAGACAAGATCAGTTTGTTAGAATGGGAAGAGCCCTTGGATTTGAGGTCAGGAGACATGGGTTCAAATCTCAGCTCTGTTATTATGGCCTGCCATCCAGAAGGAACCACCTCAAGCCAGGCTTCTTTACTGAAGTTGGCATTTGAATAATGGAAAACAATAACAAAAACCAAGCAAAGAGAATCCAAGAGCTCTAAAAAAGAAGCTCAAAATGTGATCATCCTTAGGGTTAGCAGAAGGAGAACAAATTCAAGTTTTTTGATAATGGAAGATTTTATTTGTGTTCTTACCAAATGTATATATAAATCGTGGTTTCTTATTTGTAAACTGTGCTGCATCGAGTAATCAGCTTTGGCTTTTTAATTTGTGTAAACCAGCTCCTCTGGTTTATTTCTTCTGCCAATAGGAATGCAAACATCCAGAGAGATCAGTCTGAAATCGTCTTAAGAAGAAAAACACAGCATTCTTCTTTTGTTGAAGGCTGACTATGGAAGCTGAGAGCCAATCAATTTGGAAGGAATGGTTGTGTGCGTGTTTACACATTTGTGTGCACATGCATGTGTGTGTATGTAGCATAAATCTACTGTTTACATGGATGAAAGGTCTTTTATCAGTTCCTCTCAAAAATAGTGAAATTTCGGTTAAGGAAGACTGAGGTTACCCATTCAGATGCCATCCAATACTAAGGAATTTGGTCATTTTGACATAGGGCCAACCTGCTCAATGGTTTGAGAATAGGATAGAAAATCCTCAGCCTGGCCTTGAAGGCCATTCACAGTATGACTGTGACCTTCATGACTGGCCTTATTTCATCTCACCCTCTTCATTCCAATCTAACTGAACCACCAGCTATTCCCCACATGGGTATCTCATCTCCAGCTTCCAGGCCTTTCCTGAGCAGTCTCCCATGTCTGCAATGCACTCTGTTCTCACTTTTGCCCTGTGGATTCTCTAGACTCCTTCAAAGCAAAGTTCACGTGCCCCCTCCCACCGAAGGCCTTTCCTCCCCACCCCACTCTAGTGTGCTCTCCTTTTCTCCTCTTTCTCTCAAAATCCAGTCAGTCATACAAATCTGCATGTACTTTGCATTAGATTCTCTGTGGGCTCCTGGCATTTCTACCCAAAGATACAATTTCCTGGAGGATGGCCACCATTCCCTATTTTTGTTTTTTGCCCCCAGTGCCCAGGCCAGTGCCTTGTCCGTAGTAAATGTTTCATATGTGATTGTTCAAGAGAACAAAAATAAAAATTTTGGATTCTTCTTTTTACCTTTTTATTCCTCTTAAAATGAACGTGCTGCGGATGAACAAGGGATGGTGGCTAGCTCAGTGCCCTATACGTAAGCCTTAAAGAAATGTCTTTTTAATTGAAATGGACTGGAAGGAGCTCATCTTAAATGGAGGCTATCGAGGCTCTCCAAGCAAATCCTTAGTTAAGCTTTTCTCAAGATAAACATGTGTCTGGCTTCCTTCACATCTCACCTATCATCCCACATTCTGTAGTCCTCCTCAAGGCCAGTGCCTTCCCTCTGGTCAGTAGCTCCAATTGATTTTGCCTATATCTTGTTCCAAAATGATTAGTTGCACATTGTCTCCCCTACCATCAGACTGTGAGCTCCTGGTGGGCAGGGACCATCTTTGTTATCTTTCTTTATATCCCAGGGCTCAGCAGAGTCCCTGGCACACAGGAGGGGCTTAATGCTAGTTGGCTGACAACAGACTTAGTGCCAGTTTATTCACTGTGGGATGCTGGACCATGGAACACATATCTTAAGGAGGAAAAAAGGTTCCCCTACTAAGGATTCGGAATATTTTTGGAGGTGCTTGTGTTGCCTAGTCAAGGGAGTCCTTTTAAAACATATTAAGGATAACTGATTTTTTGAAGTCGATGCCAGAGCTCCTTCCTGACAAACAATTCGCTGCTTCTTGGTGAGGGGGGCTGCCTTTTGCCTTTTTGTCTCTTTAGAGTTTTGAATGATGCCTTGCATATTGCTTATTGTATCCTGGTTGAGGCACTGACAGAATTAAGGTCACCAAATATTCCAGTTTACTTCTCATGTCAATAGCATTTGAAAGATGAGTCTCTTAAGGAGCTGGAGACCGTATTAGGATATACAAGATGTTCCATGTCATACAAAGAATCCTGTCTGTGGTGAAAAGCTGAAGAACCTGAAATCTTCCCAGATACCCTTGGGACTACAGATTTACAATGTAGTTGGCGAGCCCTCCCCTCACCCCACCCCCATTCCTAGCCCTTCTGAGGGTTCCCTTTTGCTCTCTATGGCTACTGAGATAAAGGCCTCGACTCCACCACTGCAAAAGGCCAGATGTTGTATTGTAATCTTAAGTGCATCCCCAGCACACAAATGGGTACCTCATAATTATCTGTTGAATGAATGAACCCCTAAAGTGTTGGACATTTCTGCTTTACCTAGGGAAACTCTGCAGAATGAAGAGCATTGATTTGGGAATTAAAAGACCTGGGTTGGATGATCTTTCTGACTGTGGACAAGCCACTAATTTTCCTGGGTCTCAGTTTCTTCATCTGTAAAATGAAGGGATTTCTAGATTCCAGAGCTAGAGCTAGAAGGGACTTTTGAAGTTAGCTAGCCCAGTTGTGCCATTTTATAGATGAGGATCCTGAGGCCCAGAGTTGTCCAGAGACACACAGTCAGTTTCTAAGAAAAGACTTAAACCCAAATCTTAACTTTAGTTTGAGGAACCAGTGTTGTACTACACAGTACATTTTAGCTTCAAACCTATGATACCATAACATTAAAGTGATATAAATATAGGTTAGATAGAGGGATGCATTCAGTGACATCATCAAAGCCTCCACAGAGGAATGGAACATTTGCTATGGATTAAATACAGGAAAGGTCAGAATCAAATTGTCTGGGGCAAGAAAAGCCTTGACCAAGAAGTGACATCCAGTGTGTCTCACCAGAGAGAACACAACCTCACTGAGGGTAAAACTCAATGGAACTGAACAAACAAAACTGAACAAACCTTACTGTTTGTCTTTGTGTCTCTAACACTTAGAAGAAAAGCGCCTGGACATAGCAGGTGTCTAATAAATCTTTGGTGATTGGCTGATGGCCTGGCTTATAATAAAGTAAACAGAGAAAAGTCACTGGTAGATAAGAAAGTGACATTAACTAAATTGGGTGGGTTGATCTAAGATGTGCGCTCTAAGGAAACATCAAGGGGAAGATACCCTCAGATATCTCCTAAAGGCTGATCTTACTCTGAAACTCCAAGTGCGATTTTTATTCCACAAATGTACAAATAAAGTTCACAAATAAACAACCAATTAACTTCAGAAAGATTGTACATGAAAATTAACATTTTTTGTCTCATCATAAATCATCCAGACTTACTGGTTGGGTCAGTTGACTGAATGGTTAATAACCAGAAGACAGGAAAATTTGGGGGGCAAAGGTCAGATTCAAAGGTATTCGTGCATAACACTAATTCTGGTGTCACTGCTAAGACTCGAACACATTCTTGTGAAATACTCATTACCCAGATGTCAAAGCTATGAACTGATAGATGTGATACTTTGCACATTTTCTATACCTGGAATTAGTCTGTGCTAGAAATGACTGATATCCCAGAGTCTGCCCCCAGAGATATGATTCACAGGAGTCTGTGTGATTCATATCTTGCTTTGAACTCGAGAACTAATTCAAATATGCAATTCCTCTTAATTTCAAAGTATCTTCCATAGGGGAAGGGAGGTAAGAGTACAGAGTGTTCCGATAATAAGTCTCTCCACTAAAACCCTTCCTATTCTACTAGACATGGGAGTGTATCGGCCTCAGCACTGATTTTCCAATGCTTGGCCAAGCAGCAGATATCACTGCAGAAGAAGAGACCCTTCCAAACAGCCCTGATTTATTTACATAAAGGCTGATTACTTTCTCTTTTAACAAATGTAAGAGATTCATTATACAAATTGGACCCCACTTTTTATTGTACGTATGAGTCAGCAACTAATGGTTCCCTAAGATACTTGACTCTGTATTCTATGAGTCATTAAGAGAAGTCATCACTCCTTAGGTCCTATCTCATTGCGTTTCCTGGCTCTATCCTCTGTTTGTTTGGGTTACTTCTATGTAGAAGAACAGCTGAACTTCCCATGCTTGAAATTCCAGCCAAAGAGCAGAGAAGAATCATGGGAGAATGGGCCCTTACCATGCTTGTGGACTTAATGTAGACGTTGTCTTTTAGGTGGCATTTCCCATCATTTGGCACCACGATCCCTGCAAGTTTGCTATCAAGGGCAAGGTGAGAAGTCTGATCTGTCATCACAAGAAGTAACCTTTTAGCTTCCTTGCGCCAACCAATATGACTCTAAAGTGAAAACAGACATGCAATCAGACCTGAGGAAATGACTTAGGATCTGACGATGGGACTTAGCTTTGCAGATACCTAATTAATGATTCTGGATCATAAGAACTACTGAGTGGAAAAGGGGATCAAAGCCAGTGCTATTTTATCCTAACATATATATTTCATTGCCTATTTCCTTTTCAAATCTCTTTTATTTTATAATGAATTCAATAGTTGGGTGTTATGGTGAAAATGGCTGGCTTCTCTTTAATATTGTAAATTTCCTTTTAAAAAGGTATGTACCCTCAAGATTGCATTTTGAGTAATACTTCAGACAATGAAAACAAAATCCACATCCATTGACACTGAGGCCATAATCCTCTCCTCACATACAACACCCATATGTCCACTGGGGCTGAGGTTCTAGTCCCATATGGTTTTTGGAGACCAGTAGACCAGAAGCCCCTTGAGAGCAGAAACTCATTTTCTTTTTTGTCCTTGTATCCCCAATACCAAACATAAAACCTAATACAGAGTGGGCAATTAACAAATACTTATTGATAAATGACTGTTACTAGTGTAGAGTTGGAAATCCTCCTCTTGAGTTCTGGCTCTAACATTTTAACTGTATAGCCATGAACGACTAGCTCATTTGATTTCTTGAGTATCATTTTTCTCATCTGTATAATGGAGAAAACCACATTTGTAAAACCCAGTCTTGCTGTGAGCAGAGTAGTTTAAATATTGTAAGACACTATGTAAAGGTGAGTCACTATCAAGGACTCTTTAAAAGTCACATTTGGTAACCTATGGCAACCATCTCAGATAGGCAAGTTAGCAAATACCCAGATGAGTTAGGATCCCCAAGTTCTTGAACCCTGGGTGAAAATCTAATAAGCAAAAGCCAAGTCATTATTTGTAGGTAATGTTGGAGAAAGATTTTTTTTTCAGTTGTGGAGTAGATTAAATGGTTTTTAGGGTCCCTTCTAACTGAATTACTGTGATTTGCCTCGCTTTAGACCAAATCATTTTTCTTAAATCCTTGTAAGAAAGAACTTCTGAGGAGTTCAGAATTTCCACGTCTGGCAAAGCCCTTAGGAGACCATGTAGGAGTTAAGTACCCCGGATAGAAAGTCATTCCATTCTGTCTTACTTCTTCTAACACCTTTCTTCTCTCCTCCCTAAACAACTTAACCTGTATCCTAAATAGAAAGTACCAAGTTACTCAGGGGAGACAGGGTAAGGGAGCACATGGGATTAGGATTCAGAAGACCATAATTTTGTACCCACTGCCATAACTTATTGCCTATGTGATGTGTGGTCTGAGCTCCGTCATTGATATATATTAGGGGGATTAGTCAATGAGCCCAGTCTTCAGAGCATGCACAACATTCCCTGCTGGTTTCAAGACATAAGCAAACTTGGGGAAGCCAGTTGCTGGCCATGAGTAACTGAAGGGTTGGTGCTGTGTAGTAATGATGAGCTTTCTAACTGGTTTCAAGAGGATAAAAGAGGGACTCAGAACTGAGTCATATGGCAAAAGGAGCTCTGCATCCCTCCCTAGCATCTTTTTGTTCTTAACTCCCCCTAATATCTTTCAAGTGAAGACTGATTGGGTCCACCAAGTGGGCAGGGCACTTGGGCTGTGCCTTCATTTCTCATCTAGCAGCCACGAGTCCCTGAGTGCATGGCACCTATTTCTTCTGTCTTTAGTCTTTCCCCATCATAAGTTACTGGATATCCAGAGACAAGTGTATGACCTTGTAAGCTTCAAAAGTTCAGAAGGAACATCAGAGGTCTAGGAACTGGAGTCAGAAGCAGAGCCTGCCGTATGGATAATGGTCAAGTCCCATTGGGAGTTCTGAGGAGGGATCTGACACCCGGTAAGGGAATCAGCCAGAAAGCTGAGATAGGGTACTGCAAATAAGGGAGCTACTGGTCCATTGGCTAGGATACACCTGGAAGTAAATGTGGCAGGGATCCCACCAGGAGCTAAAAGGAGTCCCAAGGCCAAGAGGGTTCTCAACAGGTGTGTTCCAAGACATTTGTTACAGGCTTGAGTCAACTCCTCCCAGGGAAGTTTTGTATGTGTAGGAAGGAGAAGGTACCCCTCCATGGGGCAAACTTAGGAGTTTAAATCCACACTTTGCGGGCACTTTCTGTGTGCAGGTGGGGACAATGTGCCCTTACTCTGGCTTGGTGAGGAATATTTTTATGGTTCTGCTCTAGAATGGTGAAGTACAAAGGGCCCAGATTAGGAGATGGAGAACCTGGGCTTGAATTCCAGCCCCATTACCTACTGCCCATGTGACCTTAGGTAAGCACCTCAACTCCGGGTTTGTTTATCTGCAAAGGGAAGGGGTTGGATTTAAAGACTGATGCCACTTTCCGCAACAAATCCAAGAACCTATCTCTTGTTATTGTTGTCAGTCATTTCTGTTGGGAGCTTCCTGACTTCAGACCTCCTACTCTACCCACTGCAGACCAGTAAATATGTATCAGTTCACTAGTATTGGGGAGATACTAACTGGTAATTGATATTTTAGAACTAATTGTTTGGGGGATTGAGAGAAATAGCATTAAAAGTCCTCAGGTTTACCCTCAAAACTCTGAGAAGAGTAGTCAGACTCCCCTGCCCCCTGGAGAGTCAACCTGAAAGTTTGCAGAGTGAGCTGAGGGGACAATCAGAGGGCACAAGAAGAGGTTGAATTAAATAGCAAAAGTCTCTTCCAGTGTGTTGAGTGTAAGTTTTTGTTACCAAATGTATTCTAAGTAATATTCATTTGATTAGAGTTGACCTAGTCTTTGAGTCTATCAAGACCTTATTAACTATTAATTCACACTTTTTACTTTTGGCTCAATGAGAAAATAATCCTAAAATCAGTCTAATGTTTGAGAATTCTGACATCATTTATTATTCAAACGTCCCTTTACCTGGCAAACAGCTGCCTGGAGCATGGCATCAAAACCTCCTTCAGGTGTATCAATATTCCCTGAGATTTTCTGCCTGTCAACCGCTCGTTCAAACTCTGTGATGTTTTCTGTCAGAGACAACACGTGGATGTAACCATGAGGTGGCATGCAGTCTAGATTGTAGTCACTGCAGGAGGAGATAAAACATGGGGGTCAGTTTCTTCTCTACTTTCAAAAATACTCTTTCAGTAACAACTGTAGGGATGCAGCGGTAGACAGTCCCAAATTTTCCATTAGCTACAATTTGAAAAAATAAAACGTACCTTGGAAAAACCATAACCAGAATGGAAAACAATATTGTTGAACATTGCAGTTCAGAAATAATTATCCAATGGGGAAAAACAAAGATATTGAAACATTGTAAGTTATAAGAGCAGTGACAATTTCTCAAGGCTAAATAATGGTCATTCAATTAAAACCACTTCATCTGGCCTGGCAAATATTTCCTTGGTGTGGGACTACCCCCATTGACAAGGGTCCCAGGCCCTGCTTGTCCTAGCACAGGGTTTTCATGAGTTAGGATGTTTATGCATGACAGTCAGGATGGGAATGTGTGTGTATGTGTGTGTGTGTGTGTGTGTGTGTGTGTGATATTTATAACAGGCATTCTTAACTTGGGGACTGTAATTTTTTTTTAAAAATTATTTTGATAATGATATTTTAATGTAATTTTATCCTTTACAAATCTACATTCAAAGTGATTCATTTAAAAACATTATTGTAAGAAGGAGTCCACAGGTGTCACTAGACCATCAAAGTCAGAGGCCTAGATGAATCTGTCATGACAGGCCTGGAGTCACAAAGACTCATCTTCCTGAGTTCAAATTTGGCTTCAGACACTTACTAGCTGTGTGGCCCTGGGCAAGTCACTTAACCCTGACTGTCTCAGTCTCCTCATCTGTAAAATGATCTGGAGAAAGAAACAGCCAACCAGTCCACTATTTTGCCAAGAAAATCCCAAATGGGGTCACGAACAGTTGGACATGACTAAAAAACGATGGAATAACATCAACATATATACGATTATATATGTATATAAAATCATATTTCTATTTATGTGCACAAACCACATAGTACATACACGTATATGTGTATATATACATGCATGTATATGTGTGCGTGCACATATGCAATATATTTATGCATGTGTGCATAAATACATATGAACTAATATGTATGTGGCTTGCAAACATACACACCATACATGTACACATGCACATACCAACTCTTATAGACACACGTGCATATACACATTTATACATGTGGTAACACGTATGCTTCTAATCCACCTACATGAATATGTATGTGTATAAGTATATCAACATATACACATAAATCTATATGACACTACGTAGGTGTATATGTATGTGCATATAATGTTTATCTATGCTATTATATATAGAAACATAGATATAATCATAGATCGGGGTTCTTAACCATCTTTGGTTATCATGATCCTCTGACTTGGTTAGCTTGTTGAAGCCTATGGCTGCCTTCCTACAATAGTGTTTTGAAATGCATAAAATGTTAAGAATAGATTTACAGAAACCAATTATATTGAAATATTATCTATCCATATACCTACCTATCTACATATCTATCTTATCCACCTATCTGTTTACAGATAGATTAAGAACTCTTGTCATAGCTAGACTATATGTGCTTGAAGCCAATCAAGCTTAAGTGCCTTGCTCAGGGTCACAGCACTAGGAAGAGAGACAGGGTTTGAGTCCAGGTTTTCCTGCTTTCAAAGCCAGTCTTCCACCCCCTGAATCTGTTTCACTGTCTCTCCCTTCCCCTCACTTCTCTCTCCTCCCTTCCATATCCATCTGTCTGTCTGTCTCTCCCTGTCCTCTTCTACCCTCCCCTTCTCTCTCCCCCTTTCTCTACCTCTCTCCTTAACCATGGTACTATTGGTCCTGAAAGTTAGCACACAACAGAAGTATTCTGTACCAAACATTCTAAATCTTTCATTTATAAATATTTTTAAAAAGCAAAACACCAACATCAAAAGCATCCTGTGGAGCTCTTTAACTGCCCCCATATCCCCCTTTCTTGGTCATGCCCCCAAGCATCACATGGTTCAGCCATGCCCCAGGTACCTGCACTGGTTGTGGATTCTGCCAGGATGAATGCTAATATAGGGTGATACGGTTTTATCAACGTAGGATCCAAATCCAAGTCGAAAGTCATGGGAAAATGATGCCATTTTCTGGGATAAGTCATTTCCAACTGAGTTTAGTTTTTCAATATTGTTGTGCATGGAGGCTGAGACATCCACGAGATAATAGAGATCCACTGGGTATTTCTGTAAAGGGCGGACTTTCAGCATGAAGCCAACTTCTGCTCCTAATTGAAGGGAAAATATACATATATTCATTTAATCTTTTTTTCAACATCTAATAATTTGGGGGGGGCGAGACTGTCAAGCAGAGAGCATCAATTCTTAAATTTAAGTATCTCTTATAACTTCATGAGGTTTGGTTATTCAAAAAATAAATAATGATATCATTGAATGAAGTTGGTGTAAATGTCTTCAATGTATTTGCCCAACTCCCCAGTCTGCAAATTGGATTCTCTTCAATCACCTGTGAAAAGTATTGAATGGGACTTCCCATTGCCTTCCAGGAGATGCTGGTGGGATAGGCAATGTCCAAGTATGAAGGCAGAGTCAGCTTTCTGGGGATCAGGAGCATGTGGCTGACTTGGTTTGCCATTCCTGAGGTACCAGGAAGGCTTCTCTACTCAAACACATCTCTGCTGGCCTAGGCTCATGGTAGCATGGAGAATTCTCCCTTTTACATTCCTAAAAGACAAGGTTGACCATGTTACTCTTGTCTTCAAAAATCATCAGGGACTCCCTATTGGGTTTAAGACAAAATAGCTCTTCAGCCTGGCAGTTGAAGCCATTTGCAATGTGGTTCTCTCTACTTTTCCAAGTTTCTGGAACATCACTTCCTTTCATATGCTCTCTGTTCAAGCCAAACTGCATCTCAGTTCCTTGATCTCAGCAATCTGTCTTCTAGCTAGCATAAAGTTGCAAATTCTACCATTAGAGAGTCTTTGCTTTGGGCTATGTGAATATACTTAGTCTATTCAATGAGTATTTTTTGAGTGCCTAAGAAGAAACAGGTGATACAGTGGCTAGAGCACCAGGTCTGGAATCAGGAAGGCTTGAGTTCAAATTCAGTCTCAGACATTTATTAGCTGTGTGACCCTCAGATTGTCACTTAAGCCTGTTTTATTTTCAGTTCCTCATCTATAAATTGAGCTAGAAAAGGAAATGACAAACCACCCTAGTGTCTTTGCAGGAAAACTCCAAATATGGTGACAAAGAATTGGACATGATTGAAATGACACAACATCACTGCCCTAGGAATCACTAATTTACCTGGTTATAGAACATCCTTATCTGCTCGTTAAAGGAATCCCCTCACGACTTCTACAAAGTAATGCTTCATATTTCTAATTATTATACATGCTTGAAAATTGCAACACAATTTATTTTTAAAAATTTGCATCTTAGAGGAGTAAGAGGTGAAGTGAATAGAGCACCCACCCTAGAGTCAGGAGGACCTGAGTTCAAATTTGACCTCAGACACTTGACATTTAACTAGCTGTGTGCCTTTGGCCAAGTCACTTAACCCCAACTGGCTTGCCTTCCCCCCTTCAAAAAAAACAAACAAAAGTTTGTATCATACTTTAGTGAAAGGAACCCTGATTTTTGAGCCTGAGGACTTGGATTCAAACCTTAGACCACTAATCTAAATGCTAACATTAACCCTCTGACTGTAACCCTAATGCCACTTGCTACCCATGTAGGTTTGGAAAAAATCACTCCACCATCCATACCTGTTTCATAAACTCATAGACTATTATGATATTTGAGAGTTTGAGGGGACCATGGAATCCAACCCCTACCTGAAAAGAACCCTGGGATTATCTGACCCCAACTTGCAAACCTTTAATGACAAGAAGACCGTTATCTGGTGGCAGCCTCTTTTAACACAAAGTCCAAGATTGGTTACACTTGGAGCTATAAAAACCTGCATTCAATTTCCCCTCAGACTCCTATTTGCTGTGTGATCCACATAGCAAGTTACAGAAACTTTTTGGGACTCACTTTCCTCAACGATAAAGGGGAAATAATTATAGGACCTACCTCACAGGGCTGTTGGGAGGATGAAATGGGATAACATGCAAAATCTTTCTCTCTCTCTCCCTCTCCCTCTCCCTCTAACTCCCTCTGTCCCTCTCCCTCCGTCCCTCCATTCCTCTCTCCTTCCCTCCCTCTCAACCTCCCTCCTTCCCTCTCCCACTCCCTCTCTCTCTCTCTCTCTCTCTCTCTCTCTCTCTCTCTCTCTCTCTCTCTCATTGTTATTTTGTCTCTGTATCCCAAAACTCTCTAGGACTATAAGTTATAGATAAGGTGTCAAATTGAATTCATATAGGGATTTTTTTCACCTGGGAATTCCATATAGCAATAAAAAAGTCAGTCCAATTCCTATCCCTCATTTCTGTTCATGATTCCTGAAACAAAATAAGTGCGTATCAAATGAATGATTGAAAGAAATCCTAGTTCCAGTAAACTTCTGCTCCGATCTTTCTGTGTGGAATGAGTGAAAACTCCTCAACTTGAGGTTGTTAACCTTCCCTTCTCCCATGGCTGCTGTCAATCACTTTTACCTTCCTTTGTCTGTTTTTCCTCCTTGGTGGGACCCTCCCCCCTCTCTTCTCTTGCTGTCCCAGTTGGGAAGAATTTGGTGAGGTATGCCTCTCCACCAATGAGAAATGAAACAGTTCAGAAAGGGGGCTTGACTAAGTTAAATGATAAATTCTGGTTCTGTCCTTTGAAACTCGCCCTCTCCTCCATGCTCAGGCATGGAGGCAGACTGCCCTCTTCTCCTGGGGAAGAGAATAAACTCCTGTTCTTATACTAAGACATCTCAGTGTTTACTTTTTACTAAATTAAGGATGAAGGGTATTTTTCAACCCAAACATTTCTGGCCTTGAAAACTACAAGTTTCACGTGATAGCAAACCAAAGATACCCTTTGGATTCTCCTAGGTTACACATGCAAATGACTAGCTGGGGCTATGGCATGAATGAATGGCTTGATCTAAATAATCAGTGATTCCTAGAAATGACTACTAAGGTCTTAGCTCTAATGATTCAACCATTTGTTACTGTTCAATCTGCCCCAATGTGAAGTGGGAAAGCTTCCTGGAGTCTTCAGGAAGATGCAGGATAACATCTCATCAGGTATTATTCTTCAGGAAGGATGCCCGTTTACACCTGGATTGAAACAGATGACATTCAGACTGGTCCCTCCCAATTCTGATTCTCTGATCACTGAATGTTTTACTTTTGTGCAGTCATGGTCCAGGAGTTTCAAGCAGAAATTTACATGAAAACTGTTAAACTAGCTTGCTGCTTTGTCTTTGTAAAGCAATTAATTTAATTTACTTTCAAAACTGGGCTTTTCTGTGCTGTTATATTGACTGAAGGGGGTTGAAGTGTCAGGTCTAAAGATGTCTTCACTGAATTTTCTGGTGCTTTTATCAGTCACAGGAAGAACACAAAAAACTAGAGGTGACTCATTTGTTTCCTCCTCATAGACACTGTTTCCAAACTGCATGGAATTGATTCTTCTCACCAGCATTTGGTTCTATTTCCAAAGTCAAGATAAACTCCAGTATGTATTCATATGTATGCAAGTGTCTATTTAATATACTCTTCATTTCTCATGGGTCTTGGTCAGAATAATTTTTTTCTTTTGAACTTTGAGTGACAGCATTATATTTGAATCCTAGGGAAATATAATCAACTCAATAGGCACTTGTTAAATGTCTCCTGTGAGCATGTTACTATGCTAGGCAATGGTGTTTACATATTTGGAAGTTAGGAAAGTGTAGTGGGCAAAATTCTAAAATGAAAAATTCACATGCAGAACACTCGTTCCAAAGATACCCCTTTCTTTGGGTGAAACCTTTGAGAGATCCCAAGCTGAGTCACAGAATCTCAGTTTTAGGAAGCCCCAAAGTCACCTAACCCAACCTTGCTATTAGTCAAGAATTTCCCCTCCAATGGATCTAACGAGTGGTCCTCCAGCTTGGCTCAGAGTCCTAAGGGGAAGGGAGCTCACTGCTCTGTAAAGCAGTTCATTTGGCTTTTGGCTCAATTTTGATGAGAGATCCTCTTAAAAGTCATGGCAACTGGTGTAATATTCAATGCATATTTTCCACTGTTGGTAGAGTTCTTCACATAAACAACAATTAAGTAACTAATTTTAAATTTGAGTATACTTGATCCATAATATTATAAAAATATTCTAGCAGGAATAGATGAAAAGTTGGATGAGCGGTATAACTGAAGGGAAAAACCTACTGTCATCAATCTGTTAGCCACTTTCTAATCCATTTCATTCCTTCTTATTTAAAAGTACTGCAGTTTGATGGGAAGAAATAATTGAGTCTGGAGGCAGAAGACCTAGATCTGAATCCTAGTTCTGCTACTTTTGATTTATGGGGTCCTGGGCAAATGATTTAACTTTTTTCTTCTGTTTCCTCAACTACAAAGAAGGGAGGTGGTATTAAATTCTATGACTTCTAATCTAAGTTAGTCTAAGATCTAACTCTAACTTTATGATTTGGATGTGTAGATGACCTTCAAAACAACTACCACAATAACAGCATTTGAGGTAGAGGCATGCAAGAATGTCAGAAGGGAGAGCCCATGCAAGTTCTCTAAGGGTCATAGACTAAGAGTTTCAAGAGCCCTTAGGCTTAACCAGATTGCCCGATGGGACCATGCTCCATAAAAGGGAAAGAATTCCTCATCTAGTTGGTTGTGCTTATAGGTGTTTATAGGTGAATAGGTTGTGTTTATAGGTGAATTCCTATAATCCTGGCTGCTGGGGAGGTTTTGGCTGGTAGATTGCTTAAGCTAGGGAGTTCTGAACTGCAATAGGGACATCAACGAGGTATCCAGAGCAAATCCAGCACCCATATGGTAATCCTTGGGTGGTAAAGGTACACTAGGCTGCCTAAAAGAGGGGTGAACCACCCCAGGTTAGAAAGAATAGAGCAAGTTAAAGTTTCTGTGCCAATCAGCAGGAATACTGGGCCCAAGAGTAGTTGCTTCACTTCCAATCTGGGTGAGATAAAGACAATCAATCTAAAAAACATCCAATCCATTCAAACTACAGATGAAGAAACTGAGGGCTAGGTGGTTTAATTTTCATGTCTAAAGTCAAACATACAGGGAAGGTGAGAAAAGGGAATGTGTTGGCTCTGCTTTAATAACGATGAGAGTAGGAGTATGCCAGTCACATTTGACTAATGAAGGAAAATAAAGGGGGCCTAGGTGGTGGAAGGCCTTCAGTTTGTATCCTAGAAGGATCATTTGAAAGAGAAAGGATATTTAGGCAGGAAAAATGAAGACTTTAGGGAGGCATGTTAGCTGAAGGGCTGTTGCTGGAAAAGGGAGAAAGCCTCTTTGGTTTCTGAGGGCAGAACTAGGGGAATGGAAAGAAATGACCAAGATTCAAGTTCAAGTTTCACATCAAGAAAAAAGGACAAAACCCAGCACTGAGTCAGAGCAGGGTGATGGGCTGTGCCAGTGGAAGGAGTGGGTCCTATAGACAAAGCTGGATGACCATCTGTTGAGTATGGAGCAGATCCAGGATGACACATGGGCAAACCAACTGTCATATTTCTAGGAAGTTAACATGGGCTTCTGCTTCCTATGGGGTGTATCTAGAGAATATTCAGCCATCATCACCAATCAACTCTTGTTGTTTAATACATGAACACTTGAGAGGGTATTAGCTTATCAGAATATTTAAGCTGTCAACCAACAAAGCCCCGAGGGAAAAGGACACAGGTTAGAATAGCTTTGATGGATGAGAGGGAAAAATTTGGGAGCACCAGGAGGCGGCATTGAAAAATGAAATCAATGCTTCCCCAAATTCATGTGGGGATTTGGCCACATCCCTGTTATTCCCAGTCTGTCTGGGGTCGAAGGAAACCCAATATAATCCAGTTGTGGTGAGTGATGAGCAGCTGTTTTGTGTTAACTTTGTCTGAGAAAAGACTGGGAAGTTCAGAACAAAGCCTCCAGGAGCAGGTGGTTCCCTGGGTAAGGCTGGATAGGAGACTGACGTCTGCCTAGTGATGCTGCCTATAAGTTAAAGGAGTCTGTGATTATTAGTGAATGGATCCGTGATTTTGTAACTATGGGGGACTTCCTAGAGTGGGAAGTCCCTGCACCGATGAAGACTGCAGAGCAGGGTGGAACCCATGTCTGTGATTTAGTAGACAGATTTTAGAGAGTTGCTTGAGGCACTCTGCATCCTCACATGGCCAGCACATGTCAGAGGAGGGATTTGAATGTGGGTCATCCAGAGGCTAAGACAGTAACTTTTCCTCCATCCTATGATTCCACTACTTTAGATCAGACAAATAGGAAAAGAGACCCTGCATGAGCTGGCAGAGATTGGCATAGGGCCAGGCAATAAATGGCCTCATTTTCATGTCTACTTGCTAGAGCAGGAGAAGAGCAGATAACAACAATGACTCAGTAAGCATTCATTGACTGCCTGCTGTGTGTCAGGCCCTGCACTGGGTGCTGGAGATACAAAGAGAGACAAAGATAGGGCCTGCCCTCCAGAAACTCACCTTCTAATGGGAGCTACAGCAAGCCAACCAATCTGTACAAATAAGAAACACAGGAAATACTTAATAGAGGGAAGGCACTGGGATTGAGAAAGGTGTAGAAGGCTCCCTGTAAAAAATTTTAGTTGGGACTCAGAGGAATCCAGGGAGGTCAGTGGTTAGAACCAAGAAGGGAGAGCATTCCAGGCATGGTGGACAATCAGAGAAAATGCCTGGTTTGGGGAACAGCCAGGAGGCCACTGCCAGTGGATGGAAGAGGTAATAGAGAAGAATGCTAGGGAGGCCAAGGGTGGGAAGCTAGAAACAGAGAAAAAAATGGTCAAGAAGATGAATTTCCGTGAGTCGAATATAGCTCTAGGCTTTTTAACTTTTTCTGTGGCATGTCCCTCTTGGCAGGGTGGTGAAAAGTGTGATGCCCCTTGATAGAATCATGTTTTGAAACAACTGGAGGACATGTTAAATTTTAGGTTTTATTTAATGAAAATAAGGATGTGATTTTTCCCATTCAAGTTGATAAACTCCCTGAAATTTATTAACAGAAAATCTTTGGGGGATCCCTGTACTCCAGGTTAATAATCCTTGATCTAGAGGTTGCCACTGAGGCATGCCTGAGGAAATTCAGTTTTAAAGGAATCAATTTATCAAGAGATTAGGGGAACTGAAAGAATGCTTCTTGCCTTAAGCTGATGGGGAAATATTTAGGAAGGAACATAACTTGAAAGATGTGAGCATTTGAAGGGTGCTAGATGGGAGTAAGTGTGGATTAAGACAGGACTGGAAGAAATAGAAGAAAGAAGATGGGAAAAGATAAAACAAAAATAGGACCAGTCCAGTCCAAGTTTCTCCCACAACTATTCAAACCAAGACTGAGGAAGAACATAGGACTAAAGAGTGATCAGGAAACCACAATGAGCCATTCATCCAACCCAGGTCAGTATAGGGAGACAACCAGAGGCTCTGAGCAGGAGTTCCATCTAGGAAGGCCTGAGAGGAGCCTGGCAGCACCAGGGCTGGTCTGATACCCGTGCTTGTGTATCATGTAAAGGAGAGGACATGGCCAGGATGAACAGAAGACAATTATGTTACTCTGACCAATTGCAGCCTGAGCTTGGAACCTGCAGTTGAACACTAGGGCAAGGAATGGGATCCCTGCTAGAGCAGGATATGGTGATAAGAGCAAACCTGCAGGTACCTCATTTTGACTTTAGAGCAGCACCTCAGATTCAGCCCATAGACCCACGCTGGGGGCAACAGCTGAGTAATAAAGGATAGAGAGCCTATTCTAAAGGCAAGCCAGCAGTTGTGTTGCTTTCAGAGAACTGGAAGGGATTGGAATTAACAGCTTTCAATTGGAGCTCCAAACTGGGGCAAGCTTATAGGTATATCACCCAGATCCACACCCTAGGACTCAGATTCTGCAAAATTAGCGTGGCAGGGGAGAGATCATACTTTTCCCTATTTTAGACCATGTAGGCTGTGCTGAAAGTTTGTAGTTCCTTGGTTTGAGGTCCCTGGATATTCTTGAAGAACATGGCACTCAGTATCCAGAGAAAGCTACCAGAGAAAATGAAAGAATAGAGATAAGGTTAAAATCACAAATATACAAAGCCTTGCCTCTACACAAATTCTCAATTTAGGAATTAAAGTTAGAAGAGTTAGATAAAAAAAAGATAACCATGATAAAGAGTTATTATTAAGCAAAGGACACCAAAGACACAAACTGACAAGAGAACAACTCCAAATCATCTATAAGAAGAATCTCAGAGAAAAACAGGTTGGCCAAAAGGTAAAACGGAATTTCTGGAAGAAATACAGTGAGAGTTAAAAGTTATATTCTAAATCGAACTGCAGAGGAAAGAAGTCAAAAAGAAATGAGAACACTAGGTTACAAACTTGGAAGAATTAATAGTTTAGTATATGACAGAAAAAATCTTAGCCAAGGAGCAAACATCTAAAAAGTGAGAATGACTCAAACATGTTAACATAAACAATAATCAAGAAATAGTAAAATAAAGCCAAAAGAAAAAAAAGAAACAAAATACAAGCTTTCTCATGTCAAAACAATGTGGAGAATGAGCCCAACAGAAAAAAAAATAAGAATCATAGGATGACCTGAAAGACATGATCACAGAAAGTCTGTATGCGATACTTGAAGAAATAATGGGATGAAAATTTCCCCTAGTCCAGTTAGAACCAGAATAAAAATATGGAGAATCCTCATTCCTTTTCTTAAAAACAAAATGAAAACTCCCAAGAATATCACAACCACAAATCATAACTTCCAGGTAAAAGGTGGAAAAAACTAGAAGCATGTACAAAGAGTTTAAGTACTGAGGAGCCACAGCCCAGATCACATAGTATCTAGAAGCTAGAACTATTGA
>CM053597.1:8861161-8876603 GCA_028646575.1 Pseudocheirus occidentalis | reverse complement strand
GTTAACATAAACAATAATCAAGAAATAGTAAAATAAAGCCAAAAGAAAAAAAGAAACAAAATACAAGCTTTCTCATGTCAAAACAATGTGGAGAATGAGCCCAACAGAAAAAAAAATTAGAATCATAGGATGACCTGAAAGACATGATCACAGAAAGTCTGTATGCGATACTTGAAGAAATAATGGGATGAAAATTTCCCCTAGTCCAGTTAGAACCAGAATAAAAATATGAAGAATCCTCATTCCTTTTCTTAAAAACAAAATGAAAACTCCCAAGAATATCACAACCACAAATCATAACTTCCAGGTAAAAGGTGGAAAAAACTAGAAGCATGTACAAAGAGTTTAAGTACTGAGGAGCCACAGCCCAGATCACATAGTATCTAGAAGCTAGAACTATTGAGGAAAGGAGAGATTGGAATATGATATTCCAGAAGACAAATTTCACACACACACACACACACACACACACACACACACAATCAAGAACAACTAACCCAGCAGAAATAAGTATAATCTTACAGACAATGAAATGAATAGCTAATAAAATAGAGGACTTCAAAGCATTTGTGATAAAAAAAAAAAGTCCAGAGCTGAGGAGAAACTTAAAATGCAAATACAGGCATCAAAGAAACACAAAATGGGTTAATAGATTTGAGTAATTCAAAGGGCCTTTTCCAGGATGAAATTTTTGTATTCTAATGGAGGAAGAAATGGAGGTATTCCCTAAGAACCCTAATGTCCTCAAGGCTCAGAAAGTGATTATGTCGTGCGTTTAAAAGGAGAAATGAAAGGGGGGAAGGAATAAATTAAAGAAGAGGAAGGTGAAGTGGGGTGAAAATTTCCCACATAATCAGACTCCTAAAATGGAAGACCACATAACCAAAGAAGAGAAAATGAGGGGAACAGCTGGTTTTTCAGCATTGCTTTTACCTGAATTAGTCAGAAGAGGGTAGAACGCACACATACTTCCATAACCACACTCACAAAGAATTGAATGCAGATCAATGAATGGAGTCAAGCTATTTGAGTAGCATCGACCTATATCCCTGTAGAGCACACAGACAGACATAGACACACATATACACAGACACACACACATATATTTATAATAATATAATATAATATTACACTTATATAAACACATCAATGCATATATGGACAAGGTGAAGTGGCATTCCTAGGGTCGCAAAGTCTGGGGCAAGATTTGACCTCGACTTCCCCCCAAGTCCAGACTTGTCTCTGTATGCTACCTGACTGTTGAAGGAACACTCACACCAATGTAACTAGGAACTTCAAAGAGCATTTTGTCCCCCAGAATGACTTTGCATTTTCTTTCCAAATATTTTCTATTTATTTCTCTGTGTACGTATTGCTTTGCGTGATAGAAGGTAAGATCCTTCAGAGCTAGAACTGTTCGATTGTGGTCTTTACATCTCTAGTTCCTACATGAGAGCTAAGCATAAAGTAGCCACCTATTGAATGTTTGCTGAATGCAATTGATTATGTATTAGCCAAAGCCTTCCCAATCACACCCATAATAATTACTTTCTTTATGTCCACCACCAATTTGGCATTTGGTCCATTTGGTCTCCTCTTTATTCAGCTAGAATGTATGCTTCTTCAGAGATGGAGACAGTGATTTCCCCCCTTCTCCCATAACCTGCTCTCAAATCCACTGATGAGTATGAATGTTAGAAGTGGAGGAAATCAGGACCAATTCACTCTAATCACCTAAGAAGACACTGCAGACCAAAGAAGTGATGGAACTTCCCCAAGGACCCACAGCCAATCAATGTCAGAGCCTGGATTAGAAGCCATTTCTTCTGAACACTAATCCAGAGCCCTTTACACAAGAGCACAGTCCTTCTCCTAAATCAATATATAATGATAAGAAAGTGAAAGCAAGCTTCAAACAGCTTCCAAATGAATGTGACTAGAAGAACAGTTGAAAACAGCAGACCTGGTCGTAGCCGGATGAGCACCTCCCCAGGGCTGACTTGAGTGTTCACTTCACCTCCCGTGGGTATCGTCACACCGACTGACGGGGATTCTATAAAATCGGACAAGCAGCCTTTGCTTACTAAGTTGGAAACAGTGTCACAACGTTCATTCGCTGCTGCTCCAGCCATGAAATCCTGTTAAGAAGCAAAAGTACTAGTGGTTTGAAGGCATGCAACATCTGTTTGACTCAAAGAAATCCAGGTGAATATTCCCAGGAATGGGGTAAAGATACATAACACCTGGGAGGATACAAACAGCCAGAGAATTTCATTTAGTTTAGTTTAATTTAATTCAGTTCCATTCAGTTCAACAAACATCATGCAAGACACTTAGACCAAAAGGGAAAAGATCCCATTCTCAAGGGAAAAATGACCAACCCACCATAAATAGTGATTTTTATTAATGGTCATTTGCCAATTTTTGAAACCAAAGTAAATTAGAAATTAGTAAGAAAATGAAGATGAATACTGAGTTTAATTGAATTGGAATATTCTGAGCAAATCACATTTGTAAGAAATAGTACTAGGTATATCGAATGCTGTTAACTAATCAAAGGAGAAAAATCATCTTGTTAATGCTTCCTGAATGTTTGCCTGGGGAAAGAAACGTAACCAGAGTGGAACATTTCTTTCTTCCAAATATGAAAGTGAATTTGCAGAGAAGCCAACTGGTCATTTATTATAGATTGTGGTGTTGGAATACTCTGTCATTTGTCCAGAAAGCAGGCACCGATCCAAGCTGAAAAAGGAAGAGGAAGCATGATATATGGCAAAGCCCAGTGAGCTCAGAGTCAGGAGAACTCAGTTCTAGGTCTTTCAAATTAGCTCTGGGGCTTTGGTTCATTCTCACCTCTTTGCAAATTTGTTTCTTAACATATAGAATAATGGGTGAGACTAGATGAAGTCTGAGGATCCATCTGGCTTTAGGATTATATGCCTGAAGTAAGTTTATGTATGAAAATAATAATAAGTAACAATAATGATAGCATTTATAAATGATAAACATTTATTTAGTGCTTTAAAGTTGCAAATACATGCATGCATGCATATATATATTATGTACATAAAGTGTGTACACACACAGACATACATATATATGTATACATATTGTATTGCATCTATCTATCCAGGAAGAGGAGGGGGAGGGAGGGAGAGATCACTACTCATGGACTTCTAGAAGAAAATTATATATTCAAATTTGTATATACATATATTATATATGACATATTTACACATAGAGATAGAAACAGAGATAGATATCTGTATCTCTCTATAATCACATCTGTGCCCACAGGTCTGCCAGGCTGACACTACAGATACCAATATAGATATCTTTTTTTATAGCTAAAGGACTGGAAGTCAATTAATGAGCATTTATTAAGCACTTTTTATGAGTCACTCAGGAAGATGTGACCTCAACTCTGACCTTAAGACACTTACTAGATAGGTGACCTTGGACAAATCACTTAACCTCTGTTTGCCTGGAGGCAACTAAGTGGATCAGTGGATAGAGTGCTGGGGGCCTAGGGTCAAGGAAACCTGAATTCAAATCTAGCCTCTGACACTTCCTAGCTGTGTGACCCTGGGCAAGTCCCTTAACCTCTGTTTGGCTTAATCCACTGGAGAAGAAAATGGCAAACCATTCTAGTATCTTTGCAAAGAAAACTCCATGGACAGTTTCTGAGACCTGGATACAACTGCATGAATGAACAACTTTTTGGGCACTGTACTGAGTATACAAATACAAGCAAAATGAAAGACAGCCCCTAGCCTCAAGGAGCTTACATTGTAGAGGGGGAAGATGATTCATAAACAAGGAGCTGGACAGCAGAAAGGGAGGGCAAGTGGAGAGTGATAGAGAAATCCAGAAAGCCAGAAGTAGAGACCAAGAGGATTGAAGGAATGGACATGGCTGGCCTGGACACTTAAAATGATGAATCCTAGAGGATCCAGTCAATCAGAGGAAGGTGCCACCATAGGAAAGTGATTTCAAAGTGTGAGAAGTCTGTAGAAGGGTGAGTGAAGGTCCAAAATGTGGGGTCTGAAGATTGCTGTGGCATGACGAAGAACAAAGTTAGAAGAGTCCTAAGCAGAGCCAAGAGTTAATGAAAGCACCATGTTGGATCTGCAAGCTGATCTTGACTGCCCATCTAGCACCTTAGCTATTAGTCCAAACAGCATTTCTGTAATGGGAATCTGAAGCTCTTTCCTGCCCCTAGCCGCTTTGCTTAAGTAGCTCCGAGAACGTTCCCTGATTTGGTGGTCACCGTGGAGCCCATGGCTAGAGGCTTGTTTTTTGGGAATGGCCACACCTTGTTACTTTGTAATTGGACAGTGGGTCAAAAGGGCTGACCCAGGAGAAGGCTACATATATGCCCTGATGTGAGGCTTTGCTTTGGGGCTCACTTTGAGAAGAGTTGTGTGATTTGACCAGATGAGACTCTGGGAAGGCGTTGAGCCCCCTGGCTTTGAAAAACCCATATGTTGATGCTTCTCCCTCTGGTAACTTGAATAAGTAATGGATGTGATGGTCAGATGGTTGGAAGCCCATCTGCTGATCTGTTTCTTGGTTTTCTTGTCACTTGTGTTTGTAACTTGTGCTTGTAACTTGGGTTTGTATTCTCTGGAGTTCAGGGTGCTGACTTTTCCCCCTGAACTAGGTAAATGATATATTTGTTTGATTAAAGAAAGATTGTTAATCCATTTTGAGTGGCTTTCCTTTAGAAAAGCAGATCTAAGAACCTGTTCTAGCAGCCATCCTGGGTATGCTAGGGTGCTTGCTGATACAATTTCTTAACTTCTTAAGCTCCCTTATCTGCAAAATGGGGGTAAAATACCGATTGTGCCCACCCTGTAGTATTGGGGTGAGAATCAAATGATCAAGCTGCACTGCCAAAGGGGTCTCTGGATTTGGACTCAAGGGTTGTGGGTTCAAAGCCTGCTTTGGTGACTTACTAGTAATGGATGTGATTCTGGCTAAATCACTCAATCTCCTGTACCTCAATTTCCCTGTATAAAATGAAAAGCAGAATAGATTTGAATGGTCTAAAAGGAGGCCAACCAGGAAAAAGTTTGGGCTCTCTGCTCAAATTTAAATTTGATATCTTCCAGCTAAAATCTGGCTTCTTCTTCCCCTTTTCTCTAAGTATGCAATATGAGTGTTTGTAACTGGCTCTGGGGTTCTCTCTCTATAAGACAAAATAAGGATCAAAGAAACACATAGATAAAGAGGTGAGAAGAAAATATGCCAGTGTTCATTATTGGACAGCCATGGTGAGGGGAAGCTGGTGAAATAATAGACATTCTGGAACTTGTCTTGGATTTCAAAGAGCTCATTACAATGGGCACTTTAGTCCAGTTCTTTGTCCAAGGTGCTTGCAGAGAGCTAATGGCCAGTTCAACCTCTCTGTTCCTCTACTTCATCTTCCTCTCTTTACCCAATGCCCTGTGCTGTCCCTCATGCCCAACTTAGCCTGTTGCTGATGCTTCTTAGCTAAGGCACTAGCTCTTTTTTCCAATCTGTTCTCTCAAACATTGTATGGACCTTTAAAAAAGGTTTGTTCAATATTTTACTTTTAAAATTTTTGCTTATTCACTTATTTTTATGTTAAATTTTATTTTGTTCATTTATAAAGCATTTGGATTTTTTCACTCCTTTCTACCTTCTCCCCATTGGAAAAAAAGAAGAAAAACAAACAAGAAATCAAAACAAATTATAACAAATTGACAAAGTCAAGCCAAACAAATCCCAATATTGGCCAGTTGCAAGAATAAGTATCACATTCTGTATCTTGAGTCTAGCATTTCTCCCTCTGTCAGGAGGAGCAAGCTTCACCCTCAATCCTCTGGAATCAGAACTTATCAATGCATCGGTAAGACTTCTTAAGTCTTTCATGGTTTTTTTTTTACAATTTTGTTCTTATACTATGAATTATTCTCCTGGTTCTACTCTCTTCACTCTGCATAATTTCATTATAGGTGTTCCTAGGTTCCTCGGGAACTTTCTTCTTTATTTCATATAATACAATAGCATTTTATTGCATTTATTTACAATAATCTGTCCAGCTATTCCCAATGGATGGGCACACCCTTAACTTCAAATTCTTTGCCACTATGAAAAGATTTGACATAAATAGTCTTTGTATATCTGGGTCCTTTTCCTCTCTTTTTGATCTCATTGGGACATAGGCCTAATGGAGGTGTTGCTAGACCAAAGGGATGTACTCTAAACATGGTTTCAGGGACAAAGTTCCAAATGACTTTCTAGAAGAACAGGACTGCTTCATGGCTCCATTATCAATGCAGTAAAGTGTCTCTTTCCCCTCTAGCCCTTAAAATATTTATCATCTTTCATTTTTGTCAGCTTTGCTATCAAATGGGCAATGGGCATGATGTAGCACCTCAGAGCTACTTGTATTAACATTTCTCCAGTTATTTGTGAATTGGAGTATTCTTTCACATGTCTATGAATTGTTTAGACCTCTTCCAATGAAAACTGCTTGTCAATGTGCTTTAACCATGTATTAATAAGGAGAGGAACTGTTTATTCATTTGTTTCAAAGCTCCCAAGCATGACTGAAGTCCACTTTCTTGTTCAAAGACCATCAGGCAAATCACTCACAGATTGAGAGGGAATCCTTGTTCCTCTAAAATTACGAGATCCCAAATGCCAGTCAGTTCTCCAACTGTTCTTACAAAGTGATTTGATTAGACTGTCTTTAAGGTTCTGTGCTATTCTAAATCCATAATCCCAAGATGACATATGTATGTGTACACATGTGTATATATGCTACATACTTGTATACATATAAACATATACACGTTGTATGTATGTATATATCACTTTGCACATTTTAAAGAACTATACAAATGCCAGTTATAATAATTTTTATTATTGTCATTGTCACTATTTTAACGCTTGCTACCATCATCAGACCTAATAACTCATAAATGCCTAAGGATAGACACTGACTAAGAAAATTCCCTTTATTATTAACCATATCACATGTAAATCTCCTGTCTAAAGCATTGGCTGAATCAGCCATCCTAAAGTAGGACAGAATGCCAAAGTATGGCAGAGAGCCAAACAAATACCCAAGGAATTTGAAAATATGAACAAATCATCCAGATAATTTGAGCCCAGAATTACAATTGAATGTGACTCTGCCTTCTCCCCCATCCCCAATACACATCTTCCTCCTGGGAAAAAAGCAAAACAAGGAAATCAATTTAAAAATCACTTTTCCAGGCTTCACACATTTTTGCCAGTTCTAATGGCATGGAAAGTGCATTGCACTTTGAGTCAAAAGACCTAGATTCAAATCCTAACTTTGCTCTTTTCTACTTGTGTGATCTTAGGCAAGTCATTTCAAGTGTTGACTTCAGGTTCCTCCTCTGTCAAGTAAGAGACTAAGACCACACCCCTTTGAGCCCTCGAGCTATGCTTTTATGGGTCTTGAAGTAACGGTGGAGGGCAATGGAAGTTTTTGCTTTATACCTCAGCTGACGAATTTCTAGGTTGTGGGAAACATAGTGCGCCACCATCACCGGAGCGCTAGAGAACTCGTGGGGTTGGGCAGGAACTATTTACTTGCAGCTGAAAAGCAATGGAGTGTTTCTTGTCAAATGCACATCACAGAGTTTGAGCATCAGGAGAAGTACAAACCAAAGACGCTTTGAAAAGGATATTTTCTCTTGATATTGGTACTAAGAACTGGCACCTGGGGATGTCTCCATGTAAACCAGGAGTCTTCATGCAATCCTCAGCCTCTCCTCCTGCAGCACTGGATGCTTGCCTCTTGCCTTCTGCTCTCTCTCCTACCTTGGTGTCTGGGCCATTACTCTCCCTGGTTCTCCTCCAACCTGTCTGAGCACTCATCCACAATCTCCCCTAATTCCCCAAGACTTCAGGGTCCCCCAAGTCACTGGTCTGCAACTGCCTCTTCTCTCTCTCTCTCTCTCTCTCTCTCTCTCTCTCTCTCTCTCTCTCTCTCTCTCTTTTGAGGGCAGGGCAATTGGGCTTAAGTGATTTGCCCAAGGCCACATGGCTAGTAAGTGTTAAATGTCTGAATCCAGATTTGAACTCAGGTCCTCCTGACTCCAGGGCTGGTGGTCTATTCACTGTGCCAGCTAGCCACCCCTACCCCTTCTCTTTCTACATTCTCTCTTTTGCTTATCCCATCTTTTCCCATGGGGTCAATGATTGCTTATATTTAGATGGCTCTGTATGTCCTTCCTAAAGTCCCTCATTTCCATCTCCCTTCCATACCTCCTGCAAGAATTTAACCTCAATCTATACAAAACAACTCATCATCCTCCCCTGCAAATCATCCCTCTCCACTCCATTTCTTTGTCTTGATTCTGTTTCTGTTCTCCCAGTCACTCAAGATTGAAACGTCAGTCTTGGATCCTTTAGTCTTCCTTTCCCACCCTCCCCCCACAACATTCAGGGGTCAAGTTTCACCAGTTCTCTCTCTTCACTGTCTCTGCCCCACATCCCCCTTTTCACTCCCACATCACCACTGTACAACACCTCATCATCAGAAAACCCTACTACAATATCCCCCTAGCTGGCCCCCTCGCCTCCAGGCCCTGCCCTCCATGAGCGTACCAAAATAATCCTCCCAATATCCAAGCCTTGCCATCTCCAGCCCCTGCTACTCAGCATCGGTGGTGGTTCCCTTAGCTTGTCCCCTCTAAAATGACCTTTCCTCAACCTCTATTTGCCTACTCATATTCAGGTCCTCTGGCCCTTTAAAGCATGAATTCCTTGAAGGCAGGAACCGCTTTATTTTTGCTTTTCATCCCCAGAGGCTGGCACAGGACTTGGCATATAGTAAGCACTTAATAAATGCTTATTGCATGACTAATTGAATGACATGTAAAGGCACAAACTTTGTTTTCCAGCCTATTTCCCTCCATCTGTTGTCTATTACTACTTTGCTCCTAATAGCTGTCCCTAATCTTGTCCTGCATTCCTCAGCCCATTCTCCTGCTCTCTCTTCTCTGCCTCTCCTAGTTCCAATCTGCCTTCATTGGCCAGTGCAGGTGCCACCTCCTTCACGATGTCTTCCCTGCCCTCAGACCAGTGACCCAGATGGCATTACATTTTTCTGGACTTCCTCTTTTGATCTCCCTTTAATTATGATATGAGGAGAATGGGGTTGGAATCCTGCCTCAGATGTGTGTAATCATAAGTGAGCACATTTTACCTCTCAGTTTATTCATCTGTAAAATGGAGATAATCCTTGTTCTGTCCACTTCCTAGGATCATTGCAAGCAAAGTGCTTAAAAACCATAGTGTTGTAGGAGCAGGAGATAAATGTGAATAATGGCAGAGCCTCCCTCCAAGACTGTTGTGTGAAGGTCAAATGATGTAATAATTGTAAAGCAGTTGGCACCGTGCCCAGCAAACAGCAGGCACTAAGGAACGTCTAGCTACTGTTGTCATTACTTCCCTTATATCACCTTTGTATGGTAACATACTGCTTTCTCTCTGTTTTTTTTAGCTCTTATGCAGGTACCTCTCATTCACATACACTCCTCTCCTAACCAATGAGCTTTCCCCTATAACAAAGAATTTTTTTTTAATTTCCATAAAACCAACTAACATCAGATGTAGCATTCTGTATCCATCGGCCCCTACTTCTTCAATGTAAGGTCCACCCCAGTTAGGTTGGATGTATGCTCAGTGAGGGTAGAGACTCGCTAGATGGTACAGTGGGGAGAGAGAGCTGGACCTGCATTCTGGAAGACCTGAGTTCAAATCTAGCCTTTGACACTGACTAGCTGTGTGACCTTAGGCAAGTCACTTAGCCTCTGCTACTGTGAGATGGAGATAGAACAGTGATAGTACTTACCTCCCAGGTTTGTTGAGGATCAAAAGAGATAATGTTTGTGAAGTGCTTCGCATGTTTATGGCACATAGTAGGTACTAAAATGTAAATATTGTCATTATCCTCATTATCAAAGACTCTAGAAATGTGAGTTATTGTTACTATGTTTGCCTCAGGCTTTGGTTAAGCTCCCAAGTTGCAAAAACCTGTGAGTCCTGGCCTTTCTGTTGTCTGTGGACCAGCCTAGAAAAGAGAGGAGAGTAGGCGACTGGCTATCAGAGAGGAAACCAGGAAAAGTGATGGATTCTTAGCCTTAGCCATTGGTAAAATCATCTTGTAAAGCACAGAAAAAGGTGCGCCCTGCAGTGGGCGTCCTCACCCCTAAGAAGTGACTGATCTTTTGAAATAAGAGAAACTGACTTTTTAGAGAAATGTAAATAGTTTTCTTCTTAATAAATCAATGGTCTTGGATTTCAGAGATCCTTTGCTTCAGTGCAAAATGCAACCCATATTCCTTGGCCAACCTCTCTAAGGCTCAGTCTCTTCACAGAAGCTCAAATTTCCAAAGACAGAAGCAACCTCCATGATCATCTACTCTTATATGGTACAAGACACAAAGGCCCTGGCTCTGGAGGCCAAGATCTGAGTTCCCATATTGCCTCTTGAGTTTCCCTCCTCAAGGACTCTGGGCAAATCATTTAATCACCCAAGGGTTGGGTGACAATCTCTGAGATCACTTCCCTACCTGGAAAAGAATTATCTCCACAGACTGGACAATTCTAATAGCATACTCATTTGCTTGAATAGTTCCAGTGATGGGGAACTCAGTAACTTCTGAGGCAGTTATTCCATTAAAGTCAGCCTTAATTGTTCAGAAGTTTTCCCTAATATTAAGTATAAGCTTCTCCCCATTCCTCCTATGACTCCCCTGCTCCAAGGACAAGCATACATTTATTTAATACCTTTTCTACAAGAAAGTCCTTTAAATATATGAAAATATCATGACTCTCCATGCCCCTAGAGTTTCTCTTCTGTAGGCGAAATATCCCCTGTTCCTTTAACCATTCTTCAGAAGGCATGAACTTAAGACCCTATCCCATCCTGGACTGCCTCCTTTTGGTCGTCCTTAAGCTTATTTTTTCCTGTAAACAGGATACTCAGAACTGGGGGAAAACAAACAAACAAACAAAACAAAACAGTGCTCCACAACTGTTATCATCTGACCAGGACAGAACACAGCCTCAGCCAATCACCTCTTGATTCTAGGAAAAAGAAGGTGAGACACTTGTCCAGGGTCCTAAAGCTCATAAGCATCAGAGCCAGGATTTTAATATAAATCTTCCAGTCTCCAGAACAACGGCATTCTCTCCACCACAGCTCACCACCTCTCTGCATTAGTGTTTCTAGCAGGAACTTTCACCACCACCACAATAACCACCACCAGCAAACAAAACAAGTCAAACCAATAGAGAGAACCCATGAAATGAGATCTTCCCCATTTGAGAGCAGACTATTTCACATTTTCTAGGTGTGACCTCAAGTAGATTCCCTGTCATTTAAATCTCTTCTTCCTTCCCTTCTCATTACTCTCCACATGACAGGAACAGAGGATTAGACAGAATGAATGCTGCTTCCCATTCATTTGCCTTCCTCTATTTGGGGGCTTTTCAAGGGTTTCCCCACACAAAGCTGCAGAATTGCGCAATGTCATGGGAGCCACTAGTGTGTCCAAAAGATCCAATCTGAGGTCAATCTCACTATTCCCCATTCTCGGAGAGGACTCCAGTTAGCCCAGGGCCTTCTGAGGAGATGCAGGACATATGGCAAATGTTAATCCCCACAGCTTTTTTCTCTGAGGTGCACATGATTTGTAAACAAAAGAATCTGGCATCAGAGGTCCCAGTGAGACACTGTCTCCATTAGAAAAAATAACAACAGCAAAAACAAATAAACCAAACCAGATGAGGTGGGGTGATGGGGAGGGGAGAACTCAAGGCCAGCTCTACATACCATGAAATATCTGAATGGAAATGGGGAATTTCAGTCATCAAAACAGAGGTACTCAGGCTAGAGAAACTATGAAAACCTGCACTTGAAAGTTGACAACCAGATGCTTGGTGTCAAGAAGCCACAGTCTTCATTTCCTCCAGATACTTGCTAAATAACCACCAGCAAACCATCATTAAGGGGAACGTCTAATCCAGCAAACACTCCACTTACCACATCATGCTGCCCTACGTGCTTTAATAACTCCATTCAATAAGCAATGATTAAATGTCTCCTAAGTGTGGGGCACTATACCAGGTGCTGGGAATGCAAAGTCAAAAAGAAGGAAATGACCAGCGCTTGCCCTCCAAAAGCTTGCATTCTTTTTGGGAGCCACAGTGTAAACAGATAGGTGAGGAGGGACTGAGGAGGGAAGGAACACTCAAAAATGCCAAGAATGTGGGGCTCAGAAAGGGCTTCCTGGAGGAGGGGGCCTGGAGTCAGGAAAATCTGACCTTGAATCCAGCCTCAGATACCTACTAGCTATGTGATCCTGGACAAGTCATTTACCCCTGTTTGCCTCAGTTTCAACATCATAAAATGAGCTGGAGAAGGAGATGGCTAAGAAGCAAAATGAGGTCATGAAGAACAGGACAGGACAGAAACAAACGAACAACAAAATGTGTTGGTAAGACTTGAACCCAAGTCTTCCTGATTCTGGTACTGACTGTATCTCTTATTTCATGCTGTCCCTCTCTGGTCATTTCTTACTTTAGCTCCTCTTGTGAGTCATGAGCTAATCTCAGTTATTTCTGGGGGCAGAAGAAGTTTAAGTGTTATCAGAGCCGTATGGCAAAGACCCAATGGCCCTGCCCTAATTCTGCCTCTGCCATTTCTATAGCCCTCAAAGCTGGCTAGGAAGAAATTTGGCTGAGAACTGGAATTTGTATGGAGTTTTCAGTCTCATTCCAAACCACTCTGGCTAAAACATACCACAGCCACAGCTGATGGCCTCCTGGCACTTGAATTGTTATCCCAGAACATTATTAAAGTTCTAGCCCAGCAGGCAAAAGACATGAGATCCATTACTAATGAGTCTGGAATACTTGGACATTGAGTGGGAGAAGCTGTTGGAATCTGGGGTTTGCTATGCTCTATGGGTGTGACCTTGGGCAAACCACCTCCACTCGTGGGTCTCATTTTTCTAACCTATAAAATAAGATAAGTGAGAAAGTGTGGTACAATGAATGGAGAACTGGTCTCAAAATCAGGAGGCTCTGACTTCGCATCCTTCCTTTGACCCTTGTGAGCCATGTGACCCTGAGCAAGTTTCTCAACCTGGCTGGGTTTCAGTTTCTCCATCTGTAGCATCCAAACATTGGATTACATAGCCTCTGAAGTCCTTCACAGGTCTGCATCTATGATCTAGAAATACCTCATGCAGTTGGTAAGATAGTCGTACCTGGTTTGGGACACTACCAACCAAGCTATCACTGTTTCTCCTGCCTCAGATTTAACTTGAAACTTCAGCATGCATTCAGCAGCTGCTACATATAGGGTACTTGTGTTAGGCACGGGGAAAAGAAAGACAAAACCCAGAGTTCCTGCTGTCTGGGGCATTCTACTAGAGTGGAAATGGCATAGAGAAGACCTCGTGTGGAAGGGGCTACCTGTGAAAGAAGAGGGAAGTCAAGCAATAAAGAAAAAGGAGGACCAGAGTCGGGTGTAAGGGCAGGAGGGACAGCTTCATAGATCTGGATTCACTGCTGCCAACTCTTATGGCTCCTTCAATGAGCCATGCAAAGGTGAGGAGACACTGGAAGTAGGGTCACTCCCTGTGGAAGGGAACACTGTACTGGGGAGCAGGGCTTTGGAAATGACTGGGAAGCCCTGTGGCACTTTGGCATCTGCTGATCTATCTGGTTCCAGCTCCGGAACAAGATGCCCCTCTCAGGATAAGCTCATCACCTTTATTCTCACTGCTACACTGATAACTCAAGACTTGACTGACATCATGTCCCTCAGGTTCCCTTTCCCTCTGATTGTGGTTAGATTGTGCTTGGACTCCTCCCAATGTCTTTCTTTATAGATGGCAGCAACCAGGATCACAGGTCCTTCTACTCTGAATCTCCTGCCCTACCTGGATTCAACCACATGGAACAAGAAACCCCTGTGCCAGGTGCCCTGGTGTCCCCCCATACCCTGTTTCCCCATCTTCCTTCCATTAGATTTAAGCTCCTTGAGGGCAGGAGCTCTTTCACATCTCAGAGTTCAGGTCTCCAAGGGTGAAAATCCAAGTTTGGCGGAAGGCCAGAGTAGATGTGGAATGAATTGGAGACTGTCCACACTTCTATAGGCCCTTAATGTTTAGAAAGCACTCTTCTTAATATAGCCTTGGGAGAAAGGTAGGAGAAGAATGGTTTTTTAATTTGATACAGGAGGAAACAGAGCCCTGGAAAGATTCTGTGACCTGCCTGTGCCCACACACCTAGTAAGCAATTGAGCTTCGACCATGGTGTGGTGGAGAAAGGGTGAGATTCAAAGCTGTAAGACTGAGGCTTAGACCCAAAAAAGCCATTTATTCCCTGTGCGACTTTGAATAAATCACTTCACTTTAGTGTGACTCAGTTTCTTCATCTTGAGAGTGGAAGGACTATGCTAAATTCCTGTCCACTTCCCAGGGTCCTGTGACTCACCATGACCTGCTGCCTTTCTATCAGAAGCCCCTCCACTCTTTGCAAATAGCTTGAGATATTCTGAAGCAAGGATTCTTAGTCTGGAGTCTATGAACTTTTGTATTTAAAAATCTATAACTGCATTTCAATATAATTTTTTTTTGCAATCCCATGTTATTTTATTTTCTTCATTTAAAACCTGATTTTAAGAAAGGGTCCATAGGCTTTACCACCAGAATGACCCAGGAGGTCATGTGACAGAAAAGTCCCAAAATGCATATTCTGGAGTCATGTGATGCAGAACCTCCCAGATACTCCCAAGAGCCTCATGGATGCTCACTCCTAGCAGCCATTTATGAAAACTTAAAATCAAACTGCGTGAATGTATCAACAAAGGCAGAAAAACCCAAATCAGCAGAAGTTTTCCACAAGGCAATAAAATATTGAATAATTCTAGGCAGTTTACATCCTTGGGCTGCCAAGAATACACATACCTAAGATGGCCCCACTAGCTTAAGCACTAAAAGACCCCATGAGAATTTGCTCCTACCACCTTATTGGTGGTAGGCCTCACAATTCTGCTATTTGTAATGAGCTGATTTTTAGCAGAAGACAGAAACACAGTCTTTGTGACAGAGTTACTATCTCTGCATAACGCTCCAGCACCCAGATTGCAACCTCTTGTGATAATTCACAGAATAGCTTTACATATGGGAGAGGGAGAGAAGGGGAGAGAGACACAGACAGAGACAGAGAGACACAGACGGACAGAAGCAGAGAGAGAGAGAGAGAGAGAGAGAGATAAATGGAGGGAAAGACAGAGACAGAGAGACACACAGACAGAAGCAGAGAGAGAGAGAGTGAGAGAGAGAAGGAGAGAGAGAGAGACAGAGAGAGAGAGAGTGAGAGAGAGAAGGAGAGGGAGAGAGAGAAAGAGAGAGAG
>CM053597.1:8855155-8861061 GCA_028646575.1 Pseudocheirus occidentalis | reverse complement strand
AAACAAAGACAGATGAAACACAACTAATAAATCAGTTTGTTGACATTTAATAAGCCTGTACATGAGCAGATTCAGCTTGGAAATATAATTAAATGCTTAAAATAAATGAGGGCCGGCACACTGTGCCAAAGTCGGCTGAGCCTACAAAAAGGGACTATCTCTGTCTGCCAATGCTGTCTATGGACCAGATGGAAAACATAAAGTGGTTTGCACTTTATTTTTAAATTACAGTAATTTTCCTAATAAAAAGGTTACGCTTTATTTTCATAAAGCCAGATAGACTGTCTCCAATAATAAGGCCTAGGAAAATTGTCCTGATGGCCCTCTTTTCCCCTCCCTTTCTTTTCCGTTGGGCACTTCCTCGACCCACTTAGCTAAGGTCATGCCGTCCAGCTTAGAGAGCAGAGCACAAACCTACCTCTTGGGCACACCATCCACATTCTGGACCCAGCACCAGGCACTTGGAACATGTTGCTGCATTCGAGCTGGTACATCTGTTCTCTTCTGTAAAGGAGCACAAAATAGTTGATTATGAATGAGCTCTCCTCCCTGGGATCTGACCCCTGAGAAATGATTTGAGAGAAAAATCAACATGGCCAATTACAAGACTTTGTAAGACAAACACATTTTTTTATTGGAGAAGGCAGAGTTCATTGATTAGGAGAGCTAGAATAAATTCTGGGGGTCATCTAGTCCCTCTCCACACACACACACACACACACACACACACACACACACACACACACACACACACGCTCATTTTTACAGATAGGGTAACTAAGACCAAAAATGGTTAAATGATTTCCATCAATCAACCACTCAATTCTCAAGCATTTGTTATATACTTGTCATGCCAAGTACCTTGGTAAATACTTACGGTATAGACAGGGAAAAAAAAACCCACAACATCATTCTCTGCCCTTAAGTAGTTGATATTTTAATGGCAGGGCCAGACAATATCTAACAGCTACCATGAGCCCAGTACACACAGATCCATAGAAGGGAGAGAAGGTAACCTTGGAAAGTCATATGGGTAGGAAACAAACCAGACAGAAATTGCATGCAGGCCATCGGACTCAAAAGAGAAGACATTTTCCATGTCCCAGAATCTCTCTCTTTTTATCTCACAAATTTTAGTCCATAAACGTGATGACTACCCCACATTTTTAATGCTGGTTTTTGTGTCCTTGGTAAGTGTGGGGAAATTTTCATTTAATTTTTATTTGATCATCCTGGATAAATCCTTCTTCAAGTAACCCAAGAGGAAGGGACTCCCTGCTTGATTCTCTTATATGGGAGTCATACATTCATCATTTGCGATTGCCTTGAGTGTGGGAATTCTCTCTGCCAACAAAGATGTCAGCTGTTTATACCTCATAGATAAGTGTTAGGGAGTTGCTAGAGGATCATACACTTGCTCAGGCTTGCATAACAAGTAAATGTCAGAGGTGCAAAGTGAACCTAGGTCTTTCTGATTATAAAGCTAACTTTCTCTCCACTATGACATATTGCTCTTTGTAATGTGACCTGAATTCAATGAGTCTCAAGTTAAGCAATGAGTAATAGAGACTGCTTGGACTGTACTCAGGAGACACCTGGGTTCAGCTCTGAGCTGTAGAATTTTCTAAAAAAGTCACATAGGCAAGTTTCTAGATCTCACTGACTCAGTTTCCCAATTTGCAAAATGAGATAACTAATCTTTAGAGTATATGCTGTAAACCTCACAAGGTTGTATGGTTTCATCAAATGAAATGATGCTTGAAATGCCCTCTGCAAATTCACCTTTAAATTCTCTTTTGTCAACAATCATGATTCTTTCCATACCAAGATTGTGTTACAATGGTATCTAGAATGATGGATGTCACCTGGTCAGGACCACTGGATTTGTTTCTCCATGACTCAGGTCATGACCCAGGCATGAATATTCTACATGGAGAGTTCCTAAAGAGCTGGGATGACCATGCGAATAATTTACCACGCAGGCTCTGACTTATTTGAAAACACTTCCTCTCTCTTGGTTGCTATTTGTTCATCTATAAAATGAGTGGCTTGAAATGGATAACACTTATGGTGGCTTCCAGCTTGCAATCTATGATCCTATAAATGCTAACTTTGACACTTAACGGTCTGTGTGACTTTGGGTAAGTCACTGAATTACTCTGGGCTTCAGTTTTATCATCTGTAAAAGAAGGGGTGCTTGGGAAAAGTAACCAGTAAGACAGTGGTTCTCAACCTTCCTAAAGCCTTGACTTTTTAATAGAGTTCCTCATGTTGCGGTGACTCCCAACCGTGACATTATTTTCGTTGCTACTTCATAACTGTAATTTTGCTACTGTTATGAATGTATCTGATATGCAGGATGTATTTTCAGTGTTACAAATTTAACACGACCCACAGGTTGAGAACCGTTGCTTTAAGGTCTTAGCCATGCCTAAATCTAAGAGCCTCTGAGTGACACCTTGGACAGCTCCTGTCTGTAGGACCTTGCACAATTCACTTACTTCACTAGGCCTCAGTTTTCTCTAAAATTTCCTCCCCTAAAACTGAGGGATAGAAATAGAGGAGCTCTAAGGTCTCTTCTGGTTCTGGATCTATGATCTTATTGTTTTGGGGGGGGCATAAAGTGGCAGAAGAGTTCAGCCAACAAGCCACATTAACCATCAGTTCTGGTACTTCAGAAGTTGACTCAGACCTGACTCACCTTAAGTGAATGTCCAAATGGATTTTCCAAAGACTTCTACCCTTGGCTATGATATTTAATAGTGCCAGTTTCCTCTGGGAACTACTTAGCACCCTCCCAAACTTCATCCCCATCCCAGGTACTACTGTTTAAGACAAGGAAAAACATTTTTAATGGCTCAGGATTGACCAATGACTGCTTTCTCCATAGTTTGCAATCAGGCTACCATGTCCTGGAGCTACTCACAAAGTCCATTGCCTCCACTGGGCATAGGCATCATTTTATGGTCAATGATTGCCATCACCTTAGCCCAGCATCAGTCATTCACCAAGCACATCTCCTTCTCAGCCCTGCTCAGGAGTCACTGATGTCACCCTGAACCAAAGAAAACTCAGTCTTCCCCCTCATCATCCTCTGGCTTTGCTCATTCTATAGCTATCTTAGTCACTTTGAAACCTGGTGTTTAAAAATAGATTTGAGAATATGGGCAGGCAGAGGCAGAGTAGTGGATGCTGGGGGAGGAGAGGGATGGTGAGGAGATACTTTGTTCAGCCTTTTCTTCTCTGGCTGGCCATGATGCTTCTGCTCCCCATTCCCCGACCCATTTTAGCCATTTGGAGGCATTCAAGGATAACTGTCACAGATACACTCTATGGATAGGGAGGAGGAAAGCTAGAGAACTGAGGGGTAGCTTAGCTCAGAGGGGAGGGTAGGAAGGCAGAGGTCTGTGAGACCATCTTATGGGAGCTGATGGGGAGGGGCACACCCTCACATCCTTTTATCCTTACTGCTCTCCCCATCACATTAAGAAACAAGCATTCTCTCCCAATGTTTTCTTGTCACCCTCCTCTTTACATGATCTTTCACCTAATTTCATATAACATCACAGTGATCTTTCTGATCCTGAGCTATTTAATGAAGTGTCTGACATAAGCCTGGCAGGGTGCTAGCCCTGGTACTCAAGTACTTAAAGGACAACAACTGCTTGCTTGAGAAGTTCATTTTTTTGTTGTTGTTGAACTGCCTTTCTTCTTTCCTTCCTTCCTCCCCCCTCCCTTAGTTCTTTGTCATAAGGGGTGATTATCTGGGTGAGGGATAGGGAAAGAGATATGAAGAGAAAGAAAAGATATGGGTGAAAGAAAACAAATCAGTATTTTTTAAAAGGCAGCTCTCAATACTTTATACCTTCTTGGTCATCAGCTAGGCTTTCCTCCAATGAGACTCAACCTTTGAAGATAAAATTATCCCTGAGAACTTGGGTACATGCTTTGGAACAGGTTAAATGTACCCTTCTGAATTTTTTCTGCTTACATTTGCTCCATTTTAGTTCTGAAGGAATTACTCTCTTCAGTGAGCTTTTGAGATTTTTTCCATCTGGCAAATTTGGCTTTTTGGGCTTCTTTTGCCATTTGAGTTAATCTATTTTTAAGGTGTTATTTTCTTCAGTCGGGTTGTTGACTCTCTTTTCATGATTTTCTTGGATCATTCTCATTTCTCTTCCCAATTTTTCCTCCACTTCTTTTATTTGGTTTTCAAAATCCTTCTTAAGCTCCTCTATGGCCTGTAACCAGTTTACATTTTTCTTGGAGGCTTTTGGTGCAGGAGTTCTGACTGTGTTGTCTTCCTCTCATTCCATGCTTTGATCATTTTTGTTCCCAAAAAAGCAATCTACAGTTGGATTGTTGTTTTTGCTTTTCTTCCTTTGCCTGCTCATGTTGCCAGTGAATTACTTGACTTTTGGGCTCAGTAGAACTCTGATTTCAGAGGGGAGAGCTCTGTCCCAAATTGCTGGGGTTTTCACAGCTGCCAGAGCTATTAGGAAGCTGCTGTCTCTGCAGCCCCCACCAGCTTTGGCTCACTGGTCACATACCTCAGGACTACCACCCAATACCACTATCCTGATCCAGGAGGGTTAAGGCAAGAGCACTTAGCCTCTGAATGATCCCTTCGCCCCTCTACAATCTGCAGGCCAGGAGTTCTTAAGCAGCAGGAGCTGCAGGGCCTCCTCTGCTGCTTCTTGCCCTGGGGGCAGTTGGCTGGACCTACTCCTTTCCCTCCAATTTAGTTGAGATCCACTGACCTTTCACTTTGTCCTTAGCTCTTATGTGTTGATAATTCTGGAAACTGCCACAGCTGCTGTTGATAATTTCCTGAGTGCTCCAGCCTCTGCTTGTCCTGGACACACTGTGGCTTAAGTCCCAGTTTCAGCCCGAGCTGGTTTCAGCTCCCAGCACCCTGTGATGAACCTTTCCTTTACATCTGCAAGGCTGCCTTCAGTGGGAGCCTTGTTTCTCTGTCATTTTGCAAGCTCTGGAGCACTAAAGTTTGTTTAGAGTCATATTTTATAGGTATTTGAGGTGGTTATGGGTGGAGCTCTTGGAGTTTTCCTGCTTCTATGCTGCCATCTTGAATCTGCCTCCTCTGTATTTTTTCTGAACTGACGGTATCAGGGCCTAAGATTATATATTTAGAGCTTGAATCTACCTGAGAAGCTGCAGAGTCTAAGCTCTCTCCCAATTTTGCAGATGAGGTAATTCAGACAGATTTGCCTCTGGCTACGCAACTCTGACATCTAAAGTGGGATTTGAATTTGGGTTCTAAATCTATGAGCCTAGGCTTTCCTAATGCCAAGTCCAGCCTTCCATCCAATAGGCCAGGTTACTACCTGGAGTCTTATGTCTTCTTTTCTAGAGGGGGGATGTTGAAGTCTAAAGAAGTTGTAAAATTTGTCCCAGGTCTCTCAGGTTATGAATAAATGACCAAGCCAGGATTCAAACCCAGGTCCTCTGATACTGAATGCAATGCTCTCTCAACCTCAAGGTCTCCTGTGCCTTCAGAGCCATTACAACTGACTGAAAACTAGAAACCAAGATGCTTATGCATCTAATTTTGACTTTGTTGAAATTCAACCTGGTCCACAGCTGCAGAAGCCTGGCACTGGGTTGGGTCATGCATTTAGTCCTGATTGCATCCAGTCTGGTAAGACTCTGGTGAAGCAAAGTAAACTGGAAGAGTACTGGGGTATGGGAATGAGGAAGGGACAGGGATGTGTTCCTATAATTAGTCTGATTCTGACCTTGATTAATTCTCATTCAACCTAAGGCCAAAGAACTGAGCAACTTGCAAAGGAAGAAAATCCATTACTTCAGCTTCTATCATTCCTTCCCTGCATCCTTGGCATTTGGGGGCCAGGCTCCATTTTGGAAATTCAGGGACCCACCCAGGC
>CM053597.1:8842655-8850155 GCA_028646575.1 Pseudocheirus occidentalis | reverse complement strand
TCCTTGTTAAATCTTATAAGACCTTTTCCCAGAAATAATCTTTCCCCACCATGTATCTTTGGTCAATCTGTAATGGTTCCTTTCCTTTGGCCTTATGGCTTATGTCCCCTGTATTAAACAGCCTGCCCTTGACTCTGTTTCCACCTCCAGTGTCAGTATTCTCCTTTCTTTCACTGCCAAACTTCTACAAATAGTAGCCTCCTCTCTGTTCATACACTCTGGTTACTTCCCACCCCTTCGTGGATCAGCGTCTCACCATCTGGCTTTTATCGCCATCACTCTGCTAAAACAACTCTTGCCAAGGTTGCTGACAGCCTCCAGATCCCTACATTCAATGGCTTCTTTTCAATTTCCATCTTCCTTGACCTTTGTGCAACAACTGACCTTGTCTCCCCCTCCTCCTTGACATTCTCATCCCTCACCTTCCACAGTACCCAACTCACATGGTTCCTAAACCATGGCTCCATCATTTCCGCACTGCTTCTTCAGCATGGCTGTCTCCTAAGATTCTGTCTTTGGTATTATTTTTCATGCTTTCATCCCCTTCCACAACTTAAGTCACCACCTGGAGGCAAAAGACTGCCTACTCTTTGGGCCCATGCTTAAACTTCTCCTTCAGATCTCCAGCCTCCCATGGGGCAGTTCAGTTTGTGTGTTCAATCAACATCTCAAAGCATCAGAGATTGAGAGCTGGATGGAAACTTAGAAGTCAACATGTCTAGTCCATGATTTTTCAGCTGAGGAAACTGAGGCCCATCAAGGTTGAGTCACTTGCCCAAGATCACACAGTGGCATGAACCCAGGAGTCCTCTGACTTTTCAGTCTATTCTCTTTCCTCTGTACCTCTTAACTTTTAAGGGTTAACCTCAACCTTTCAACATAGCTCCAATGAAGCTCATCTCCCCTAAGATGTTGTTTCTCCTCTCATTTCTCCATTTCCATCAATACAATCACCATTCCCCACCCCACCCCCATCATTCAGGCTTGGAGCCTGAGGATGTTAACAATAATAATGGTTCACACAGATATAGCACTTGAAGATTTACAAAGCATAATAATATAGTATCTCATGTGATCCCCAACAGACAGGTACCATCATTCTCCCCATTTCACAGATAAGGAAACAGAGGTTAAATGACTTGCCCACTGTCACACAATAGTAAATGCCTGAGGCAGGATTTGAATTGACATGTGTCTGTCTCCAAGACCACTGTACTCGCCTCTACATCACCTGGTTCCTGATCTTTGTCTTCCCTCTATTTCTATACTCCCAACCCTAATCAGCTGCCAAGCACTACCAATTCTACCTCAGAAAACACCTCCCAAATCCGTGTCAGCCTCTTTACTCATATCACTACTATGCTAGGCACTTGTTCCTTCTCTTCTGGACTATTGCAGGAGCCTCAAAATTTATTCTGATCTGCTTCTTCTTCAGTTTATTCTTTCTATTACTGATCACATAAATTATCTAAGTACTGGTCTGATTATGTCACTCCTCTACTCAAAACACCTCAGTGTCTTCCCTCTGTGGTCCAAATTAGAGAGAAATTCTGCCCAATAGAATGTAAACTCTTTGAGGGTAAGCACTACCATCTTTGTCTTTGTATATGTCTAGTGTCTGCCCCAGTGAGTGCCTGACACATAGGAGATTGCTTAATGCTTGTTGATGAAAATCATCACTTCTAGAAGCTTGGATTCAGTCTAGTTTTCCAGCTTTGCTTCCCATTATCCCCCTCCTTGGCCACCATGTTCCAAGGGAACTGGCTTGTTCACTCCCCTGTCATCCCCAAACTGAGCTCTCAGCCTGTCCTCACCTTTGCTCTTGTCATCCCCAAGCCTTTTGTAGGCCTGGCTCTATCCTTATCACTTGATGGACAACAAGTTGTCTATCTCCCTCAGTGAAACCTTCTCTAATTTTCTCACTGGTAAGCTTTCTCTACTGCTGTAGTTTCTTATAGTTTTGCACCTCTGAGGTATCCTATTTCTACTATCTTGGGGTTATCTGTGTGCATGTCTAATCCCCTTTATAAGACTGTGAGCTCCTTGAAGGTAGGATCTTTGTGTGGCTATGCCCTTGTAGGCTCTGTGTCCAGCAGGTTGCCTGTGGGATAGTCTAAACCCATGTATTACAAATGGAAGTCCCAAAGAGGGTAAGACTGGGAACTAATCTGAGCTCACTGACTTAGGAAATGCTTTCACCAAGGAAATAGAATTAAAAGAAAAAGAATTAAAAGCTGGGCTTCTGAGGGGGATGGTTCCATGGTTTGGTGGAAAGCCATCTGGTTCTGTTGAGTGGGTCCTATGTGGATTATCAAATGTGTCATCAAAGGGGAGAGAGAAAGGGAGGGAGAGGAGAAAGCAAGAAAGGCAGAAGGGTATGAATGAAAGGGAGAGATGGAGAAACAGACACAGAGAGAGAAAAAGAGAGACAGCCACACACAGTGATATACACAGAAATATAGAGAGAAAAAAAGGGACAGACTTAGAGAGGGAGACACAGAGAGACAGAAAGAGAAAGAGACAGAGGGGGAGACACAGAGAATCAGAGACAGAGAGAGGAGGCCACAGAGACAGAAAGACACAGAGACAAAGATGAAGAGAACCAAAAATGGTGAACCAGGGAAAGAGACAAAGTAAGAAGGAGAGTGAGAGACGTTGGTTTGCTGAGATTTGAACAGTTTTAACTTTTCCCATCATTCTCCAAGTGTTAGGAGTCCCCCCCACCTTACGCCCTTCTTCTCTGGATGATATACCTTGGAACAATCCTAACTTTTAGAGTTCTCCCCAGAATTTTCCCCATTATAACTCTGTCAGGAAGGCAGTACAAGTACCATTACTCCATGTTACAAATGAGGAAATAGGCCCAGGGAATTTGAATGCCGTGCCCAGGATCACATGGAAAATAAGTGTCAGAACAAGGATTTGAACCTATGTTCACTGTCCCTTTGTCCTCTGCCCTGGGCACTCTTATTCCTAGTCTGATGCTGCTTCCCCTTATAAAATGCAAGCTCCCCGAGGGCAGGGATAATTGTCTCTTTTCCTTTTGTTTCCCCAGGGTCCTACCTAGCTCTCTCCCAAAGAGGAGTTTAAGGAAAATGTATTGAATTGGGTCTTATCAGTAGGCTGAGGAAGTTTTCTTGAGTTAGGAGAAAGGGAGAGGCCCCAAGGAGAGAAGGCAGAAAAACAGCCACCACAGTCATCAATCAGGGCATCTCTCTGGTGGGTGAGCCCACCTTAGCCCTGCAACTCTGGGGGTTCCAAAGCTCCCCAATATGAGAGGTTCTGGGCTGCTCAGAAGCAAAGCCCTGCTCAGAGCCTCTGGGTATGGCCTGGAAAAGCTGGACTGGACATGTGCTCTGCTCCTTGTTTTAACTGGAAAGGTTCCATGCATTCCAGCTGTCTTCTTTGGGAGCCACACTCCCTGTTTTGTAAAGCCAAAATATTCACCAGTTTCCCACTCTGCCCCTACAGATAATGCTTTCAATATAACACATTTCATTAGAGTTCCAGGGCCTCTTCCTATGTTCCATTCCAACTCTTGTCAGGTAGGAATTTCTCTCTCTCTCTCCCCCTCTCTTCAACTCCTTCCTCCTCTTCCCTTTTCCTTTCCTTATTTTATTTATTCCTTCCCTCTCTCTCCCTCTCTCCTTCCCTCCTTCTCTTCCTTTCTCCTTCACTATTAAATAACTGCTCAGGTCAAAATTCTGAAAGCTTAGAGAAATTCTTAAAGTGTAGACCATGAGGAACTTAGATTCTCTAAAGTTTCTTTGAAATTTGAAAACCTGCTGCTTTCATGGATTTTATTACACAACCAGCAAATCAATATCAACCCTTGAAAATGGATTTATTCTGAACAAACTCCCTCTCCCCTTGTGCCTCTTAAAGTCTTAAGCCTCCTTCAGGGTTCACTCTGATACTTTCTTTTCCAGGAAACCCTTCCTCATCTTTACTTGTTAGTATTCTTGGCTCTTCCTCCTCCTCCTCTTCCTCCTTCTCTTCTTCCTCATTGTAACTCCCCTCTCCCCCCCATCATGTAGACCCTAAGTTTCTGGAAGTCAGGTGCAAATGACTTTGATGTCATTGTTCTAGATCTGGGGCAGATGTACCACACCAAATGCTTCATAAATGTAGGTTGGCTTAAATTGTTCCATGAGTTCATAGTACTAAGAATAGGAAGAAGCTTCAAAGGCATCTAGTCCTACCCCTTCATTTTGCAGATAAGGAAACTGAGGCTCCGAAAGAGACATGGTGACATGGGTAGCAAGTGGTCAGGCCAGGAGTCAAGAAGGAGCCAACCAGATGCTTTCTGTTCTTCCTGATCAGATTCATTTTGGGGTTTGGTCTTTGCATCCTTGGCAATTGACCCAATGCCAGGCACACAGCAAAAGGTTAACAGATGCTTGGGGACTGATTGCTTCCCACATTGACAAGCAGCTTTGACCCCCAGAAAGAGTGAGAAGTTGGAAATCACATTCTAGTTTTTTGAGCAGGAGCAGATGTCTTCTCTTTGGGCCTCATTTCCTTCTCTGTAAAGGAACAATGTTTAACTACATAATTTCTGATTTCACTTCCATTTCCAGAGGTACATAATTCTACATGCTTCCATGGCTTTTTATAAAACTCCCAGTAGCTTGATGTTTTGAACTGTGTCAAGTGATAAGGATAGACCTCCCTCCCCCTACTTCCATAAGGTCCCTGTCACCTTGAATGTCTGTCATTCAAAGCCCGATATAACCTGTCCCTTTCCTACCTGTCCAGTTTCCTGACACCTTATCCCCCACATATACTCTTTGGTTTATTGACTCCTGCCTCCTGGTTGTTAAAAGAAAAAAAACTCTTCATTTCTGAGCTTGAGGTATTGTTTCTGGTTATCCACTGTGCCTGGAATTCTCTTCCTCCTCATCTCTGCTTACTGGATTCCCTTATTTTTTTAAGTCTCAACTAAAATTCCACCTTCTGGGGGTAGAGCCAAGATGGCAGACTAGAAGCACAAACTTGATGTGGGCTCTGGCTCCAACCACTTTCAATACATGTAAAAAATTACTCTAAACAAACTTTAGAGCTACAGAACCCACAAAGTGACAGAGAGAAACAAACCTCCCACTGAACACAGCCTGGCAGGCTGACAGGAAAGGTCTATTGTAGTACTGAGAGCCAAGCACAGTCCCACAGGAGTTGTGCGGTCCTGGCCCTAGGACAGCCTTAACAAGCAGCGACTAGAGCAGACTTCAGGAGAATGAATCACCAGCAGCTGTGGTGGTTTTCAGACTTCCAAACCCATAAACACCGAAGACAAAGTTAAAGGTCAGTGGGAAACTCTTTTGGAATGAGGAAAATGGAAGAGCATTGTCTGGCCCCTGCCCCTGGGGTTAGAAGTGTAGGAGTTGCAGCATGTAGCTGCATAAGGAACTCCTTACCTATAGATCATAAGGAGACCAAGTGAAGATTCAGAGAGTAACTGCTCTTGCTTTAACCTCCGTGTATATGGATTGTGGTTTTGGGTGGTGGTCCCAGGGTGTGTGACCAGTAAGCCAGAGCTTATGGGGACTGTAGAGAGCGTGCCCTGCAAATAGTTCCAGCAGCTGTGAAAACCTCAGGGATTTGGGACACAGCTCTCTCCATTCTGGAAGCAGAGTTCTACCATGAGTAAGAGCTCAAATGTCAAGTAATTTACTGGCAATATAAAGAAGCAAAAGAAGCTCAAACAGAATGTAGAAACCTTTTTGGGGAACAAAAAGGATCAAGGCATGGAGAGGGAGGAAGAGAGCAAAGTCAGAACTTCTGCATCAAAAGCATCCAAGAAAAGTATGAACAGGTTACAGGCCATGGAAGAGGTCAAGAAGGATTTTGAAAATCAAGTAATTAAAGTGGAGGAAAAATTAGAAAGAGAAATGAGAATAATGCAAGAAAATCATGAAAAGACTCAACATCCTGCTAAAGGAGACCCAAAAATACACTGAAGAAAATAACACTTTAAAAAATAGTCTAACTCAAATTGCAAAAGAGGCCCAAAAAGCCAATGAGGAGAAGAATGCCTTAAAAAGCCAAATTTGCCAGATAGAAAAGAAATTCCAAAAGTTCTCTGAAGAGAATAACTCTTTTAAAATTAGATTGGAGCAATTGGAAGCTAATGAGAAATTTATGAGAAATCAAGATACTATAAAACAGATGCAAACAAATAAAAAATAGAAGGCAATGTGAAATATCTCCCTGGAAAAAAACACTTATCTGAAAAATAGATCCAGGAGAGATAACTTTAAAATTATTGGACTACCTGAAAGCCATGATCAAAAAAAGAACCTAGACACCAACATTCAAGAGATTATCAAGAAAAATTGCCCTGATGTTCTAGAACCAGAGGGCAAAATAGCAATTGAAAGAATTTACCAATCACCTCTTGGAAAAGATCCCCAAAACAAAACTCCTAGGGATATTATAGCCAAATTCCAGAGTTCCCAGGTCAAAGAGAAAAAACTGAAAATAGTCAGGAAGAAACAATTTGAGTATTGTGGAAACATAATCAGGATAACACAAGACCTAGCAGCTTCTACATTAAGGGATTGAAGGGCTAGGAATATGATATTCTGGAGGTCAAAGGAGCTAGGATTAAAACCAAAATCACCTACCCAGCAAAACTGAGTATAATGCTTCAGAAGAAAATATGTTCATTCAGTGAAATAGAGGATTTTCAACTATTCTTGATAAAAAAACAGAGCTGAAGAGAAAATATGACTTTCAAAAAGAAGCAAGAGAAGCATGAGAAAGTAAACAGGAAAAAGAAATTATAAGGAACTTATTAAAGTTGAACTATTTATGGTCCTACCTGGAAAATAATAATTGTAACTCAAGACTTTTATCATTAGGTGGACAGTTGGAGGAAATATATATGTATATATGTATACATACATATATACATATGTATAGGAGGATATATGTGTATATAAATATATATGTGAGTGTGGGCCTATGTATGTTCATGTATACACAGACAGGGCACAAGATAAGTTGAATATGAAGGGATGACATCTAAAAAATAAATTTAAGAGGTGAGAGAGGAATTTATTGGGAGGAGAAAGGGGGAGATATATTAGGGTAAATTATTTCATAAAAAAAGAGGCAAGAGAAAACTGTTACATTGGAAGGGAAGAGCAAGAATGTGAAAGGGAATGGGAGAACTTTATTCTCATTGAATTTGGCTTAAGAAGGGAATAAAATACACATTCAATTGGGTATCTTACCATAGAGCAAAAGTGGGGGGTAGGGGATAAGACGGGGGATGATAGAATGGAGGGCAGATTGGTGGAGAGGATAGTTAGAAGCAAATAGTTTTGAAAAGAGATAGTGTCGAAGGAGAAATATAGAACAAGTGAGGGGCAGGATAGGATGGAGGGAAACAATAGTTAGTCTTTCACAATATAACTGCTATGGAAATGATTTGCATAACTTCACATGTACAATCTATGATACATTGCTTATCTTCCCAGTGGGGGCAGATGAGGA
>CM053597.1:8786091-8842155 GCA_028646575.1 Pseudocheirus occidentalis | reverse complement strand
GTAGGCTTGCTGTTTTGGGGTGGGGTAGGGGAAAGATGGGGAGAAAAATTGTAACTCAAAATCTTGTGGAAATCTATGTTGAAAACTAAAAATAAATAAATAAATTTTAAAAATAAAATACCCCTTCTATAGAAAACCTTCTCTCCTTTTAATTATAGTGCCTTTTCTGTGTTAATTATTTCTTATTTATCCCTTAGATAACTCATTTCTACATATTTGTTTGCTTGTTGTCTCCCCTCAGATCGAGAGATCCTTGAAGGCAGGGACTGTCTTTTGACTCCCTTTTGTATTTCCAATGCTTAGTACAGCACATGGAATGTAGTAGGAGCTTAAGAAATATTTATTGACTGGCTGAAAAAAGGAAAAATAAACCTTGACCTCAAGAAACTTCCAGAGAAAAGCACTAAGTTGACTCAACAGGGACCATGATCAAAGAACTAGTTAGCCAGCTGAGGAATATTACAGAGGATAAAAGAAAGAATCTAAAATAACCAGGTGTTTTGCTCTGAGTTCCTAAGGAACTTCCTCTTATGACCCAAAGAAGAGGGGTTTCTGCTTTTGCCTTTGGGCTTTTCCAACCACTTGTCTCAGAAGAGACTTCAGAGGCCATTAAGGTCAATTTTCTTCTCTGTACATCCCCAATGGGGAAGCCACTACCTCCTAAGAATGCCCCAAGAATGATAGGTCATAGATATAGGGCCTAAAAGGACTTGACTGGCCATCTCACCTAGACCACCTTGTCTTATAGATGAGAGCGTTGAGCTTCCAGACAGGTTCAGTAACTCCTGGGATCACACAGGTAGAAAGAGACAGAACCAGGAATTCCATTCTGATTCCAAAGCCAGTGAATAAACTAGTCTGTGGTGGTTGGAGTGAAACTATGAAGCTGGGGAGAGCCTGTGAAAGATGACATGAATGGGAAGGAAAATAGTAATTTCTTTCATATCCACCCAAGAATTTCTGGTTATCTTTGCCATGGAACTGGGACAATGGGAAGTCCTTTGGATTTGTTTAAGGAAGCCGGGTTTGAATTCTTGATCTGCCCCTAATTTGCCATGTGACTGAGGAAATCATAGACCTCTAGACCCCAGTTTTCACATCTATGAAAAGAGGACAACACCTACCCACACTCCAGGGTTGTTTTGAGCAACAAGTCAGGTGATTACTGTGACAATTTGTGAAAAGTCATGTCAATTGAAATGTGAAGCAAACGATTTACAAGCCTGTACACTCCTTTCAATTCTGCCTTAGTTTATTCAAGTAACTTCAAAGAATCAGGAAAACGGGTTCAAATCCTGACAGTCAATTCCAAGCTGTGGGATCTTAGGCAGACCTTGCAGAGTCTAAGTTTTTTCATGTGCAGAAATAGGACCTTCTTGTCTGATCTTCCACATGAAGAGGCTATTAGGAAAGTGAAGGCTCCATAAAGGGAACTGTTATTAATCTAGAGAAGCAGTAGGCTATTATAGGAAACACTGTTGGTTCAGATGAGCTGGGTCTTCTGTTGAGTTTTTTATCCTTGAGTGAGTCACTTACCTGCATGGTGCCTGACCCAGAGTAAGGATTTTAGAAATACATGTTTGTTGATCAGGTAATTCATTGTAACTCAGTTTCCAAGTCTGTGAAATTGGATTAATAATAAATAAACCTTGCAGTATACTTTTGAAGCTCAAATGAGATGACATAAATTAAAGTGCTTTGTGACCCACTTCATAAGCACAGTTTAATGGTCAACTATTCCCATGTAATATAATTTTTCTTGGTTCACTACATTTTAAATCTCAAGCAGAAGAAGAGGTTGACAGCATTTGCTTTGAGGCAACCAGAGGCTTTATTAACCTACAGAGATCATAACTACCAAGAATAAAACCATTTAAAGACATCAGTTGTTACATGACTTCTAGGAGAGTCTTGTTTTGATGACTTCTTCAGGTACTAGGTATAAGGGGGTCTTCAAAACAAGACTGGGTAAGGGAGGCATCAAAACAAGAATGGGTTACCAAAAGGCTAAGCCAGGGTGGTCAACCCAGTTCTGACAGTTTCTACTCAGTTAAAGAAGCTTGAATATGGCTAGGAGAGGGACTATTTAGCCAACCTTGCTAAGCTAGGAGAAGTTCATCATAAAATTGACCACAAGGGGGACCAGTTTTTCAACTTTCAATGGTGGACCACCTATTAAGACATGGTGGATTATGTTCTGTATTGGTGGCGAGAATGAATACCCACAGATAGAATCACCAGTGTTGGAGTACAAAAGCTTAAAATGGTGGTAAGAAGAATTAAATTAATATAACAGGGTTTGCTTCTTTTTGCTATGATAAAGTTAGCTTTTTCTGTTTTGGGCCATTATTAGTTGTTTATTAATGTACAATTCAGATGCTTTTAAATAAAAATTTCTTCTATTTCCTTGCAGCATAACTATGAAACATGCAGGGAACAGAGAACTGCTTCTATTATACAGATGGGGGAAACCACAATCACCTTGGAGTCAGATCCAATGTCTTTCTAAGTTTACCAAATGAACCCAGTAACCCAGAAGAAATAGAAGTCAAGTCTTTGGGCTTTTTTCATGTGTCATGAGCTGAGTTCAAGTCTTTTTATACCATGTTCATCATGGTGTATATTCATTAAGCTGCAACCTTTTGTATTTCAAAAAAGAGTGGCAAAGTGCCTAGCACTTAGTTAAATAAGTATTTATTAGTGGATTAGACTAAGAGGGATCTCAGGACTCCAGCACTGGAAGGGACTCCAGGGATGCACCTGGTTCTACTCCTTCATTTTCCAGATTAGAACCATGAGGTCAAAAGAATCAAATGACTTTCCTGAGTTCGTATAGGTCCCTTCAAGAGCCAAGATTAAAACCCATGTCCCTGGATCTGGTGTCTTGCTCTTTCTTTGCCTTTTCCTAGTGCTTTGCTCCTTTCTGTTATCACCCACTTTCTTATCCATCCCTCCCCCCATTATTTTCCATCTTTTATTTTTATTTGTTCCCAATCTTTGAAGACCACAGCAGAGCCTACATGAGAACTTGAAGATATTCAGGCCTAGGAGAAATCTATAGATTGCTCCCCTTACCCAATACACTCAGTAACAGGAAAATCTTGCCATGGCTCCCTTTTCTTCAAGTCTCCTTTCTCCCACCCACCTTTTCAATCCAGAGAAGTTAAATGGAGGTTATGGCAGAGTGCAGTAGAAAAGAAAGGTGAATTTAGTCATGCAGAACCCCAGTGATGCTAGCTCTGGCACTGGTGACCCATGTGACTTGAGCCAAGATACTTCACCTCTACTTTTCTGTAAAATGTGCGCATTGAACAGGATGGCCTAGAAGGTTCCTTTTAGCTCCAGAGATCCCATGATACCATGAGTCACAGAGGGACAATGAAAACTCTCAGGGAGACTCTAGTTAGAATGAAAGGATGAACACTTAAGAAGTAGAATGGTGTCCAAAATTGGTGTTTTTTTTCGGGAACCAAACAGGGACTTGAAAAATAGTCTTTGATGGAACATTTTTGCATGGAAATGCTTTCTGCAGTCACTGCCAGCAAACAAACAAAAATTGGCTTTGGGCTGAATAAGAATAACCAAATATTTTAGCAAATGACTTGATGCATCAGTTCCACAAAACACACACACACACACACACACACACACAGACACACACACAGAAACTTGTTACTTTCTGGGAAGTATTTGAAGAGTTATTTTGCTCTGTTTAGCCCAAAGATCAGAAGTGGAAGAAACAAAAGGAACTTTTCTAACAATTTAGCCAGTCAAAGAATAGAAAGGGCTGCTTAGGGAGGTTGTGGGCTCTCTCTCAGCTAGGGATTCCAGACAAAAACTGCATTCTCACTTTCCAGGGATATTCTAATAAGCAGTCATATTTAGGTGTTGGTTGGATTTGACAGTCACTCAAGTTGCTTCTGACCCTGAGACTCTGGTTTCCTGGGATTGTTAGGTAAGGATTTCTTCAGAACTTCAGTCCTTACTCCATAGAAACACATGCAAAACCACTGACATGGGCAAGATTGTTTGATTATTGTCAGAACGTAAGCTCCTAGAAGACAAAACTGACTTTCTCTTTGCTCTCATCTGTGTTTTCAATGTTTAGTAAAGTCCTTGGTATTTAGTAGGAGCTTAATATATGCTTCTTGCTACAATGTGTTTCTTGACTATGATGTGTTAAGGATAAGCGTACGTGCTACATGCTCAGGTTGCTGGCTTAGTTGGAAGCCTGGAAATGCCAATATTATATGGGAGCACATGTTGGCAAGATTGTTTCTAACTAGTCACTGTGAAGGTCTGACTCCCTTGGGACACCCTGACCATGGATAGCAGGAGAAGCTTCTATAATCAATCCATCCTCAGGTGACAGCAGTGGATGCTTTTATCAGAGTGTAGCAATGCCTTACATTCTTAAAATGCCTTAGGATTTACAGAACACTTTACAAATATTATGGAACTTGATCCTCATGAAAATAAGCCTGGGAGGCAGGTGCAATTATTGTGCTCCTTTTATAGAGGTGGCTCAGAAGGGAGATGCGACTTGAAGGAGTCACACAGACAGAGTTAGAATCTGAAGTTGCGGTTTTCCTGGCTATACCATTTCACTCAGTCTCAGGCAAAGAGCTATGGGGTGCGGGGCTCACTGAGGTTTACTGACACATCCTTTTCCCATGACTCTGTCAACATGCAAAGCCACTCAGATCATTTTTTTTTTTGCTTTTTTTGGAGGGCAATTTGGGTTAAGTGACTTGCGCAAGGTCACATGGCTAGTTTTTGTGTTAAGTGTCTGAGGCCAGATTTGAACTCAGGTGTCCCTGACACCAGGTCTAGTACTCAAACCACTGTATTTCCTGGTTGCCCAGTAAGGAGTTAACTCGTTTAAAATAACTAATTTTTTTTTTTAGCAGAGGATGCCTCCACTGATCTGCAGGTCAACATAAAGAATCATTTAGTTAACAAGCATTAATTAAGCACTCATTTTATACTAGTACAGGTCTATGCAGCGCCAAAGACAGCATGTGGTCCCTGCTCTCCAGAACCTCACATTCTAATGGGATAGATGGATAATTCACTATGCAAGCCATAGACAGCATAGATTGAAATCACAGAATCTAGGAGTCAAGAGAGATCTCAGAGGCCATCCAGCCCAACCCCAAACTCCAACTAAACCCCCATTTTAATATACCCAAACAGTGATCTCAAAATGAGTGTCAGTCCCTCAGTTGTAAACTCAGAAGAGTAGATAGTCTTTGAGTTCCCTTTCAGGGCCTGAGCTATGATCCAGTGAATTCCTGAGGCAGACCTTTCCACTTATCAATAGCTTGATTTTTTAGTTGGAACTTTACAATGCATTGGCACCCAGGCTATTTTCTTCCCTGCAAAGTGGGTCCTGAAGATGAGTTTATATACTTCTCCAGTGCAGTCCTTAAAAAAAGTCCAGCTGATAGCATAACCTGGATCTTTATGTAGAGGAAAAAGGTGGAAAAATCCTATATTTCTGTCACCTTAGAACTGGGAAGAGCTTCAGACATCACCTACTCCAACCCATACCTAACAGAAAATTATCTGTGGGAGACCACTCCAATGAAATAATCCCAAGCAATTTTCTTCCCTGAGAGAGCGTCCACAATCTCTGTAGATTAGTGGTGAAAGATCATTAGATCATAAACTCCCAGAGGGCAGGACTTTCACTTTTTCTTGTCTCTATCCTAACTGCTTAGCATTGTGCCTATATTCAAACAATAGATGTTTGAATTGAATAGAGAGGGAATTTCCATCTCCTCAAAGCCATAGAGAAGGAGGCATTTGGAGTAGCCACTGGAAAAGGCTTAGATTCAGCCCTACATAAGCCCCAGGCTCCTTTTCACTCTATCCAGAAATGCAAACAAATAGCATAATTTCAGTGGTAAAGAGGAAAGTCCTTTTTTTCAGCCAGAGTGAAGAAGCCTAACTATTGCACAAAAGCCTCAAAAGGCTCTCATTAGAAGGCAGCTCATGGAAGACAAGTAGAATTAGGAAGCCTAATTTGCTATCTTTTTTTTTTCTATAAATAACTTCTATTTTTGCAATGAAGCATATTGATTGTAGTTCTCCTTTGGAAAGCAATGATGTTGGCTCAAACCGCTATTGCTGGATGGGCGACCAGGAAGCACAGAATGATTAACAGGCTACAAGAAGTCATCCAGGGAACTGACCTTTGCCATGAATTAAAAGCCTTTATTATCTCTTGGGATAGCAGTATCTGCTGGGCAAGTGGGGCTAGAGCCAAGGATGACCCAACTGATCAAGTTTTCATATCACTTAGTCACCATGTTGAGGGGGGATCAGAAGAGATGCTTGACATGAATGAGTATGTTTATACAGCTTCTCCAAGGGGCCTTAGTTGGAAGAGGGCTGCTCTAACTAACTGTGGTTAATTATAAGCAATATCAAGATTATGCCACAAGACAAATAAATGGCTTATCCGTTTCAAAGGAACATGACTATTTTTTGAGTAATCCCATGCCATAGACACTCATTTAAAGAATTGGGGAGGGGGGCGGCTAGGTAGCACAGTGAATAGAGCACCAGCCCTGGAATAAGGAGGACCTGAGTTCAAATCCGGCCTCAGACACTTAACACAAAAAACTAGCCGTGTGACCTTGGGCAAGTCACTTAACCCCAACGACCCTCCAAAAAAAAAAGCAAAAAAAAAAAAGAATTGGGGGGAGTGTGTCAAAGTTCTGGCTCTAAATGGTGCATAAGGTGGCTTTGGGTGGGGAAACGATGGGATTGAAATGGACACCTAGATGGTACACATCTAGCAAGAAGGCTAAATGATTTTTCTTTTTGGCTGAGGAACAAGCCACTTTTAACAGGTGTGGCACAAAAGAAACCCCTGTCTGGATAGAAAATATTATCATTTGCCCCAACTATTTTATGTTTTTGGAAGAAAATTCATTCAAAAAGGTTGAAAAGAAACTTGAAAAATAGCACTGATTTTATATATATATAGTTTCTTGGTTAAATATTTTCTTTTCGGGCTTAGCAAAAGGAAAGCTAGAGGAAAACTCAACTTGGCAGTTAAAACCCTTCCCAGTCTGGCCCTGGCCCTCCTTTCCAGGATCATTACACATTATTCCTCTTCCCACATTCTCCATTCCAGCCAAACTGGCCAAGTTGGTCTTCCTGAACTCAGTATTAGAGCTTTCATCCCCAGGCATCTTCCCAGGTTGTCCCTCCTTAGTCAGTCAGTTAGAATCCTGAATTTGCTTCAAGACCACTCTTCCTAGAGGAAGACTTTCCTAAACTCCTAGTTTTAGAGCCCCCTATCTCCTCAAATTAGCAGATACTTTCTTAGCTGTATAAATGTAACACACACACACACACACACACACACACACACATGCACACACACACAAACCCTATATCATTGAGAAGCTTAATGAGGAAAGAAATCAGCTGTTCTGGTTTTTTTTTGTATCTTTGACATTTATAACTATTCCCTGCAAACCCTAGGAGCTTAATATTTGTTTGTTCGGATTGATGATCTTTTTCTGCACTTTGAAGATTAAGTAGAAATTTTTTATTTCATAGTTTTCCTAGAATTATTTAGCACACTATTTGGATGCAACCCCAGTCTAACAGTATACTTTCAGGGAAGTGAAATTTATTTGCATACTAAACCAAATGAAAAAAATTATAAATCACATAGGTACATATATATGGGGTCAATCATGCTATGAATTTCCAAATTAGATGCAAATATTTGATCTGTTTTGGAGGAGGGTAATGATATGATCCTCCCTCCCTCTACTATCTCTGCAGCTGTTAGTACTGCAGACAAGAGTTTACAATATATAATTCCACTTTTATTGAGGCCAAAAGGAGACAGGGGATACAGAAACCAATGACCCAGTGATTGCTTACCAACATTAGCCAGGAAGATATTGTTTGCTTCTATCTGGTTTCTGGTGAAGGTACTATGGGCTATTTTCTCATATATATATATATATATGTTCCTTGATCTTTCATTTATGTTCATTTCTTGTGGGGGGTGGCGGCTGTATGTTTTCACCTTTCTTTACATATCTGTCACTAAGCCCAGCAAGAACTTAATACATACTTGTTGGCCTCCCTGACGATTTATTTTGTATTTCTTTGGGATTTACTAAATTCCAGCATAGCGGCCAGTACTGTGATTTCACTGGTCCCGTCAAAGGGCTCTCTTAAGTGAGGAAGTTCCCTCTGCCATTGCATCTTCTCTGCATCTTATAAGGTTATCTCTAGATCACTGAGAGACCAATGACTTGTGCAGAGTCATGGATAGGATGTGTTGAAGGGAGGACTTGAATCCCTGGTTTTCTGGTCTGAAGGCCAGCTCTCTGTCCACCATGCTTCCTCTGTAGAGTTCCATAGATGTTGTATTCCATTGTAACAATTTAAGTTCCTTGAAGGCAGGGACTGTTTCATTTCTGTTTTTGAAAGGTTTGTTGAATTGAATGACAGAAGATGCGAAGTTAGATTTTGAAGAAGACAAACCCAGTTTGGGGTTGAACAGGCATGTGAATCTGATGACAAGATTGATAAGGAAACTAAGGAACCAAGAGCTTAAAAAGAAGGTGTAGATGTGACAGTCCAGTGGCAACAGCTCTCTACTGAATAAATTAGTGACTGTATGCGTGAGAACTGACAGATTGGTCTTGTGTCCATCTGCTCCTGGCCAGGTAAATCCTTAGCCCACCGGATTTGATTTTATGAAAGACTGAATGCCCACAATTGTAGGAAGAAATATTACTTACATTTTAACAATTATGTTTTGTAATGGATACAACCAGCCCTGAGCAGACAAAATGTGCACAGGGACCCTCCTTGTACTGCTGAGGCAACCCTCCCACCTTTCTTCTGCCAGATGCCGAGGTTCAAAGGTCATTCTGTTCCAATCTCTGATCTCTTTCTAGGGAAAGTAGCCTACTAAGTTAATTCACACTAAGGTGTTAGTGACCATGTGTTACTTTAAAGGAGAATATCTAGAGAGAGCAATACTTAGTTAATCTCTAATGTTGACATTTAAGGCAGAAAATAGCTATTTGGGGAATAAAAGAAACATTGTAGTGTTCCTCAAAGGATACTCCGGCAATAATCAGCTAGGTTTTTATTCAGGAATGACTCCTTAGCTTATCAAACATTTTCTCTACTGCTGTCAACATTTCAAACAAATCACAGACTGTTCCTCCTAAAACCTATTTCAGGTGGCTTGTTTGGTAAAGCTAGAATTTTTCAGTGTTGTCTTTCAAAAAAGAGCCTTGTGTCAAGGATGCCCACAGTCTTCCAAGTGCTGGTAATGAGGTTCTTAATTACAGAACCACAGAGCCCAGTTCTTTGGAGTCTTATGTCCCCAGGTACACATATCCAAACCTTGCCTGACACAAAATTCTCTGCTTTCATCTTCACTTAGCCTTCTTTTTCTTCTTGTTGTTCAGGTTTCTCAATCATGTCCAACCCCATCCAAGGTTTTCTTGGCAAAGATAATATTGAAATAGTTTGCCATTTCCTTCTCCAACTCATTTTATAGATGAGGAAACCGAGACAAACACAGTTAAGTCACTTGTCCAGGATCACACAGCTAGTAAGTGTCTGAGTCCAGATTTGAACTCAGGAAGATGAATCTTCTTGACATTAGGGCTGGTTCTCTAGCCTTCCTGTTTACACATGTGCAATAGATTAAGAAAAGAGACCATAGAGACGGAATGAAAAGAACACTTGTCTGTGTACCAGAGGTCCCAGGTTAAAATCCTGGCTCTGTTACTTGGATCTGCGCAATGTGGGGCATGTCCCTTTCCCCCTCTTGGCATTAGCTCCTCATTTATTAAAATTTTAATAAATGACAGGCTCCAAAATTTTCCATTGATGACTTTGAGATCCTGAATTAAATAGCAGAGATATTTTTGCATGACTCAAACATTATCAAATTTTATGTAAATTTTCTATTTCTGAATTTTTTGCATTATCATATCAGTCATTTGATGTCAAATCCATTTAGTACCCAAATGGCCAAACAACCATTAGCATTTCTTAGCTCAATTGCAGTCATGAATTAGGTTGTATGTTTACTCTTTTATAGTTTTGGTGCTTTCCTCATTCAGTAACTTTGATCTGAAGAGAACACAATGATTACCATCAGTAAATGTTCTAGATTATAAACATTTGATTACAAGTTCCTTAAAAGCTTATAGTTTATTTGGCTGGGAATCTCCCTGGTGTCAAAGTACAAAATCCTCTACATCACAGATAATCAATATTTGTTGAGTGAATTATTGTTATTGTAGTTGTTGATAAGAATAGCCCTATGCCCATCATATAAATTCATGCATAGAGTCAGAATCTTGTGAATTCTTAGGATCAGAACCTGGATGCGAACTTAAAAGTCAGCTAGTCCCAGACTGAGACCCATAGAAATGACTTTTCTAAGATCGACAGTTTCCTGTAGAAACAAAATTAATTGACCTCTCTGAGCCTCAGGTAACTAAGAATACACACACACACACACACGTGCATACACACACACACACACACACATAGATATACATATACATATATATGTATGTATGAATGTGCATGTGTATGACTGATTACTATTACAATATATGTATGTATGTGTATATATGTATATGTATGTAATAGATGTGTATATGTATATATGTATGTGTGTACGTGTGTGTATGCATATGAGCAGAGGATCACAAGAATGTGGCTGAAATGGTGCCCAATGCAATATCTTCCATCTCATAAATGGGGAAACCAAGGCACAGTAATGGAAAGTGACTTGCCCTAGGTCACCTAGGTGGGTAAGTGCCTGAGCCAAGATTTTAACTGAAATCCTTTGATTTTAAATCTGAGGTTCTTGGATATAAGTTCTTTGAGGGCAGAGACTGGTTTTATTTTTTTCTTTGAATTGCCCAGACCTTGGCATAGTGCAGCATATTTTAGGAGCTTAATAAATGCTTGCTGTATTGAACTAGATTGAATGGGGGGAAAAGTGTTATCTGCCTCAGTTGAGAAAGGGTTTACAACTAAAATCCCTATGACATTAACCTTCTGTCTGGAACATAGGAGAGATTTAATAAATACTTACTGATTGTTAAGCATGTACCTTGGGACAGGGAACTTCACAATCCTAGTATTTCAATATACTTTATCTCTAAATTCTAAAAATATACACCTATGTTCATTTTAAGGATTTCTTTCTACATGAAGCAGCATCACAAGACAGTGAACTGCCTGAGAGCTAAGAAGATTTGGATTCAAGTCCAGTCTCTGACACTTCTGTCATCAGTCAATAAACAATTCACCAAATACCTAATCTGTGCCAGGCACTGTGAAAAGTACTAGGTCCCAAAGAAGCTCACAAACTAATAAGGGTGACAAGAAACATTTATCAAACAAATGAGATACAGAACAAAGAGGAAATGATTGAGAGTAAAGGCATTTGAGTGAAGAGTATTGGGGAAAACCATAGAAGAAAGGACTTTCGTTTGGTTATAAAAGGGAGACAGTAGGTAGAAATGAAGAAAGAAAACATTCCAGGCATGGAAGATAAGCAGAGAAAGTTCCCAGAGCTGAGATCTGGAGTATCTTCTTCATAGAACAGCTAGAAGTCCAGTGTCACTAGATAAAAGAGGACACATTGGAGAAAAAGGTGTGAGAAGATTGGAAAGGTAGCCAGAGGCTAGGTTATGAAGGGTTTTGAATAGCAAACCAAGGGTTTTGCATTTTTTTTTCTGGACGTGATAGGAAGTCACTGGAGATTATTGGAGGTGGGGGTGGGGTGGCATGGTCAGACGTACATTTTAGGAAAATAACTTTGATGGCTGAATGGAGGAAGAATGGAGTGGGGGAGAGACTTGGGGCAGGTATACCCATGAGCAGCTATTGTAGTAATTAAGTTGTGAGGTGATGGGGGCGTTAACCAGGTGGGGATAGTGTCTGAGAAGAGGAGGGGACATATTTGAGGGACACTGCAAAGGTGAAATTGACAGGCCTTGGCAACAGCTTGGACACGGGAAGTGAGAGATAGTAGGGAATTCCGGATGACTACTAGAGTGGGAGCCTGACAGATTGGGAGCCTAATATTGCTCTTGATAGTACTAGGGGAAGGTATGACATGGGAAGGGAGTTTTTTGTGTGTTTTTTTTTGTTTTGTTTTGTTTTATAATAAATGTGGGAGAAGAATGAGTTCCATTTTGGGCATGTTAAGTGTAATATAGCTATTGGAAGTCCAGTTTTGGGTGTGTGAAAGGAAGTTGCAGGAGCAAGAAAGCAGAGAGGTTCGGGTAGGATAGGTAGACTTGAGAATCTTCAGCATAGAAACAGTGATTATATCTATGGAGGCTGATGAGATCACCCAGTGAAGTAGCATAGAGGGAGAAGAGAAGGAGGGCCAGGACCTCAGGGAATACCTATATTTAGGAGTGATCTGGAGGTGGACCCAGCAAAGGAGGCAGAGAAGGACTGATCAGGTAGGTAGGAGGTAAACGAAGAGAGTGGCTTCCAGAAAATCTGGAGAGAAAAAGTGTTGGGGGCCAAGACTTTCTGGGGTCTTGGCACACTAGTTCCCCAGTTCTACAAGGTCATTAGACAGATATGCAAGGAAAGTATAATCTTGTTGTGTGGATGCTCTCATTGGTTTGGTGAATATCTAAAGAAAGTACTGAAAGTTAATTTGCAAGTCCTGATTGGGACTACCAGATTGTTGTGCCTCTGGAGGTGGTTCTAGGATAAAGATCTTAATGAGTGATTAGCCTTGGGCTAGGGTAGGCGATAGGTGAGACCCAAGTCACACATCCACCCCTGCAATAAGGAATATAAGCTATATGATTTTCTTGTATCTTTGGCTCTGTATGAAATGGTTCTGCAATAAACAGACTATGGAATACATCCCCATCTCTCTCCCCCTTTTCTTATTCAGCTAGAAGCTTTCTCTCATTTTCTCTTTGTTTTCCTCAGCTGGTAGTGAGGCCCAGACTGTGCTGGCCGCAGCAAAAAAGAGTATCAAGGAGAATAGAGTGAAGTGTCATTCACAGGGTGCAGAGAGGTCAAACAGAATGAGAATTCAGAGATAACTTCTGGACTTGGCAAGTAAAAACTTTGTAACTTTGGAAAGGTCATTTTCTGTGGCCTGGGAAGCCACAGAGTAAGAGAGGGAAAGGCAAGAAAGGGGGCATCTGTCGGAGACATACTTCTCAAGGATTTTAGGTATCAAGTGGAGAAAAGGTGTGAAATGATGGTGGGTATGGAAGGGTCGAGTGAACGGTTTTTACAGGATGGAGAAAACAGAGGAGGATTTTTGGCAGCTAGGAAAGGAGCCAGCAGAGATGGAAAGACTTAAATGACTAATAGAGTAGGGATGACAGAGGAGACAATCGATCTATTTGAGGAGATAGGATGAATGAGATTGCTTGAACATGTAGAGGGGTTAACCTTGGTAAGGATTAAGGCCACCTCCCTAGGTGAAACAGGGGTGAAGGGAAAAGTGGCAAAAGGCATGTGAGTGACCAGAGACAAGGAAGAGGGGAGAAGAGGGTGCATGTCGCAAATGGCCTCAGTTGTCTTCTTTAAAATAGGGGACAAGGATCTCAGCTCCAAGGATGAGGGGAGGTTTTGGGAGAGAGAAGAAGCTTTGGAAGAGCCTCTGTGGAGAGTGGGATAAACTGCTAGTTCCCCAGGTAACTGTAAGACTATTCAGTCTATATATGACTGTAAGATATAGAGAAGGTGCCAACTTCACCGGGAGAGGGAAAATTCCTTACTAAAAACTCTGAACACAAAAAATTCCAAGTCCTGGCTAAAGCCCTAAGCCTCATCCATATATCCCATAGATGAGAAAACTTTTGTATAACATTGAGTTAACAGATAGAAGACTTCCTTTGAGGTAGAATATAAAATCAAGTCATCTCCAAGTACTTCTTAAATGCTTTCGGGAATTCTAAGCACAGGTGCAAGGTAATTCAGTGACAGCAACCTAAGTATTTTCTTTTGAACAGAATACCTTAAGGGACTCCCAAAGTGACCCTAAAGTTTGCAAAGTGCTCCAAGTGTGAAAACTGATGGAGAATACCAGCTCTATCTCCTACAACTAAAGAAATAATCCTGCTTCCTCTTGGCCCGCTGACCCTGACCTTGTATGTGTACTCTTCAGGTTTAGAATGTTATCACCTGGAAAAAACCAGCTTGTCTGTTTCTCTTAAAATGAAACTGAAGGGTTTATGTGGGAATACATCATACTTTCTTCCATTGGGTTGCTAATTATTTGTGCTGAATGCTGCACATTTTCTCACTTTATAAACATAACTTTGAATTTGCAGAAGCAGCTCCCCAAAAGTAGCTACAAGAAAAAGGGCATTTTGATTGCTACTTTTAATATGGAGATGGATGGAGTAGGAATAGCAGGGAATAAAATATTAGTTAATTATATCTGAAACTATTTAGGAAAGCTAAACTCCCTAAAGGAAGCTAATGGTGATTCCATTATAAATTTTATTTTATAGGGTTAAGACTTGGTCACTTTAATTAGCTTCAAGCAGAAACTTGGCACGAAGAGCCCAAGTGTGGGAGTTGATTTTATTCTACCAAATAACTACCATTAGCTAAGCTCCCTGAGCTCTTGGAAGGTCAAAGGAAGGCGCTTCTGAGAATGTGAAGTAAAGGTTAGCATCAACGTTCAAAAAAGTAGACCCTGGTAAACTTAAGAGTATAAAAGAGACCAATTTAATTGTTTTAAAACCATAGTTGAAATGTGGATGAAGGAGCCAAGAAAATTTTCAGGTCCTGATTTTAGGACTTAAGAGAGGAAGCTGGAGTAAATGGAAAGGGAGTCAGGGAGGTCCCTAAGCTTTGAATCCAACTCTAACACGACTCACTTTACTTATCTGGGTCTCAGTTTCTTCCTCTTTAAAATGGGATATCAAATTGTGGGGGTCCAGGCAAACGTCCTTTACAGAAAAAGGCCAGATAGTAACTTAGTATGCCCCAGTAGTCCATGGGGCTAAGAACCATTTGGGGTTACCATGTCAATTAAACTGCAGGGGGTAGAAGAGCTAGGTCATAAATCATGGTTCTAAAGTTATATGGGACTTTGGAAGTCACTTATCAACCCCTTCCTTTTCTAGGTGAGCAAGCTGAAACCCATGGACTCCAATAAATGCCCGAGACCTGACTGAAATCCAAGCCTTCAGTTTTCACCCCTCTTCACCCCTCTCAGGGACTGGCAGTAATGTGTTTACTCTGGTAGCTATAATGTTCAAGTGACAGTTCTGTTAAGTCAAAGGAGAGAAGTGGAAAGAAGTGAAATTGGAGTCAGATCACATGGATTCATTCCTATTTTTTTCACCTACAATTACCGGTGTGACCTTGGGTAAAAGCATTTAAACCTCACTGATCCTCAGTTTCCTCACCTGCAAAATGCAGAGGCTGAACTAACTGGCCCTTAGGGTCCGCTCCGTGTCTGGATCTAGGACCAAGAATATCTGCTTCACTGCCCCCACGCCGGATCACAAACCCAATAGTCCTTAGCCCCGGGGTCAGTGAATGAGGGCTGGAGACATAGAATCTGTAGAGTAGCCATCTCCAAGGAGGCACTGGCATGTCTAACTTTGTTTTAGTTGCTCTCTCTCCTTAGTAAACAGAAGCTGGATTGCAGGCTCTCCAATTCTGGTGTTTCTCATTGTGCAGTCTCTAATCCCTGACCCTGAGAGAAGGAAACGTGATACACCTGGCCCAGCTGGCGGCACCTGCTTCCGAGACCTCATGGGGGAAGCTGTCAGGCACTCAGGCCAGAGGCCAGCTCAGTGCTAGCCACTCGATGAAACCTGTCCGGAGGTAGTCCAGGTGCCTGAGCCTCACTCCTGAGAAAGCCAGCCCTTTATTCTCTTCCTCGGCTACAGTGCCAGATGACTGACAGGCAATGTGCGGCCCCCCCCCCCCCAGTGGCCATCGAGACCCCTTCCATTCCTCCCGAAAAGGTAGATCACTTACCACCGCTCTGTCCCAGTCCGAAAGCCATGGAGAAGAGGCAGGCGGCCCCAAGCACGGGGCCCGGAGCTCGGCGGCCCCTTTGCAGGCACATCATGCCGGCGGCAGTACAGAACGCCAAGGCCGAGCCCCACATCGCTAACAGCGCCCGGCGGGCGGCCCCTCCTGGCGGCTGGCTTCAAGCTCTGGGTCTCGTCTCCCGCCTCGGTCGGGGCAGCCCGGCGGGGAAGTCCTTCGCGACCAAGTTTCAGTCCCACGTTTCTTCCCTCCCCTGGCAGGGGTCGGTGCCTCGGGGCGCCCTCTTGGCAGGGAGCAGGAGCGGGGCCAGGGCCCGAGCGGGGCACAGCATGTCAGGACGACCCCAGGAATCCGGGCGCTTCGCACAATAGACTTGAGAGTTTGGCCGGAGAGCGAAGGCGAGGCAGAGGCGGGGGCCGGCGAGGGCGGAGAGGGGTGGCGGGCTCAGCCCGGCTGGGGCCCCGCTGCAGCGGCTGTGGCGGCAGTGGAGAAGGGCAGCGGCTGGCGGTCCCGCTTCATTCAGAGCGAGCCTCGGAGCCAGCGCACCGGGGCCGGCTCAGCTGCCCGCACCCCAGCCCCCGCCCGGCCCGCCCGGGACAAAGGGCTTTTGTTCCTCGCCTCTGCCCGCGGCCGCCCCCGACGGAGCTGCTGCGGCATAAATCAAGCTCCGCCGGGAGCCTGCCCCAAACAAAGCGCCCAGGGGGAGAGGCGGGGGCGGAGGGGGAGAGGCGCCTGGCAGAGAGCAGAGGTGGGGAGAGATCTCAGCCAGGAGCTGAGAATGGACAGTCCCAGGCCGGGAGAAGGAGAGGGCTCCGAGCCACAGGTGGGCAGCCCCGCCAAAGCTGCGCTCCTGCTGCGCTGGGCTCCCCCGGCCCTTGATCACCTTAGCCTCTGGGACCCTGGGGGAGGGAGGGAATGGACTGCCCCGAAGAGGAAGCCCACTTCGGGCTGGCGCTGCGCTGGGGAGGCACGGAACCGGTGTCGCTTCCTGGGGAACAGAAGCCGCGAGCAGGACCCGCTCCTGTCCCCGCGCACAAGCAGCAGCAACGTCGGGTTTCCAGGCAGGCAGGCAGTGGAGGCTGCTTTGGAGACTAGGTGAAGGGGGCGGGTGCGGGGGGTGTGGTGGGGCTAGAGGGGCCCCGTGTACGTCCCGGGGAGAGGTACGTCCCTGAGGGGGGCTGGGCTCTCCTCCTCCTCCCCCTTCGGACAGAGAGGGAGAGAGAAGGAGAGGCGCTCGCGGCTCTCCAGGCGCAGCAGCCCCCAGAGCTCAGGGGCCTAGAGCGCAGCCGGAGCCAGGAGCAGCTCTCAGCAGCGGGGGGCTGGGGGTGGGGGCTGCTGAACAGGAGGGGCTCCAGAGTAGGCCAAGCTCGTCCCGTCGGAGCCCCTGGGGCAGCCTGGGACCAGGCAACCTCAGCGGCTGGGTAGTTGCTAAGAGACAGGCGCGGGTTCCACGCCGGCCCCAGAGATCTGGGCTAGGGCAGCGGCGGCCGCGGGCGCGTGGGCGGGACATTGGTAAAGCATGAAGTCACCGGCCCACACTCTTTCTTTGTTTTGCTCAGCCCAGCGCGTATGTATGTGTGTGTGTTTTCTCTCTTCCTCCCCCCGCCTCGTTACCCCAGGGTCTGAGTGGCTGCACTGTGTCCACATCGAAGCTTCTGCAGCATCTCCCCCCACCCCCTCCCATCTCTATCGGTTTCCCATTGCCTCCCTCTCATTCCTCCTGCCTGAGCTGCAGCGGTTCACAGAGACCGCCTCCCCGCCTTGCCTGGCCGGCTGATCGCCTGCTGATCCCGACGTACTCACTGAGCAGGAGCGGCTCCCCCACTCTAGGGGGATCCCCATTGCTGTCAACTTTCTTTTGCCTCATCAGATCACACGAAGCCCCCTCCCCAGCTCTGAGGGTCCTAACCAGTAGGGCGTCAGTGGCATAGGAGTGCGGCCCTCTGCCCTGCTCTCCCCCTGCGGCCATCCCCTTCCCCAGACTGGCCTCAGCCACTCCACTCCAGGCCCACCACTACCCGGGTTCCTCACCCATCTTTAAGTGGGGGCTCAGCTTTCGCCTCACTTCAGTGTAGCCCGTGGCCACAGCGACGAATAGAATAAAAAGTTTAAACCTCAGCCTTGGCCGTCTTGGGAGGGGCAAGAGACCTCCGAGATAAAGGGAGACACAGAGAGATACAGAGAGATATCAGACAGAGACCAGGAGGGAAAAGAGCCACCGAGAAACTGATCTTTGCAGACCTAGAGTCTGCAGAGAAAAATGAGAAGTGGTACTAAGCAGCCTGCCCCGCTCCCCCCCCCCCCAAGCCCTTTCACTACCGCCCTCCAACTTCGGCCAGGTTGGAAGTCTCGCATACCCCACCCGCATTCCTCTCACGTTTTCTTCTTTCGAAGGGCATTAGTTGTTCTTGTTCTTACGAATTTAACTGGGTCCCCTGCCTCTTAATCGACTAACCCCACCAAAAAACATTTAGAATGTTTGGTACACCTAGCAACAGGTAAAGGAGAAAAGTTATCAGTTTCCCCATCTGTGCAATCTGGTGAAGAGGAAAGGGAAGGGAGTTGGAGGCAGGAGGCTTGGGGTGACATCTTTTAATTTCTTCCCTCTTCCTCCTCCTCTTCATTCTTCTCCTTTCTGTCTCTGTCTCTGTCTCTGTCTCTGTGTCTGTGTCTCTCTGTCTCTGTCTCTCTGTCTCTGTCTCCCTGTCTCTATCTCCCTGTCTCTCTGTCTCTCTGTCTCTCTCTGTCTCTGTCTCTGTCTCTCTGTCTCTGTCTCTGTCTGTCTGTCTGTCTGTCTGTCTGTCTGTCTCTCTCTGTCTCTGTCTCTCTCTCTCTCTCTCTCTCTCTCTCTCTCTCTCTCTCTCTCTCTCTCTCTCTCTCTCTCTCTCTCTCTCTCACGAATCTGTGACCTAATTACTTTGAAAGCTCCCTTCAATACTGAGGACCCCAACTGACCCATGACATCTCATTCTCTTTGCTCTTCTCCACATCCTTCCCTAGGGGGTCCTCTCAAGTAGTAGGGGCCTCCTTTCTAAATTCCTCCTAAAAACCAGAGTTCAAAATAAATAGAGGGGGAGGCGACCTAGCAACTCAGTGGATGTGCTGGGTATCTGGAAGTGGTTTTGGAGCTTGATTCTGGAAGATACTTTTTCATTAGTCCTAGAACTGTGCAGGACTCTAGAGAGCATCTAATCAAGCCCCTTCATTTTTTTTTTTCAAATGGGAAAACTTAAGCCTGGAGAGATGACATGGCTCGTCTGAAGTCACAGGAATCATAAGGATCAGGACTGGCATCTGACCCACCAGATCTCGGATTTGTTCTCCATTGACTTCACTCAAATATGACGCTCCTCTGAGGCTTTGGTTTCCTCTGGAAAATTAAGGGATCTAACTCTCTGATCACTGGAGGACCCTTCTAGGTCCAAAGCCCGAAGCCTGTGGGCTCATGACCAATAGTTTCCATGCTCATATTTGTTAAGTGGGTGGCTCTGTTTTCTTTGCCTAATTGCTAACTGAGGTAGTGGAAAATAGCAAATTAAGTGGCGTCCTGCCCAGAAAACTCCCCCACTTCAGGTGTTGTGCCATTTGCCCAGAGAGTAGGTGAGAGAAGAGAAGCCAGAAGGTGCTTGGCAATAGTTTCCCTCCTGACACTGGTTGCCCTGCCTTCTGGCACTCAGGTGTTTCTGCCCCTGGAAGAAGTTCTAGTCATCAGAAAATTCTTTGCTACAAAGGTATCTTGTGTTAGTAAAATTCAGGGCTTACAATGAAGCAGGTCTGTAACCAAATTCATTAGCTTTCCCCCCAAATCAGGCCTTCTTCCTAACTTCCTTGTTTCTGTAGAGGGCACCACAGTTCTTCCAGTTTCCCAGGCTCACAACCTTGGAGTCACCCTTCTACTCTGTATTCCCATTTAAATCCTATAACTAATCACTTGTCAAGTCTGCTTCATTCATGTCACTTCCCATCTCTCCCATGTTCTCTATTCACCTGGTCTCTATTCTAACTCAGGCCCTAATCAACTTATACTTTGTTACTTCAATAACCACTTAATTCATGTCCCTGCATCCAGTCTTTCTCCTCTCCAATCTAACCCCACCCCCTTACTTCTGACCAGTTGATCAAACAACATTTATTAAGTTCCAGCTTTGTCACAGCTACAATGCTAATTGTTTGGGATACAGAAAGAAAAATGGAATAGATCCTGATCACAAGCTTTAAGTCTATCAGATACTCTTCAGGTATGGTTTTATACATAGTTTATATTTCCTCAATTGTGTGGTCCTGTTTGACTTTTTTCTCTATAGCAGAATGCAAGTTCCTTGAGACCAAAACCTATTTAACATATATTGCCTCTGAATTATCAGTGCCTAACACAGTGCCTGGAACATATTAGGTGCTTAAAAATGCTTGTTGTATTGAAGTGAAATAATCAAATTTATGGTAGATAATACCCTACAGGAATCTCAAATTTTAATGCTCTTACAACCCCACCATTCATTTTAAATTTCACCCAAAGACACAGATACTTTGTCCCATTTCTTGTGCAGACTTAATAACCTCATCCAAAAGAGGAAATCCTTCATCCTGATCTTAAAAGGCAGCATGCACACTTTCCAGAGATCATTTTGCAGACCTTAGGAATGCAGCCACCCTTGAGACTCGGCAGTGCTACAATTAGGAAAAAGCATTGGAATTCATAATTCCCAGGAGGACCATGGGTCTCTAAGCAGGCTCAGCAATCAAGACAAACACAGTACTGGCTGGATCAGGTCAGATCAGTGCAGCATAGCAGACATTTTGTGCACCAATTTTGAGGCTGGATTGTATGAACTGAAACTGTTATCTTAGTCACCATATAAATTCAAATGAGAATCCTATTAAAATGATCACTAGGGGAAAGTTAATATTGGCTACTGGCTTTTAGGGAAATGACATTGATAAAGTCAAAGGAATATTCTTTTAAAATGCTTCATTTAAATATTTTCCTTTTTTTATTCTACTGTAATTTTCCAATAACTCTCCCCCTCTCCCAATAGAACAATTCCTTGTAAGAAATAAGTAACATCAGGGATAGCAAATACACAAAATGACCAAGCCCCCAAAAGGTATATCTCACTCCACACCTATGGACCCCCACCTAGGTTTTGACATTCCTCTGAAGTCACAGCATAATTTTCTATAACTTTATTGCTCTATGGTTTATTTTTGTCTCTTTGTTCTTCTGAAGTAACTGAGTATTGAAGGGGCATAAAAGGAGGTTTATGGATATATTTCAGGTCATTCAAGATTCTGCTAATATTAGAATATGAAATAATCCATTGTATTCTGAGGGGGAGAAATGTGTTCTCTTCCACTGACATTTCCACACAAACTGATCTCTGTGTCTAAACTAAAACTCCTTCCTCACCTACACCATTCAGAACCTCACCTCAGGGCAATTTTTTCCAATGACATCTTCCCTCAATCTCTCAAGAAAAAGTTCTCAAGTGTTTCTAAGCTAATTTTACCTGCAACTTCCCTCCCCCTTATTCGATAACCCTGGATTCTACTTATGTATGTCCATGTCATAATCTCCTCCCTCTCCTTCCCCGGTAGCTCCTTGAGGGCAGACACTGTTGAAGGTTTGTTTTCTGAGGGAGAAAGCCCTTATAATGCAATATGTTAGAGAGCAACTTTCATCCACTGAGCTGAGAAGTTACTTGCCCATCATTCATGGTCACACAACTTGTATGTGTCAAAGACAGGATGCGAACCCCTCTGAATTGAGCTGTGCTCAATGTTAGCTTGCCATAGTAAATAACTAATGGGTATCTGTATTAAAGACTGAACATTCTCTCATTTATCACCATTTCTCAATTCTAAAGATAAGAAAAGTTCTGTGACTTACTTCATCCCAATGCCAAGATTACACAAGGAAAAGTCTTTCATGGGCATTGATCATGCTCCCATGTAGCTTGCCACCAAAGTCTCAGTAATGCTTGAATTTCTTAATTTGGGGCTCTTAAGCTGCAACTGAATTCCCCAGAGAACTCTTTGAACTTCTGGAGGATTTCCCTGCTCACAAAGTAGCCAGTGAAGCATGAAAAGCAGAGTTACTTTTTGCTGATAAAGGTCACTTTAACTCATTCTATTCTAGTACATATGTGATAACTACTTTTTTTTCTTTCCTCCTCTATCATAGCCCCTGAAGAGTCCCAATGAAAAGTAGTGTCCCAGAAATCGGTAATATGTTTCAAAATTCCAACAGTATGAGGGTGAATGAAGTCCTATTTTTTCCAATCTATTCTACCATGTGGTCCATTTGTAGAATATGATTTTTTGTTGTTGTTGGTCCATTGTACCAAGAAGGTACATCTCTTTGAATGCAGGGGGACTATTTCACTTTTTTCTTTGTATCCTCAATGCTTGTCACACAGTAGCCACTTCATAAATGATTATATAGTAACCATTTGATAAATGATTGAAGGTTGATTTTTTAACTTGAATTTGTAATAGTTTTGACTGGGCACCTTGACACATAGTAACCATTTAATAAAGGATTGTTGATTGATTGTATAATTTGGAATTTGTAACAAGTGCCAGAAAGGTACAAAAAATGACCCAATCCTCTGCCTTCAAGGAGCTTATGTTTCACTGAGAGGAAGGAGGGAGAGAAAGTGTTGCACATGTAAAAATCAAAACCTTTTTATTATTGATGCTAATTAGCAGAAGAGAAATGAAGCCCCAATAGACTCTCCAGAGAAATTAACAATCATATGTGGTCATTTGCTTCAGTTGCCCCATCATCAGAATTATTATTCCTTCACTGAATTTTTCATAATGCCATAAAAGTCTGAAAACATCATTTCCAGGAAAAGATCTAAGAGGAAAAAAGGTGGGAAGAAGGAAATCTCATTCTGACTGAGTACAACTTTTGTTTTACAAGAAACAAAAGTGCTATTGTGGACTGCATAGTGAACTCATGTCCAAATTCAGCCTTTTGAATTTATAAGCTGTTAGACTATGGACAGGTCACTTTAACCCTCTCTGAATCTCAGTTTTATTCATCTGTAAAATGGGGTTAATGAAACCTGTAGATCTTACTTCACAGGCTTAAATGACACAACAGAGATAAAAGAATACAAATATCAGGTATTTTTATGTGGAAGTTAATTTGTTTGCTCTAGTTTGTTTTCTGAGCGATTGCTCACAGCAGGCTTATTCTATTCTTACCCTTCATTTCAATCATCTTCATAGATATATGAAAACCTCTTCTGCATATCAAGCACTAGAACTACAGAGGCAAATATAAAGTTTTCCCTCTATTCACCTGTTCACTTCTATGATACAAGTCAAAATCAATAAGCATTTATTAAGCAGGAGACACAGAGAGAAGAGGGGAGAGGGAGACAGAGAGACAGAGAGGGAGAGAGAAAGAGAGGGAGGGAGAGAGGGAGACAGACAGAATGAGAACACATATAATCACATAAATATATACAAAGGGATACAAATAAATAAATACATACATTTTGTGACAATCAGGAAAGGCCTCATGTAGAAGGTAATAATTTGAGTTGATCTTGGAAGGAAATGAGGTATTTCAAGAGGCGGGGGTGGGGGGGGTATTCCATTATAGACACTCTATCAAAGTTGGAGACAGATTGTGAAAACGCTCTGGGTAAGATAACATTGATTGACTTTGCCAAGGTCCTTTTTACATTTCTCTTTGCATTCTTCACCCATAGACTGTTGATACAGACATTGATGAGGTTTTTTTCTTTAAAAAGAAATGTCTATTGCAATGGAATATATGTGAAAAAATGATGAGCATATATGGGAAATCTATGGCTATATACACAATTGAAAGAGGCTCACTTCTCAGCACAAACCTAACTTTTAAATCTCTCTCACATTACTGAGTCCACAGCTTTCCTTTTCTGGTAATTTAGGAATTTTTCACACTTATAGAAAGAATGAAAACAATCCTTTATATAGGAACTTGTGACCCTAGCATTCTTTGGAAAATTCTAGGTTTATGTCTTTTTAGTAAAAGAAAAAACATCCCAGAATCTTTTTAGTCCAAGTCATTCTTTCAAAGTTTTATATACAGTTTTATCAAAGTGTTTATATAATCATTTGTGACAAATATGATAATATATTACTTTATTTAATAATTGAATTTGGTGGAGATGCATCTGCAATTCCACAATCACAGTCTGATGCAGGGGAAAGAAAGTCTTTGCATTTCTAATTAGAGGACCTGGTCTCCAGTTTCAGCTCCTCTACTTTGAGCCCTTACTACCTTGGGAAAGTCACAACTTCTCTGGGTATCATTATCTTCATCTTGATTTTTATCTACAAAATGAGAGGGTTGCACTGGGTAGCCTCTGAACTCCCAGATCTCCACTTATGATACCACAAAGTTCCAATGAGGTTCTAGACACTGAGAAAACAAAGGGGAAAAAATGTGAAATATTCTCTGGCTCTGAGCTTACCTTTCATTGGGGATGTTCTGATCTGTTTGCAGATAAGCATTCCTGTTATTAAATAGAAGAAATGAAGGAGATATTTTAAAGAAAGGATTTCACCAGAGACACTGTGCATCTGCTAAAGGCTGTGTTATATGAGAAAAGTCAAACATATTTTAGCTATTCATTGCTTAGAATGGTTAGTTTTATAGAGTCAGGTCACAGATAAACATCTACCCACCTATGACTACATTCATCTGCTCATGAAACCCTGAGAAAAATGATACATCTATCTCTTCTACCCTTCATGCTAAAAATGTATGGTCCAGAGCCTGTGTTCTGCAGGCCACGATGGTGAAGAACCAATATTGTTAGCTGGAATTAGCAGTGAAAACTCTGTGGATCATAGAGGGTGGCTAGGGTGTTGACACCGAAGCCAAAGGAGAGTAACATTTCAAGAAGGAGTATGCAGAGGTAAAGTGTGGATGTGAGAATGAGCCCAGGGTGTCCAGACAAAAGCAAGGACATTGTATGATTAGAACAGAAAGGGTGTGTTGGTAAAAAGTTGGAAAGGTAAAACAGCACCCATAAATATTACCCATTGAGTTCCAAGATGGCAGTGTTGGACTTGACAAGACTTCAGTTGCTTTTTTAGCTTCTGTAAGGGCATAAAGATGACAAGAATGAAGTGTTTAAGGAACAAAAATGATTCATCTTCACTTCCCAGTTCTTTGTGCACCCTGCCCATCCCACCTAAAATGACTTTGTATTTCCTTTATATGTATATAGTCTGTATTGAGTTTTTTTTCCCCAGTTGAATATAAATACCTTAAGGATGCCCCTTGTTGGGTCTTCCCTCTTTTCACAAATAAGGAAACCAAAAATAAAAAGTTAAATGCCTTGCCCATGCCCATACAAATGGTAAATAACAAAGGAGTGACTTGAAACCACATCCTCTCATGCCAAATTGAGTTCTCACTTCACTTTGGCTCTTCTGCCCCATCTAGGCTTGAGGCAATCAGGGGTTGGACAAGAGGTTCTCCATGACAGTGGAGAAACAGAGAGTAGCTCTGATCCTATGAGAAAAAATGGGCAGGATTTGATGGTCCATGGGACCTAAGCAATGAAGGAGACACAATCAAAGGTGGCCTCTTAGGTTTTGCCTCAAGGCTAATATCCATGATTATTGGACAGCAAGAGGGAAGAGATCATTTCTTTGACTCTAGGTAAGCATGGTGGCATAAAGAAAGGCTCCTTGGAGTCTTCCTCCAAATCTCCCCCTCCTCTAAGACATATTTCATAGGCTAGCAGAGACCAAATATCTATTTGAAAGCAGACTTGAGGAGAGCTCAGCCTTAGCTACATGCATGGGCAGCACAGAGCCACTGCTTTTCTTTAAGGAAGCTGAGTTTAGAGGAAATTCCTAACATTCATAACACAACAGAACCATAGACTTTGAGTTGGGAGAGACCTCAGACCAACACCTGAGACCCAAATCCTTTATTTTATAAATGAGGGAAATGAGAGCAATAGAGACGAATATCTTGCCCAAGGTCACCCAGCAATAATTAGAAGAGTTGAAATTCCAATCCTGATCCTCTGACATCTGAATCTGAAATCAGCAACAATGTTATGTAGAAGGAGGAATCTAAGCTCCACATTAGAAGCAGCTAGACATTCTAAGAGGTGAATGAGAGAAGGGGGTCAATTCCAGGCACAGGGAATTTCACTTTGTGAAAAGATCCAGAGTTCAGTGTGACACAAATGCATTTTTAATTCAAATTCAGGATTGTTATTGGAATACTTTAAATAAGCTGGCTCATTTAATTAGAAAGAAATTCATCCACCTCAGCTCAGCCTATGAGAACAATGCTCATTTTTATGTAGTCAATTTGAGGTTAAGGTGAGAAAGTTATAATGCTGTGGGATATTTGTAAAAGCACAGAGATATAGAGCTTTTTTCTTAAAGGAAAAATTCTTATTCTTGGTCAAAACATGAATTATGAATGACTTTATTGTGTTTCCCAACTTTGCTCTTCTATCATACATAGTCATTAAATTCCATTTTAATGTGGAAGGAGAGAATTATGATGATTAAAATGACTAATTAAAAACATCTAAATTATATTTGGCTTTGGGATATAATCAATCAATCAGCATGTTTTTATTAAGTACTCACCACGTTGTGAACACTGTGTTAGTACTGGAGATTCAAAGACAAAAGAAACAGTCCCTACTGCTAAGGAATTTACATTCTAATGGACATATGTGGTAACAGACTTGGAGTCAGAAAGTCAAATCCCAGCTCATACGCCTATTACTTGTGTGACCCTGAACAAATCACTTTTTTTACCTCAGTTTACCTCAGTTCTGTTTACCTCAGTTCTTCACCTGCAAATTGGGAATAACAATAGCACCTGTCACCTAGAATTATTGCAAGGACCAAGTAAGTAATATACCTAAAGCAAAACTCAGAACACTATATAAATAACACCATTATTATTATCCCAAGACTATATTATATATATATATATATATACATATGCATCTATACATATACATACATACACACACATATATACATGTATATATGTATGTATGTGTGTGTGTGTGTTTCATTCCAATTCTGCCTATTTCTGGCCCTTTCCTGACCTGTTCTTAGTTTTTAAAAACAGTTTCACTTCGGAAGATGAATTTAAGAAGATTTTTTGGACCTGACCTATGTAATCCCAGAAGAAACTCATGCTGGAGGCAGCCCAAGTTAAAATCATTTGGGGATTGATTCACAAGATCTCTCAGAAGGGAAGATGAATACTTGTTAAATTGAATCAGAATTCCAAAAGATTGGAAAAGGTCATAATGTGTGTGAGGGATAGGGAGTTTACAAAAAAAGAAGGTCCAGGAAACATAAGTCATCAATGAATATGTATGCTTTCTTAAACAAATCCACTTATTTGTATATAATCAGAGATTAATGAATTAATATAATCATCCTAAATTATTTCTGTAAACAAAACCAATCTTTTAATTATGATATTCTCCAAGTGTTGTTGTCTGTGAATTATAGACTGCTGAAGTATCCTTAGAATTGAATGGATTGACAGACACATTGTATGTGTGGTGACCATATCACACAAGCCTTGATAAACTGGACTCTTCTCAGCAACGCACAGTTATAAGATAACTCTGCAAGTCTCAGAATGAAAGGAGATATCTACATTCAGAGAAAGATCTATAAAGACCAGAGTTTAAATGAAGACTGAAGCAATACATTCTACCATTCTTTTTCATGTTTGGCTTTGTTTCCTTTTTCCCCATTGTTCACTCCATTGATTACAACCCTTCTATACAACCAGACTATTGTACAATGTGAAAGTATTTGCACATCCTATATATGATTGCACACCACCATGGGGAGGGGAAGGGGGGTAGAAAATTGAAACTCAAGAGACTGTGGAACTGTATCTTGTAAATTAAAAGTAAATAAACAAGTCAATGAAAAAAACCGAATCTAATGGACTGAATAATTATTAGGGGGTAGGGGAGAAAGTGACAGTGGATATAGGAGGTTACAGCACACATTAACTGTGTGTAACATTATAGGAACTGTGGCAAAGAAGTGTATCAACCACAAAAGCCAATAGGTAGGTCATGAGGTAGGCATAAGCGAGAACCAGTGGAGCCCTCATGGGTTTCATTCTTGCCCATTTGATATCAAGAAAACCTGAGGTGTGAGTCCTGGTCTGAGACTGAAGGACAATTTTGGGTACATGTCCTGTGGGAATTTATGGGAAGACAAGAAATTGAATAATGCAGAGAGGCCAGGGATGTATGGGTTGTCCTCTACATTATTGATGGGAATGCCCAGGGGAGGCGGCATGATTCCGTGAAAACTGCACTGACTTTGGTTTTGAAGAATAGAAGTTGAAAAATGTGAATTCAGCCAAGTAACACCTAGGCAGGTCTCTGCCTCAGTTTTCTCAACTGTAAAATATCAAGGTCGAACTAGATAACCTCTGAGATCAATTCTAGCTCTAGAATTTAAGACACCTGGAAACTGCAGATCTCTTGAAGTATTTGATTATAGCTTTAGTCAATATAATTAGCTTTAATTCTTTTTAGGTTTCTAAGGCAGTTGGCAAAACAGGCATCACATGTGTTGGATATATGATACCATTTGTTAAATATTACCTGAGGCCATACTGTACAAATAAATATGAAATTAAAAACTTAGAAAATGAACATTAATAAAACATTTAAAATTATACTAGATGAGTTGATTAAGTCAACAAAGGTTGAATGGCAGATTAGCTAAAAGGAAGCCTCAGCACAGAGGAAGTTTATTTGTTCAATATAAAAAAAAGAAGGAAGAAAAACAAAACCAAACAAACAGCTGCTTTGATGGTTAGTCATCTGGGGAGACTAAGGCTTGATAAGGCTTCTTGGAGGAGAGAAGAAGGTTAGCTCAGGACAGGGAGGAGGAGGAGGTGAGAAGAGAGAAAAGGCCATCTCATGGTTCTGAAGAATTGTATGATAAATATCTCAGGGGAAAAAGTGAACAGAACTTCCTGCCCTTGTCCTCCTCAAGAGAGCATGTGTATAGGACACCAAAGGAGAAAGTGATGCTTGACACAGGAAGACTGTGGCGAAGATGACCTCTTAACAGGCTCCCCATTATCCTTTACACCAACAAAGCCTTGTTGGATTCCTGTTTTCTATCCTGTCAGTGTCTATGACCTCATTATCATCACACTGAAAAACAAAACAAAACAAAACAAAAAGAAGCCAGAGAATAATCCCTATCCCCCCCTTTTCCAGATTTCTTTAGCATCAGAGAGAACCTTTCTTCAGTTGCTTTATAGGATTTGTGCTTTTAGGCAAATGGCTTCCCCCTCTCCCCTCCCATCACTATATAAATCTTAGAATTTCTGTCTTTGGTAACATTGTAAGTGATTTCAAATCTCTCCCCACCATATAATTTCTATTTTAGCTACAAAGGATTGATATTTTCTAATTGAATGTCCCAACTATGAAAAAAATCTTATTATTGGAATATTGATTGCCCAGAGTACATTTGGGAATTTGGACATCCAGATTTTATTACTAGCACATGCTAATAGAAAGCTGTGTCAGAGGTTTTACCCAAAGTAATTTTTTTTTTGTATTTCAGTTTTGAATTTAGTGCAGGAGGTGGCAGGCAGTCACTTAGCCACACAGGAAGCCCCTCATTATAATGTAAACTGGTTACACAGATGAAGTCTGTGGTCTAGAGTGAGTCATTGAGACAGGAAGGCTTGAATTCAAATCCCACTTCAGCCACTTTCTAGCTGTATGAGCCCAGGAAAGACAATCTCTCTCAGCCTCAGTTTTCCCATGCGGCAAATACGGATAAAATTTCTCAGTTATTGTGAGGCTCAAAGGAGATGATCTATGCAAGGTCCTTTGTAAACTTTAAAGTAGCGTTATCAAGGCTAGCTGTTTTAGTTACCATATTGGAGGTTTAAAAAAAAGATTTTCCATGTCCATTTTATTTGTTTGTTTTCATGAAGGGCATCATTCATCTTACAGCATGGACTTTCATGGCGGGTGACAGGCAGATGTGGGCCAGAGGTATTCCCATTCCCATACAAGATAGTCCAACCAGATTAGGATTAGTGATGTATTTATGATACCCATCTCCCTGTTCTGCACGTTGGTCCTGGTGGTTCCCAAGTTTGAGATGAAACCAACCTCATTCACTTCACATTTATTTTGTAGGCTGTTTACATATTCCTAATTAGATATAGATCGTCTCCCCCAATAGGATGGAAGCTTCTTGAAGGTAAGATCCATTTCATTTATCAACATGTGTCTTCTCAGCTAGGTACCTGGCCCAGAGTAAGCCCTCAATAAATGTTGTTTGATGGATTGACAGACTGAATCCTATGAGCTGAAAAGGTATGAATGGAGGGCAGTTTATTGATTTGTCTCCTGCTCTCTCCAAATATACACTGAAGCAAATTGTTTGCTATTTCCCCCCAAGGGAAGGGACAAAAATGGCAAAATGCTATCTCACATCTTTTAAAAATAACACATAGACTAAAAGTACAACTTAGTGTGAGGGGGATTGTTCTTCCTTCCTTCCTTTCTTTTTGTCTTTTACCAAATAAGTATCTTTAATACAAGCCGTTTTAACATGCAAAAGACAAGAAATAGAATTTTGTCATTGTGGAATTTAAAACAAAATTTAAAAGAAATTCTAGTTTTAAAGAAAAACCCATAACACTAGGATATTGTCCTGGAACATAGTACAAAGACATATTTTCATGCACAGGTAACTAAAGTGTTGAAGGTAATAACAGTCTATGTCATGTCAACTATACTTCCCACCCAAGAAAATGAACAGTGTTTTTATGAGTGAGCTCTTTCACCTGAGGAGCAGCCAGGGATGAACAATAGCCAAGTTTGGAAGAACATTCATTGGAATGAGTTCTTATTTTATTTTGTATGTTTTTAGGAGTCTATGTAGGAAACCAATGAAATCTATTGTTAATTAGTCAATGGGCACTTAAGAAGAATTTGCCTGCAAGCCTGCCCATGAGGAACACTCTAATGGGGGAGACAACATGCAAACATTCATATCCTTTCAAGTTTATTCAATACAAATGGGGGGAAAGCTAAGAGTAAAATCACTGTATTTAGTGGAGAGTCTGGGAAAGGTCTCTTGAAGAAGTTGGAATGATTATAGACTAAAAGAAACCAATAGAATCCAAGAAGGGAAGGGACAGGGAGAGGTGAACTTACACACACACACACACACACACACACACACACACACAGATACATATGCACATATATGAATATATACAGATGCATATTTGTATGTATAAATACATGCATAGTGTATATATACATACACGTATATGTGCATATATAAATTATACAGGTATAAACAAAGGGAGAGCCTGCAGGTAGATTTGGAAAGACAGCTACAAATAATGATAATTTCAGGGAATGAGAACTCTCATGGAGTGAAAAATTCTGGCTGGTGATTCAACAGCAGCACCAGCTCTTTGAGCTCAGAAAACAGCTGTGCCCAAGAGGAATTTTAGTGGGATTCTTTGAAGGGAGAAAATGACTCCCAGTAACCAGGAACTAAACTCTTTGGCCACAAATATTTTCTACATGTATATCTCACTACCACTGTACTGTCAGTAGGAGAGGAATTCTTATTCACATAGGGGTGAAGCATAAATCTTCAGAGTTTTCTTAGAAGTCTGGGTCTCAGTGAAATGAGAAAATTTAAGCTTTGTAAATTTGAAGAGACTATATTAATGTCAATTGCCAATGTTACACGGACCAAATTTTACCATAAATTTGACAATTTGATTGACTTGTGAAGGGCTACGATGATATTGCCAACAGGTTACCATAGAAGGGTGATGTAATGGAAGGCTATGTAGAATTAGGGGAGACACTCTTGGATAGAATGCAAGCTGAATGTTCTTCAAAGGGACAGCAAGTGGTGGCCATCCTTACAACACAGGTAAGAAGTCAGATGGAATTGGTAACTGTCAGGTCTTACTGGTAAAGGACACAAATGTGTCCATGAAAAGTTGAGCCAGTTTGTGGTAAAGTATGCCACATGGGTGGCAGAAGTCCAATTAGGATGCCATGAGGGAGCCTCCCTAACCTTTGAAGATGAGATTAGGAAGAAGTCTTCCATCTGGCTCCTTCCAGGGTCACAATGGCTTTACGGTGTCCAAAACAGAATGGCAGGGAGGACCAGTCATTGCTCTGACACTGAATTAGCACTTCTTCTGAAGGGAATGGGAAGAAGTAAGTGACTCAAAGTTAGCACAAAATTAGAACAATCCTGGTCAGAGAGGATGAAGCTACAAAGTATAGGTATTTCAAGAAATGGAATGTCACAAATGATCTAGAAATTCCAGTATCTGTTTTAGGGGCCTAACTTACGCAAATTGGCAAGGGGAAATTGGGACATCCACCTCTTTGTTCAATTTCTTTCAGATTTGCTGCAGTCAGTCTATGATATTATTAATAAGAGTGTGAGAAACAAAATTTGACCCTTTTTTGCTACTCAAATAACTAGAAGTCAAAGGTTAGCAAGTATGTGAAGTTTTCATTAACCTTGAAAGTGCTCTACAAATATGAGCTTTGGTTATATTGTCATTAATTTTATTATTACTAATGATAGGTAACACTTTACATATATTAACTAACATTTATCAAGGACTTACAATGTACCAGGCTCTTGATGGATAAATGTTGAATATAATCAGTAACATGATACATTGGTCTGTATTATTCCTTACATAACAATGAAATGATGCTCTTAGTAACACTGAAAGTACTATGAAGCTATCACCCGTTATTATGTTATTATAATTCATTATATTATTGACTTTTAATGATTCTTAATGAAATGATGACAGGATAGTGTTAAAATATAATCCATTGTATAATATGATAGCATTAATAATCTACTACGTTAATGTAGATTTTTAATTATAATATAACAAAGTCACATTCCTTTTTAATTAAGGTCTCATTATTTGTCTTTTTGAAGGCAAGTAGTAGTAAGTCTTCAAGTTTTGCATCTCTGGAGAAACTCACAGGCCATTATGTCAAACCTTAACAAAACATTGTTAAATTAACAGGGCAGCCAGGGGGTAGAGTAGTTAGAGCCTGGGTCTAGATTGAAGAGGCTTATGTCCAAATCCTGCCTTAATAACCATGTAAGACTGAGAAAGTTCCTTAAACTCTGAGGCTTCTGTTTCTTCATCTGTTAATCAATAAACATTTATTAAAAATACTATATATATTCCATGCATTGTACTAATGAGGGCTCGATGAAAAGGTTAGATTTAATAACCTTTGAAATTCTTTCTGCCATTAGATTAATCATCACATGACTATTTGGATGAATCAAGAATCAGAGTACAAAGATGGTTATAAGCTTTACTATCAAATAGGGTAATTCTAATAGTAGATTGGTAACCAGAATCATTTTGTAAGGATAGTGGAGGCTGAGACATTGAAATAAATTTTTTAAAAAATCACAGTCTCAGATTGGAAGGGACTTCTGCTGGGTTAGGTCTAATCCAAGCCACATGGGAACATGAACCCTTCTACAATCTACTGGACCAATGGTCAACCAGGCTTTTCTTGAAGACCTCCAGCAAAGGGGAACTCACCACATCCTGAGGCCATCCATCACCCTTTAATTGTTAACAAGCTTTATTTGATTTTACCAGAAAGTTGACATTTGCATCTCTGCAAATTCTGCTTATTGCTCCTCCTTCAACTCTTTGGGGTCAAGCGGGACAAATCTGTCTTCCACAGAAAAGTCCTTAGCTCATGGCAATATCTTTGAATCTATTGTTTGTGGAACAGTTTGCCTGAAACAGGTAGTGATTATCACCCAGAAAGCAGACACAGGAGGTCCCATTGGAAGCAAAATAAGAAACCTTTAGGTGGCAACCAAGAGCTGTGGTTATGAATCCGTCATTCTTCTTTTATGAGCATTCCGTAGTCTCCGAGTAGAAAGTGTTCTAAAAATGGGTCTTTGAAACCATACACATGCTGTACACAAACACTGGAAGCAACAAAAAGAGACAACTTATGGCCTTAATTTTTACTAAATGATCAATTAGGACCTTCTTTTAAGAATAATGGAGCCCTGATCTTGAATATGGATTAATGAAAATCATTTCAACTCAAATTGATTTATGGCATTAATTAGCCTGAACACTTAAATAATCATTTTAATCTTCAAAGCAAAGCAAGCCATATTCCAGCTAAATGATGCCAAGCTGAGCATTTGGGGAGTATAATAAATATGTCAGACATCCAAATAGTCATTGTATCATTGAAAACTTGAGGAAAGACAACACAATGCCCCAGAAAAAAAAATTGATTACCTTCTTCATTCTCATATTTGCCAGATATGACACCTTGGCTGATGTGCATGGATGTTGTCTGTCTGGCTTTTCATCACTCTTTCAAATGAAGGTTTATAAATCACATCCATCATGAGCTTTTTGGCTTTGTAGAAAGGAAAATTGAGAAATCTTTTAAAATAGCTGAAAAGGGGATTTTGTAACACATGCTCCATTTTTCTTTAGAGGTGATGTCTTTTTTTCCCATGGCCCTTTTGCATTCATCAATGTAATTGAGGAAAAAAATTGTGGCAAACTTCCTTGTTCAAGAATTACTTCTCATTAATTTTTATTTGAACACATTTTTCCAGGTGGTAATCAAGCATAAATCTACACACATTTATGCCCACACGTATATATACGTGTGTGTATACATACACATATACATACATACACACATGTATGCACACGTATGTATACACACATCTTCTTGATGAGTCTGGTAACTCTTAATAAAAGTGAATTTCCCCCCCCCCCCAATTCATCAAGGTTATAGACTATCGGTAAGTCTCTCATTCAGTACTTACCCACTGATCCTTCCCTTCCTGGGTATACATTCTTAGCCATTGCAGACAAAAGCAAAGCAGACAGATGCCACTCTTGAGGATAGAGGTGATAAACTACAGTGGACAGGGCATTGTGTTTAGAGACAGATGGATGAGTTCAAAACCTGCCTTAGACACTTGCTTTCCAGCTCTCTGACCCTGGGCAAATAACTTAACCTAAATGAGAAACCAAGAGTTTCTCTTATTTTTCTCATCTGTAACATTAGGGAGTTGGATTGATGACCCCTAAGGTCCCTTTTGTCTTGAAATCCATAATATGATATTATGGAACAATCAGGTGCATATCAGTTGTCAACTGACATCTGTCATGACCCTTTTTCTTACTCAGTCTAAACAACCTTAGTCCTCAAACTAATCTCACATGACAATCTCAAAGACCTTCACTATCTTGGTTGCTTTCTTCTGTGTTCATGCAACTTTATTTTATCTGGATGGTGAAGGCTCTTTTTCTTTAAGAAATAAAAAAAATCACTCTCTCTCTCTCTCTCTCTCTCTCTCTCTCTCTCACACACACACACACACACACACACACACACCCCCATTTATTTGATATGGAAGGGGATCTATAGAGCCAGAACTCATTACGTTGGCACTTCCTTGGGTGGGACTATGTTCCCATTGGTCCCTCTCTTTTCCCTCAGGAATCTCCTTCTTCCCCCTCTGGCAAAGAGCTGATGGGAATACTTCTCCAGGAGCATAGGACAACTTCCTTCCATGTCTGCTTAATATTTTGTGGTTGATTCTGACACTAACCCTAACCCTAAATTTTGCCTTTGACACGGAAAATTTCTAAGCACAGAAAATTAAAGAGGAATATTTCCCACTTTCGAAAGTTTCCTAATGCCGTGAGGGTCCAAGAATAATGCTAGGCTAAAATCTGTGGATGGTGTGCCATAGCAGTTTCCTTGAAGAGCCAATATTTCTTCGTGGAGGGTCAGTAAGCATTTATTAAGCACCCGCTGTGTTCTGGGCACTGTTTTAGACACCAAGGAATAGAAATGCAAAATAGAAATAGTCCGTTCTCAAGTAAATTACAGGATTTGAACCCAGGTCTTCCTAACTCCAATTCCAATGATCAACACACTGCCTTTCAAAATAAATACAATATGATTTTGGAGAGAAGGCACTAGCAAGAAGGAAAACTTGGTATGTCAGGAAAGATATATCAAGGCGGTGGTGCCAAAGTTGAGTTTTGAGAATATCATTTATTTTGCTTGGGTAATGTCTTTACAATGTTAATATTTGGGCACATAATTAGGAGATCAAGCTCTGTTAACTACCTGTGTGACCTTGGACACCCCCTCATGGCTTGTGTTTAATTATCTGAAAGATATCACCCTACTCCAATTAGTTCTAATATAGGTAGTAGGCAAGAACATGTCTCAGTTCTTCACCAGGTTTAAACATGACTCTGGTATCTCACTGGGTAGACGGAAATATGTTTGGATTAGCTTAAGGAGACAAATAGCAGATGAGCTCTGGAAACCTAGCCTTCTAGTGAGGATGGAGACTTGGGAAGTAGCTTCAGAGTAGAACATATGCTACATATTAAATGACTGGATAGGATTAAGTGACCCCCTAGACTCCTGCCAGCTCTCAATGCTGTGTTTCTCTGATTTCTATGCATTGCACAACAAGGTCATCTTCCATAGGGTCATTAAAACATCTTTGAGAAAAATCCAGTAGTAGATAGGATGATATTATAGGGACTTTTCATTTCATACAGATTGAACATTATGAGGATTTAGTATATTGACATCTACTAAACCTTTGTTCTGGATTTTTTTATGGGTCATTGTTACATCTTGGAGAAAGTGAACAATGTGATGATGCTCTGAGTTCGGTAGATATTGTGCGGGATTCTCAAAGACATTGTTATGGTTTATATCTGTCCTAAAGGATTTGTTCTTTATCAGTTAAGAGAGGATGTCATATTTCTCTTACATAGGCACTAGATGAGACTTTTTGAAGTTAATTGGGAAGTCCTTTTTTTCCCCAACCCACAGAAAGGTCTTGAATAATTTCAACTGTTTCCTTTCAAAATCTTTAGGAAAAAAAAAAAAGCTAGTCACCATAAGGATGAGCTGCTATATTATCTGGTGGTACTAATCTGATCCTGTGGAAGCATTAGAGTTAATCTGACATTTCTTTAACAGTAAAAATGTAAAAAGAAATACCTTCTTTTTTCATCATCATCATCATCATCATCATCATCATCATCATCTCCTTCTCCTCCTCCTCTTTTCTGCTTCTTTGCCTTCATCTTCTTCCTTTTCAGCTTCCTTCTTTTCTTCTGTTTTACAATACTAAAAAATGAGAGACCTTTCTAAAAATGCCCCCAGACTAATTCTGTGACCCAGAAATGACTTACAATTTCATTAATCCTTTCATCATATTAAAACATTCTTAACATTGGTTTATTATTTGTTATTATTTGCATTCATATGATATAGGTGGAAGGATAGAGATACCTAAGTCATATAGAGGGGAAAAATGTGTGAGAAGGTGGGAGGAATTAAAGGAAGAGGAACAAAGGAGAAACAAAAGGAAAAATTTCCCCTGAGATGAGGAAGATCAGAAAAGTTTAAGAAAAATACCAAGGCTAGAGCGATGGTGGTAATAGGTTGTGCATGTGTTGGGGAATGGAGGGGGCTTGCAGAAAGAAAAATTGTGTGTGTGTGTGTATGTATATATGCTGGTACACACATACATACATATATACATGTGTATAATATATATGTGTGTATACATACATTAATACACACATACGAATAGGAAACAAAGTACAGAACAGAGAAGATAACATGAACAAATGGAATAAAAGTGAAGAAAATGTAGGGTGAGAGCAGGAGCACAAAGGCCAAACAAAGGATTCAAGGAAACATGAAAAGGCCAGGAAGAAGGTCTAGGGGAGAGAAACAAAGGAGTTGGGGCAGTTGAAAACACCAGGACACAAAGAGAAGGAAGAAAGTTTGACTCAGTCCTAAAGAGGTGGACTTAGGAGGGAGGTACAGGGAGAAGCAGCAGTGCAGCCCATGGAGTTCATTTCATTTCAGTTTGTCCCTAGGATTATTTGAATGAAAGATGTAAATTTATGCCAGTATGCATGTTCCAGATGCATTGAGGGAAATCTGGTTGGTTTAGTGGAGGATGATGTCATGGTGCCAAGTATCTTGGAACATTATTGTCATTCTTTGAATTATTCTCTTTTGTAAGTTAACGATATTAACTATTTGTTGAGGATGGTCGTATGAGCCAAAGGATATTTAGCACACTCTTTGAAAATGTTTCTATTTATTCATTCACAGCCTTATTGCTTTGATTTAGAATTTTGTAAAGTTGATTTTAACAACAGATATACTGGGAAATTTTGTTAGTATTCCAGGACTTCTTAAAATATATGAATAAAAAAAGAAGGTTGTGTGTGGGGAAGTAAATTCACTTTTCAGGAGTGATTTAAGATTATAAAGCACTTTACTCACCACCCCATGAAGAAGATAGGCATTATTTCATGTTATAGATGAGGAAACTAAGTGTCAGAGAAGATAAATGATTTCCCTATGCTTCTCTGATCAGTAAGGCTTGGACTGCAGAGAAGGTCATGAGTCTATCCTGACTTCAATCAGTTGGAACATTTTTTTCCACCCAGCTCTCCTGCCTCCTTATTTTGCCTCCTTATTTTCTGTAGCTAGGCTTTCATTAGCGTGGCGTATGGAAACTTCTACCACTAAAACAGATCAGCAAATTATCAATGGTTTATTTTCTTACAGAGTTAATTGCCTGAGAACTTTGAGGTTAAATAATATATGTTGCCATTGGATCAGAGTTGGGGCAAGTCTGAGGCAAGATTTGAAGTCAGGTAGTCTTATCTTTAAGGGCTAGCTTTCTCTTTACTCAGCCACATTACCTCTTTATATAAATGTAAATATAAATTGCTATTACAATCCTCAATTTGTCTAAAAACCCCACACATACAGTGCTACAGAACCTACTCATATAAAAATGGGTATTTATACATGCGTAACAGTGAGCAATAAAATTATTTTGGAAAATTTCCCCTCAGAGAGCTGTTTAAGGCACAAGTTTGACACACTCCATTAGGGAAGAAGGGTTCCTAGAATTGCACAGAATTCTAAACTAAATGATATATGCAGGAAATGAAGTGCATGCCTGCTTGATCCCTTTGGTTTCAGCCAATTCTCTCCAACAGTCTCTGAGAAATTGAATCCATGGAGTGAAGTTTTATGACTTCGACATCAACTTTTTATTTTTTTCCCCAAGTATTCACCTTTGTTTCTCCATGGGAACAAGCCCGTTGTTATGGAAACAAAGTAGAGCAAAATATAGCTGGAGAGTGCCTTCTATGAGGCACTCACCTCCTGGTCCAAGTTAACTACTTAGAGTATCAGCTGGCTTGCCTGACGTCAAGCAGATTGTGGGCACCCAAGACCGATTAAATTCAAATATGCCTCCTGGGACTAGGAGTGAGTCACTTGAGTCAGTGAGACCCAGCCCAGTTGGTCTTCTGGCTCTTGCTCACATGTGACACTCCATCTTTTTTTTTTCCTCTCATTTCCTCATCTTTGTACTAACTTCCCCAAGCCTGAAGTGTTCTCCTTGCTCACCTTGTCCTCTGAGAAGACTCCTCTTCCTTTAGAGTTGACTTCTGTGAAGCTTTCTAAAGGAAGCTCTTCCTGATCCACCCCTCCTCCCAAGGTGATACTTCTTTCTCCCCAAATAATCTCATATCAATTTTGTCTAAATTACATATTTACTTAAGAGCAAGTTCTCGCCCATATTAAAACTCAAGGTCCTTGAGGATACGGACCACTTCTTTTCCCTCTTTGTGTCTTCTAAGCCTGGTACAGTGCTTATTGTAAGTGCTTAACAAATACTTCTGACTGATCTGTCTCTAAGTGGGGATAATATTTAGAGTACCAGCCTTATCAAATGGCTCTAAGTCATTCCACACTCTTGGGGACCCCATTTGAAGTTTTCTTGGCAAAGATACTGGAGCAGTTTGCCATTCCCTTCTCCAGTTCATTTTACAGATGAGGAAACTGAGGTAAATGAACTTGCCCAGGGTCAAATAGTGAATGAGCACCTGAAGCCAGATTTGAACTCAAATAGTTGAAACTTTCTGACTCCACACCTGGCACTCTGTCCCCTGTACCACCTACATGCTCCATCAAATTATAGTGAAGTTTAAATGAAATGCTATATCAAAGCACTTTGAAGACCTTGAATTTATTCTTAGTAATGTAGATAATTTTGACTTTTGTTGCTTCTCCTGGTACTCACAATACTGATGCTTTCCTAGAAGAAATTGGGAAAAGATATGAAAATGTCATAATTAGGGGAAAACATTCTCCCAATCACACATTAGAGCTTCTTTTACAACACTGAAGGTATGCAAATGTGACCATTCTGAAGAGATTAATTAGAGTATAAAGATTTACAGTGAAAATGGCTTCCTGAGAGCCCCTTTATACAGTAAATGAGCATTCCTGGACCATGTATAGGCTTGTTTTGTTCAGGCAACCTCCTTTCCCATGCTGCTTTTCAGAAATGAGGGGCAGTTGTGGCATAGGGGTTAATTAGCTGGGCTCTGGGACAAGAGGACCTCTGTTCACACCTTGCCTGTGACTCAGCATCTGTTGATCTTGGGTAAATCATTTACACTTTCAGTGTAAATGACAGCAATCCACAACTATATATATATATATATATATATATATATATATATATTGTGGAGAAGGAGCAACCTGCCCTAGCAGAGGGAGTAACTTCACCTAGGAGTTCGGTGAAACCATGAAATTCAATGTCTGTTCCTGTCCTATTCAAGAATATGATCATCCTTTCACATATATTCCCATGTTCAATATATATGTATATGTGCATGCATATGTATATGTATATAGGTATGTGTGTGTATATATGTGTGTGTATATATATATATACATATATATATATACACAAATGAATATATATGCATGTATATTTAGGGAGGGGGAAATATTCAGGACGATGTATTGTGCATGACAGCCAAAAAATGGGCTCTTCTTACATGTTAAATCACCCCATTGTTCCCTTCTCACACTACCCAAGTTGGATTGAGCTCTAGGCTTAGGACCAGGAAACCTGAGTTGGAATCCCATCTCAAATCCTTGCTGTGTGACCATAGATAAATCACTTAATATCTCCATTCCTCAGAATACTCTTGGTAAGATCCTTCAGGACAGTCAATGTTTCACTTTTGCCTTTGTAGCCCCAGCACTTAGCACAATGCCTGGGACATAATGAGCAGATATTTTAAAAATGCTTGGTGATTGATTTGTGATTATAAGTTGCTAAGGAGTTGCCACTCCTCATCAAAAGAGGAGGCTTTATTCTGGGAATCCCTAATCCAATGAAACGCAAGGTTCAGACAGGTTGGAGCTCAAATGTACTTATCTGTAAATAGGGTAGGGACATACAAATGATAATGATTATAATTACAATTTTAGGAACACACCAAAAACTGCATTTAAGTTGCACAAGACAGTTTGGTGTAGAACAAAGAAAACTGAAATCGGAGTCAGGAGAACATGTGCTTCAGGTGTGACTGTGGACAAGTCCTTTTACCTCTTTGTGCCATATGTCTTGCATCTGTAAAATGCAGACAATGACAGTTGTAAGGCCTTGACTCCTGGGGGATTGAGACTGATCATTTGCAGAACTTTAGGGTACTGTAGAAGCTTTACCTCTAATGATGAGGAGGAGACTCCTCTTGGGACACCAGGAAGATGACCAGTGTGAATGACCAGAGAGGGCAGAAGGAAGTGATGAGGAAAGGCTAAAAGAGAAGAAGCTAAATCCTTTTAGTATCAGGGTGAGAAAGGAGATGGAGCATTCAGGTACATTGTTCTGGATTTGAAATCTCTAGAAATCAGGTTTTGAATCATGACTGCCCCTTATTAGAGGCATCACCCTGCTCAAGTCACTTATCTCCTCCTGGTCTCAGTGTTTTTATTTTAAAAATGAAGGGGTGTACTAGGTCAGAGGTTTCCAAATTTATTTGACCTACTGGCCCAATTAAAAAAATTACTCAGTGCTCCTCCCCTCAAAAAATCTTCTTTCTTTAACCCTTTAACCTTTTTTGAAATTTACGTAATTTCAAAAATATATTTTTAAAGTTGCACATTTTCAATTGAATAATATATTATAAATCTGTTTTTTCCTCCATTGAAATGTTTATGATGCGATGCTGTATCATGTAACCACATAGTATCACATTGTAAATAATGCATTACAAGGATCTATTCCTGCTGATGCATGCTGGATTTCCCAACAACGTGTAACATGTTTGCCTGACAATACTCGCTTGTTAAGACCTATCAGGTGACTTGACCATTGATTGGTTATAACTTTCATTTTGTGTGTTTATACAGAAAATAATGTAATCACTATAACTTTAACTACACAAGCAATAGATGAAAGACATAGGGATGTTTTTTCAAAATTTTCTTCTCTACTTTCCTTATGCTTCCCCTTATTTTTATTCACTTCCTCCCCATTGCACCTAAGGCTACTACTGCTCCTCCCATTCATTCTAGTGCCCCCAGGGGACAGTATTGTCCACTTTGGGAACCTCTGGATAGTCTTTGAGACCCTTTCCAGCTCTAGACCTAAGACCCTGTGAAATCTACTGTCTGTGCAAGGTTTGCACAAGAGGTGTTAACCTTTGTATGCTCAAAAGCCAGGAAGTGTTGGGCATCTCTAAGAAGAGAATGCAGTCATTCAACAACCTGTTTCACAAGGGCCCAGTTAAAATAGTCAATGATTCCAGTCGTTATAGAAATCATCTCAGAAAAGATCCTTTCAACTGGCAGAGGTTATCTGGGATCATAATCTGGGGCAGATACTTGGACGATTCTCCTATGGCCAACACACCGGGTCCAAGGCTAGGCTATGGGTAGAACAGGATTAACCCCGCACCCCCCTGAATATTAACAACTGATATTCTTCTGAAATCTGACATTCATCTGAGAGAGCATGATCTATAGATTCTGAAAGTACAAATTTGTCACTTAAGCATTCCTCTTTCAAGACTCAGAATAATGTAGTATGACAGATGGCTTTTATTTATTAATGCTGGAGGAGACTTGGGATTAGTGAAATTGATATTGATAAGAAAAGAAGAAATGAAGTGAAAGAAAGTCAATGAATCTTTAGAAATAAACAAAAGAGAGAAGAGGGAAGTTCAGAAGGGGACATAGAGAAAGAGGGGAATGTTGGCACTACCATGTTAAGTCTGAAGCATTAAAAAAAAATAGAATAAAGCTATTAAAAAATAAAAATATCCTCCTCCATTTTTTAAATAATAGGGCGGCTCAAAAATTTTGATGCTGTTTAAAAACAGCACTAGGACTCTTGGGACACCTGGTACATGACAATTTCAGTTTTGAAAGGAAAGAGTTTCACCAAGAAGGACTGAAAGAGGAAATGAGAAATGTTCCCATGCACTTCCTTTTGGTTGTTGCCAAAAAATAAGGTTAAGCCTTTGGGAGGGCAAAATCTGAAATACAGAATCATAAGGTTGGGAGGGACTTCAGTGGCAAGCTGAAGAGACTCAAAGGATCCTAGATCTGGAGGAAACTTAAGGTCATTTTGTCCAATCCACCTGGGATCAACCATCTCTCCATGGCATCTCTGAAAAGTGACCATGAGGACTTTACTTGAAAAGCTTCAGTGAAGGCTACTGGCTCTCCCCCTCCCATAGGCAGGCTTTTATTCATAAAGGTTTTCTTGGGAAGGACTCAAAATCTCTTTTTTTCCTCTAAATTTATACTCACTGCTTGGCCATACAAGCTTATTTCTGGTTGAGGGATTAAGTAGAATGGCTACATTCCCTTTTGCCTGAGGCAGCCCTTCCAATATTTAAAGACAGCACTCATATCCTCTCTCTGTCTACCCTTCTTCACGTTAAATATCCCCAGTTCCTGAAACTGATATTCCTATGGGACAATCTCCAAGCCTGTCAGCATCCTCAGGTCCTCCATCTGCTGAAACATGCTCTCCTCTCTACCTTCATGGTCACATTCACCAAAGAACATACAACTTTTATTTTCGAGCTGGTTTGTTATAGAACTGAAAAGTGGTTACTATATGTTACTATAGAAGTCTGATTCTCAATTTCCAGATGACGAAAAGAGGGACAAGGAGCTTAAGTGACTTGCAAATGTGGATCATTATTATTATTATCATTATTAATTTTGGTGCTGTTAGTGGCAATGGGCAGAAGTTTTAAGATTTTTTGTTAAATCAGTACTCTATTCAAGATCACAAAATTAGCATCTTATTTGGATTTCACATAACCAGAATCTTATCACTATACAGGCAGAAATCACTTTCCTTTGGAAATAAAGCCTATATTTGGAACAAAGCTTCTTTTTTAAAATTTTCTAGTGAAATCTATCTTCTACCTAGGTGCCAAACTGAAACTTTAAAAAACAGATCTCATAATATTACATCCTTATGCAAAATTCTTCAGTGACTCAGTGTCTCAGAGAGAGGTATTCTTAACCTTGTTGTGTATAATAGACTCTGTTCCCAAAGAGTTTATTGAAGCCTCTGGATCACATCTCAGAATCATGTTTTTAATTTCACAAAATAAAATATGTAAAATTACAAAGAAAACCAATTCTATTGAAAAATAGCTATTTATTCATACATGTGTATGCATTTATGAGTGTAATGTGTTTTTTAAACAAGTTCACAGATCCCAAAGCAAGGATCCCTGCTCTAGAATAAAATAGAAAGTCCTCTTCTTCACATTTCAAGTTCTTTATAATGGTTCCCAATCTACCTTTCCCATGTTTTACATCCTATTGCTTTCCTTCCATACACTCTCCACTTCAGTCAAATAGTTTCCCACACGTGACGTCCACATTCATTGGAGTCTTGGTAATCACGGTCTCTGTTATTCCCTTACTCCTTAGTTCTACTACTTAGAATTCCTAAATTCCATCAAAGCATGGCTTCGGGCCCCCTATCATACAAGGCCTTGCCTGATTCACTCAATTGGTCCTTTTGACCTCTAGAATTTTGTATTATTTTGCTTATATTGTGCTTTTATTTACCTGCAGACATGTTACTGTAATGGAATCTGGAGATCTTTCCTGCTCCTAGACACTGTGATAGGCTTAAGTGACTCTGAGAATATTCCTTGATTTGAAAGAATACTCTGCCCCCTAATAGGATGAATGTGATCACGTGGACCCAGTGGCGGGAGGTTTGTTTTTTGCGAATGGCCACACCTCGTTACTTTGTAATTGGACAGTGGGTCAAGAGGGCTGTGACATTCTCTGATGCAGGAGTAGGCTATATATATGCCCTGATGTGAAGTTTACTTTGGGGCTCATTTTGAAAAGAGTTGTGTGATTTGGCCAGATGAGACTCTGGGCAGCCGTTGAGCCCCTGGCTTTGAAAACCCCAGATGTTGATGCTTCCCTCTCTGATAATTTGAATAGGTAATGGATGTGATGGTCAGATGGTTGGAAGCCCATCTGCAGATCTGTTTCTTGGTCTGCTTGTAACTCATGTTTGTAAGTTGTGCTTGTAACTTGTGCTTGCATTCTATGGAGTTTAGGGTGCTGACCTTTTCCCCTGAACTAGGTAAATGATATGTTTCTTTGATTAAAGTAAGATTGTTAACCCATTTTGAGTTGCTTTTCTTTAGTAAAGCAGATCTAAGAACCTGTGCTAGCAGCCATCCTGTTGTCTATTCCTACAAACAAAATACATCAACTCCTTGAGGGTAAACTGCTCCATTTTGAGCTTGCATCCCAGGCCCATCAGAATGCATTGTTCACAGTAGGAATTTGATTATTGAATTGATTTCAGATTGGTGCCTTTCTATAAACTTCCTTCTCAAACCAATCTCCTGTTTTACTTAGATACGAAACTGTTTCAAATCAAATCAGGGATAATTAGTGAGCGCCTCCTATCCACAAGACACAAATAATTGAGCAAGTTGGAAAGCTTTGATATACAGAACCAATTGTGTTAAATAAGCCATTTGAGAGATTTATACAAATTTATTTTCCTCCAGTTTTTCTCATCTTCTCTTTTTAAAGGATCATTTTTAGAAATGTAACCCTGTTTGAAAGTGTGATTATAACAGTTACATTATATTATGAGATAAATATGTTAATATTTTATTCAAAACCCATCTAGTAAATGCTACTCAAGAGGATTTCCAGAAGGCCCACAGAAAGAGGGAATGTGTTTCTGTTGGAGATTTGATTATTTTGTCATTAGACTATAACAGAACCATTTTTTTTTCTAAAATTCTGTTTTAAAGACCTGGGTTTTTAACTTCTAACAATGAGTAGCAAAGTCAGAATTAATAGATATGGTCTTAAGTCTATCTCTATTTCTGTCTAATTCGTATGTGTGCATATTTTGTTTGCAGAACACTTGGGTATATAGAAAGAGAATTATTACTCAATATCTCTTTCGCTAATTTTAGTACTTCCTCTTAAAAAAAATCATGAGTCATTTCCTTTGTGTGGGTATTGGTGACTGGAGTAAAACTCCAGGCAGTGCTGCTGAGGTCAGACAGGTCTGAGTTAAACATGAATCCGTTTCCACTTTCAGACTTCATATCAACTCAAAGAACTTCATTTATGATGTCAAATGGGTGATTTAGGTATAGCTCCAAACAAAGCAGAAGTGCAGATTCCACAATAGTGCCACGGGCTGTTAGCTAGCATTCCCTAGGCCACAAGAAAAGAAATGGCGAAGTTTTCAGGCTGACCTTTGCCTTTGACCATGAGATCTTCAGAATGCTTCAAATACATATTCTCATTATAGCTTTATAACAATCATGGGATACTGACATCGCAGGCCTTATTATGCCCACTTCGTTGACAAAACTGAAAGCCAGACAGTTTGTAGGACTTGCCTAGAGGCACACAGCTAAACTGTGCTGGATGTGGGATTTCAACACAATTCTTCCAGATAGAACAGCATTGATCGATCGACTTTTTCACGGTCATCCAGAGTCCTACAAAAGGATACATTCAATAGCCGAAGCATGTCAAAAAGAGACACCCTTAAGCTTAGACTATGCATCACCATTTTTGTCTCTGTGCTCAAACTGCTGCCTCAGCCACTTCGCCTGAAATCTAGACCCAACGAAGCCAAGATTCCCTTAGCTCAGAGAACCTTCCTTGACAAGTGACTTTTCCATTTTCTTACCTCCTATAATAATATCTGACGCGTCAAGTGTTAAACACATTAAAATAGTAAAGTTATGTATATGTTATAAAATTATGAAAAGTATTTTAAAATGATTAAATTCAAAACTTTAAAGTTGGTAAACTCTTTACACGCCTTGTCTCGTTGAGTGTTTACAACAACCCAGTGAAGTTGTTGCTTTTATCTTCACTGAATAGATGATGAAACTGATCTTCAACAGGGTCAGGTGACTTGCCCAGGGTCACGCAGACAGTCAGTGTCAGACACTGGGTTCCAGTTCAAACATCTTCTCTCCTGGCTCTAGGCCCAAAACTCTTCCCACTCTACCATGTTGCTTCCTTGGTTAAACAGAGGATTTTAAATCTGCCTGGGAATGTCAGGCTGTTTGTCCAGTCCCTGAAGGCATAGTAGGCAGCCATCTGGAATGAATGCATCTTTGTCAAAAGAAACAAACATTTATGCTGAAGCTTGGAAGATGATTCCTCCGTATAAACTTATGTAAGCTTGAGAGCTTTTGTACAGGCCCCTTATTTGGCACTTGTTGCAGGCTTCCCAGTCATGTCATTTAATTTTGGGAACATGTATGATGTCAGAGACACTGAATTTCAGACCCATCAGGGGGCTGGGTGGCCTTCAGTTTAACCCATGTACCTGAATAAGAATGGCCCTTATAACTTCTCTTCTAAAACATTATGCCCTAACCTTGGTTTTTTTGGCCTCTAGGCTAATTCTCTCTCTGGATGACTTCCTTCCTTCCTTCCTTCCTTCCTTCCTTCCTTCCTTCCTTCCTTCCTTCCTTCCTTCCTTCCTTCCTTCCTTCTTCTCTCCCTTCCTCTCTCTCTCTCTCCCTCTCTGTCTCTTTCTGGCTCTCTGACTCTCTGTCTCTCTTGCTCCCTCTCTCTCTCTCTCTCTCTCTCTCTCTCTCTCTCTCTCTCTCTCTCTCTCTCATATTGCTCTTATTATTGGGAGTTTGTCCTTGCACTGAGTGAAAATCTACTCTTGCAACTTCCCTCACGGTTCCTGGTTCTACTGTCTGGGGTGAAAAAGGTAGAAAAATTCTAGTTTCCTTCTTCTTCATGACAAGCATTCCAGTGTTCCAATGCACCTACATGTCGTCCTGCTCCAACTAGAGTGCCAGTTGCATGAATGGGAGCATCTGTTTTTCTTCTGCATCTTCAGTGTATCTATTGCTGCATCCTACATGTTTCAGGTACTGATGCTTTGAAGAAGCCACTTCCTTCTTTCTGGTGTCCAATTTCTAGCTCTCAGATACATCAGAATAGTGCCCATTTTCTTAAGCTTGCTCCCTCTGAGACCTTTAGCCAAATGTCTACATTGTTGCCTATTTGTACTAAACTCTGTCCCTCTTTGCTTTTCATGTTTAGAACTTGCAACATTATGTCCTGTCTCCTTTTCCTGCCATTTCTCCACCTCATCCAAGATGAAGACTTGAATATTTTGTTTTAATTAACAATTCCCCCTCAACCATGCAAGTGAGGTGAGCTCAGTCAGATTTCTACATTACATAAAATCCAAAGGAGGTGGCCAGTATGAGAGAGGGGAGAGATGACTGGACTGTGTTTGTTCTGGGATAAAAAGAAGGAAAAACAAAAACAGAGATGGGTCTCATTTTGTCTGTTTGGTTTTTGTTTTTGTTTTTTAGTGGATGCCAAGTTTGTGAAGATTCAGAAATGAGACACAAACACTGGGAAGAAGTTGTTGGGATCTTAGGCTTCATTTGAAAAGTCACAGCTTCCAGGAATAGGGAGGTGGAAGTTCCTCTGAATTCCAAGATTGTCTAATCTCATCTTGAGGACTGTGTTCATTTCTGGGTACCATGATTTAAGAAAGGCCATGACAAGATGGAGGCCGACCAGAAAGTGATGAAGGCTTGGAGGTCATACCAAAGAGAAATTGGTTGAAGGGCCTGGCTAACTTGGAGGAGAGAAGAGAGGATGGTAATCCTCCAGTTTTTGTAGGTCTGTTAGATGGAAGAGTGATCTCCTTCCACTTCACTTCAAAGGGAAAAAAAAAACCATGATGGGAATTGCAAAGGGACAAATTTACACTTGATGTATAGAAAAATTAGGCAGGTAGGTGGTGCAGTAGACAGAGTGGTGGGGCTGGAGTCAGGAAGACCTAAGTTCAAATCTAGCCTCAGACCCTTACTAACTGGGTGACCCTGGGCAAGTCACTTCACCCTGTTTTCCTCAGTTTGCTCATTTGTAAAATGAGCTCACAAAGGAACAGCATACCACTCCAGTAACTTTGCCAAGAAAACCCCAAATGGGGTCAGGAAGAGTTTGATATGACTGAAAAGACTCAACAACAAATAGAAAAAGATTCTAAAAATGAGAACTGTCTGAAAGTGAAAGGGTTGGCTTTAGCTCAGCTTCATTGGAGGCATCCAGGCAGAGGCTTGGCGGCCACACGTTGGGAAGGTCACAATGGAGATTCGATGGCCATTGGGTGCCCTTCTAATGTTTAACTCTGTGATACAACAACATGGATGTGGGAAAGTAAAAGGAAAGAACATAACACAATAGACATTTAGGTGGTGTAGAGAAGAGTCAGGAGGACCTGAGTTCAAATCACACTTTAAACCCTTACTAGCTGTGTGACCTTGGACAAATCATTTAATTGCTGATTGCCTCAGTTTCCTAAACTGTAAAATGATGATGATAAAGATAACATTTACCAAGGTTTTTGTGAGAATCAGATGAGATAATGTTTGTAAAGTGTTTTGCAAACCATATAGCCCTATATAAAATTATTGTCATTATTAATTATTGTTATTAGTAGTAGTAGTAGTAGTAGTAGTAGCAGCAGCAGTGGCAGTAGTAGTAGAAGTGGTGGCGGTAGTAGTAGCAGCAGTAATAGTAGTAGTAGTAGTAGTAGTAGTAGTAGTAGTAGTAGTAGTAGTAGTAGTAGTAATAGTAGTAGTAGTAGAAGTGGTAGTAGTAGTAGTAGTAGTAGTAGTAGTAATTGTAGTAGTTGTAGTAGTTGTTGTTGTTTAGTCCCTTTACTAGCCTCAGCCTCAGTTTCAAGGGCAATTCCAACGTTATAACACTGCAAGATTAGAAGGTGCAAAGTGATGAAACCTTTGCGGGGTTATTGGAGTATCAAAACAGATAATGAATGTAAGATCCTCAACAAAGCTCAAAGTATGATATAAATGCTGAGATAACTGGTCACCAAAACTTGGTCTTTCCCGGGCTCCATTCTCCGAGTTACATAATGGACATTTCAAACTGGGTGTTCTGGGAATATTTTACACCCAGAGCAGAACTCATAATGTTTCCCTTCAAACTTGGGAGCAGGGACTCCTTCATGTGTTCTTTGCATCCCCAGCACCCAGCAATGCCTGATGCGTAGTATCAATCAATCAATTGACATTTATTAAGCACCTATTATGTGCTAAACAAATGCTTATTAGGTATATTTGGGTTAGGCTCATTGTCTATTTCAATGCACAGGAAGATATAATTTGGTTTTTTTTTATTTTTGATGATTGAAAAGTATTGGGAAGTCAGATTATCTTTTGTAGACCCATAAATGGACCACTCAAATAGCAAATGGGGTAGGGGACTGGGACTGTCTGTGTCTCATCCTATTCCTATAAAATGTTCTGTTTCTCTTTAAGTCTCTCTCTCTCTCTCTCTCTCTCTCTCTCTCTCTCTCTCTAGCTTTTTTTGGAGGAGGGAAAGGTAGTGAAATTGGGTTTAAGTGACTTGCCCAAGGTCACACAGCTAGAATGTGTTAAGTGTGTGAGGTCACATTTGAACTCAGGTCCTCCTGACTCCAGGGCTGGTGCTCTATTCACTGTGTCACTTAGATGCCCTGAGTCTCTATACTTTAAGAGCTTTTCATTCCATGTCCTTTGGAGGTTATAAATAGCCAGGACGACTGCATCTATTTAAAATGTTATTCTTAAGTTTCCTTGGGTCAATGTTATGTCTGGGAAATTATGGGCAACAGTTTGGTCTGTAATAATGGTCTCGTTTCAGGAGAGTTTATTTATTGAATTCTCAAGGATATTTTCAGGCTTGTATTTTTAGCTTGGGGATTCATCATTGGTTAATTTATGATTGCTAGAGAGGAGAGTTTATGGTCACATGATCATGCCACTCTAGGTTCACAATAGGTGTCAAAATTGCACAGCTTTCAGTTTTGACCATTTTCTGGAAAATATGCATTTATTAGTGTTTTATTATCTCATTATACTCTTATTCAATGAAATTCAGAATGGAAATGGTCTTGGGACAAGTGGCTACCTTGCTCTCCTTATATCCATGTATACATAGATGCCCATATAGATATATGTATACATACATAGATACATGTATAAATTTACATAAATTTATATACACATATGAATTTACATAAATACATTTGCATACAATGAGAGCTTTATTACATGCCTAGATCACATAAGATACTATCATCTACAGTCTAGATAGGAACGGATAGACAGGAGCCTGGAGAACTGGAACGTGTGTGTCTTCTTTATGCTGATCTACCATGGGGTTGATGGTGATCTTTTCCATTGTCTGCAAATAAAGAGCTTTTGGCCATTTAAAAATGGCTCAACAAAGCATCTGTGTGCCTTTTTCCTGCATTTGCTTCTGAGGTTGAAGGAATTCTTTACTTACAGCAAGTAATGCCATGTGTCTGGGGGGAAGACTTACATCTGCCTCCTCCATTTGGCCCCCAATTTGGCCTGATGTTCTGATCCTCTCCATTATTTTCTGTTCTAAGTGGATGGAGTAGAACTTGTGATTTGACAAAGGAGCCTGAGCCGTAGAGACCCAGGAGCCCAGAAAAAAAGACGGAGTGTTGCGTCCAGAGGGGCGGTGAAGCCTATGATTCAAAGTTTCGGAGATGTAATTGTAAGGGCTTTGGGCTTGACGATGGTGGGTTTCATCGTATGTAAGAACTGAGCTAATCAATAATAACCTAATTCTCCTCCCACTTCTCCTCCAGCCAGATAGGACTATACTCTCCAGGTGCTAGAAACATGCTTATATGTTTGTTCTTGCCCTATCGGTGGAGCACATTTCCCTATTTAAAACCGAAACTGATAAGAAGTGCTTATATGGAACTGAGGTAGCAGTCATTGGACCCCAAAATAGGGTAACACGATTGGTAGGGTCTTGAGCCAATGGCAGAGAAGAGAAAAGATCTCTCCAACCCCTTCAGGTACCCAGAATACTGAGGGAATAGAATGGCACAGGTCTCTCTCTTGGTGGGGAGGGGGGGTTTGGGGGAGCTCAGAACAACCCACATCATAGATAGGATGTTCTGCACAGCATTGACCTAGTGATCAAAATAATTGTTTAAAACAATATTAAATGAAAGTGTTGGTGTGTCAGCTCATCATTGGCAAGGTAACTAAAATATGATTAGGAACAAACAGGAGGACAACCATGTTCCATACACACATAATACATATATACATACTGTATGGACACACACATTTTTGAACACATATAATAATAGCCCAGAGTCTCAATTTTCTCATCTTAAATGGAGTTAAAACAAACTTACAATTTCAATTTCATTTGCTTGGGTTTCTAAAGTTCTTTGTAAAATTTTTTTAAGGGAATCAGGTAGAAATAATGCAAGGATAAGTCAATATCCTGCCATTATTCTTTTGTATTTAGTATTTTGTGGATTATTGTTTGGTTGGAAAATAAACTGCTTTTGAAAATTAAATATTCTCATTAAAACTGAGCATTATAAGAGAACTGGGATGCACCTTCCTCCCCTACAGGTCCACTGAAACCATTGTCAGCCTGATTCTAGAAATAGGCAACATGAGATGGATGGTATGGGACTCCTCGGTTTCCCGCGGGGTTTTAATTTCTTCTCCAAGGGTCTGTACTGGGAACCCTTTTATTCCATATCATTTGGAGATGACAAATATCTGATATGGTTATGTCTCTTACAATGTTTTTCTTAAGTTTGTTATGGAGGTTGGTGTGTGACATTTGGGTGTGTAATGGCTCTGGTGCACTTCTTACTGTTATGCTCACTCAGGATAAGAAGCTACTGATGCACTAAGATTAGACTGCTGGACAAAACGTCCACGTGGAAATGATCACAGACCCATTGGAGCACTGAGAAGATATTCTCTTCCTCCTTTTTGTGTCAATGGTGTGTGAGGGAACCTTCCTTCTTTTCACAGAGAACAGCAGCCCCCGGAGTTTCCTGCCCCATGAGCTCTCCCCCCCAAACCACACCCTCACTGCTGTCTCATATCCTCTTTCACCCTTAAATCACCTACCTAGATGGCTGAGTGTTGATGACAATGCAAAATAACATCTCTAAGGGCAGTCGAATGAAAGTATGGAGCGTCTCCATCAAAGGGCAGAGACAGGGAGAGAAGCTTCAAAGAAGAAGTGAAAACTGTTGTCATTTTATGGTGCATGGCAAGGTCATCTATGCAGGATAGAAATGGCACTGGAGAGATTTGACGCAGAGCATGGGTTGTCATGCTATGACACAATCAGCAAAAAGTCATTGAGTTCAAACTTTCAACAAACACTTGTTGAGTGTCTTGTATATACAAGGTGTTGTGCTAGAAGAAACAAACATGGGGAGAGAAGTCTCTCTTAAGGAGCTTAAAGTCCAATGGGGTGAGTGGTTGAGGAGAATCGCCCTGAGTACAGATAAGTATAATGCAGAGTAAAATGAGATCATGTCCCAGGGGATATACAGACAAAATGCCACATGCAAACTGGTGGAGAGAGAGCAGTCTCAGCTAGGGCCTAGCAGGGACAACTCCGTGGTAGCACCTCAGCTTGGCCTTGAAGAAAGTACCTGTTTGGCCTGGAAGAGGCAAGGAGGTATGAGCCTTTGGGATAAGATGGAGAACAGCTAGGCATCTTGTTTGTGAGACCTGAGACTCCTGAGAATTTGCAAGGACTTCAGAGCCATGGTGAATTCTGTTCCTTGTTTCAAGTGTCCTGGAGGCAATGGGGTAGAGTGAAGAGGTCATGGGGGTTGGTACTCGAGGATCTGGGCTCAAATTCTCCTTCTGCCACTTAGTACCTACAGGAACTTAGGTAGATTATTTAATTATATTGAGCGACAATTTCTTCATTTGCAAAAGAAAGGTTTTGGATAAGGTGATCTATAAGGTCCCTTGTGGGCTGCTGGGTGCTACAGTCGAAGGTACCCAGGCCTTCAATTGCTCTACCCCCCGAGTCCTCTGCATTCTAAAAGGACAAACGCAGTCATTAGTAATGAAACGCTTAATATGGATTACAGTCACCATCATCCTTAAAAGATTATGAATGATCTTTGATTTTTATGTAACATTATTTTTCAAATATATCCTCTTCAGCCAGAGAACCATCCCTTGTAATCAAGGTTAAAAGAGAAAGAAAAAAGTTGAGCAAAACTCACCTACCCTTCATCTAAGTGACAGTATACTCGATGTATGTCAACCCCCTCACTTTATTGTGAAAAATCTGAGTCACAGAGAAAGCTAGAGGCTTCTCCAAGGCCACACAAGTAGTAAGTAACAAAGTAGAACTTGATCTCACATCCTAATACTCATATTCAGTATTATTCTCATTGTGGGACATCCACAGTATGTGGATACTGTCACGGTATCCACCTCTTCAAAGAACAGAGGAAGGCACCTTTTTTCATCTCTTCTTTCCATCAATTTTGGTCATGCTAATTACAGAAGGTTAAATTCACAAGGTCTTAAGGGTGAGGGAATAGAGTTAGTGAAAATGGGGTTTCTTTAAAGTTGATTGAAAAATAATAGAAGAGATAGGGAGTGCCTTCTGGGAGTGGAGCCAAGATGGCAGCATAGAAGCAGCAGCATCCCACAGCTCCCATGCAGCCACCCTAAACACCCATAGAAATATGACTCTGGACAATCTCTAGGACTCTCAAACTCAAAAAAAAAAATACAGAAAGCACATCTCTTGTGGAAGGCAGCTCGGCAGCAGGGGATCATCGAGGAAGGACAAGAGCTGAGGCCCTGGCCAGTCCATGGGGCAATAGGAATGAGCCAAGCCGAGCTGCAGTCAGTCTACAAGAGAGAAGATCTACAGCTTCCAGCACCTCCACATCTACGAAGGTGTGAAAATAGGGATTAAAGAAAGGTGTGAAAAACAGGGATTAGAGAAAGGCAGCTGGCTGGAGGGACTCATCCCACAGGTCTGCAGGCTGGAGCCAAGAATAGCCCAGCCTAAAACCTCCATGTGGCCAGGCTCCAGGGCGGCCTGGAGTCGCTGAGCCTCCCAAACCACAGCATGAGTCTACTTCAGAGAAGATATAAAGCTCCTAGAGCAAACTGCATAAGCCAGGATTAAAGGTCAGTGAAAGTGAGTGAAGCTTTCAAACTAAACTTGGGGGAGAAAAAGCAGTTCGGCCAATCTACCCCCAGGGCAAGGAAGCAGTGGGGGAAGGGCAGAAATGGCTGTAAACATGGATGCCCCCACTGGGCTGCTTCAGAGACCCTGGCCTGCAGACTCTGCAGTGGGGGCTGAATCAATTGATCAGGGCCAAGTGCTCTTGCATTGAGTGGCCTGGATCTGGATTGTGGTCTTGGGTGGTGGTCCTGGGGTGCGCTTTCAGCAAGCCAAAGCTGGGGTGCTTGCAACACCCCCTAATAGCTCTGGCAGCTGGGGAAACCCCAGCGATTTGGAACAGAGCTTTCCCCCCAGGAAGCAGAGTTTCACAGTGCTAAAAAAAAAAAACCCAACCAATTAATTGACTGGCCAACATGAAGAAAAGAAAGCAAAATAAGAACAGCAATAAAACTCTAGAATCCTTTTTTGTGGACAAAAAGAATCAAAGCATGGAATGGGAGGAAGA
>CM053597.1:8762129-8785591 GCA_028646575.1 Pseudocheirus occidentalis | reverse complement strand
CATCATCATCATCATCATCACCATCATCATCATCATCACCATCATCATCATCACCCTCATCATCACCATCACCATCATCCTCATCACCACCATCATCACCATCATCATCATCACCCTCATCACCACAATCATCAAAAATCATCATCATCACCCTCATCACCACCATCATCACCGTCATCATCACCATCATCATCATCATCATCATCATCACCATCATCACCATCATAATCATCACCACCATCATCACCATCATCATCATCACCCTCATCACCACCATCATCACCATCATCCTCATCACCCTCATCATCACCACCATCATCACCACCATCATCACCATCATCATCATCACCGTCATCATCATCACCATCATCATCATCATCATCACCATCATCATCATCACCCTCATCATCATCGTCATCATCATCACATCATCATCACCCTCATCATCACCATCATCATCATCATCATCACCCTCATCATCATCATCACCATCATCCTCACCCTCATCATCATCACCCTCATTATCACCGTCATCATCATCATCACCATCATCATCGTCATCACCATCATCATCATCTCCATGGTATCATACTTGAGATCTCAAACGAGGAGGGCTCAGTTTGAGGAAAGGCATTTCTGCTGGGGTTGCAGAATGCTGAAAACTTTGGAAACACATGGAAATAATAAGGACATTGTAGGATATACTTTTTTTTTAAACTGGGAGCTAGAGTTGAGGTCAGAAAGGAATGACTAGTACCAGAGCTAAAACCAAGGTGGGGTGACTAGAGCTTTGCTTGTGGGTGCCTGATTTTAATGGGCCATTAAAATCCAGAGAAATGAACAGAGTTTATCAATTAGTTAGCAAGAATGACTTAAAACTGGGCAACTCCCAGACAACCTACTTCCTTCCCCTCTGGTAGCCATACCCAAAGTGAGTTCCTTCTTTCCCCAAACCTGCCTCACCCTGTTCCCTTCCTTCTCTTTCACCAGAAACAGTCTCTCATCATGAGGTAGATATCTTAGCCTGAGGTTCCATTTCAGGGAGTTTGCACTACACCACCGGTTTGTACCTTTCCTGGCACAAAATGGAGCTGTTTGGACTCTTAGAAGAATGTGTCTTAAACCAAAGATAATTAGTGCTAAGGAACTAATTAATGTCTTTCTAAGCAAAAACTTTGATTTGCTTCTTTTTATTCCTTCCTGTGTCAGTAAAAAGGGTATAAATGAACCACAATTCACTCATGCTACAAATGAATAGCAGAACACATGAGCTGCAGAATTAGAGTGGAAAGCCCCTGAATTTGTGATGGCTTTATGTATTTTAATTCAAACTTCTTGGGCTGTGGGTGACAAAGGACCAGGACAGAAATTGGCCTTTCTGGGACCAGAACATCTTAGGTTTGGAAGGAACATCAGGGACCAGAGAGTCCAAGCACTACCTGAGTAGGAAGGCTCTCTCTAGAATCCCTGAGAAGTCATCTTTCAGCCTTAGCTTGGAGACCTCCCATCAGGGGAAATCCCAGTCTCTCTGCAGCCAGACTTTCTGTTCAATAATAGCAGAACAGGAAATGGGTGACAAACTTCTTGTTTCCTGTTCCTTTCTCATTCATTGTAAATGAATTAACTATGCTGGTTAAAATATTTGGTACTTTTCCCCTCTCTTTCCTCACCAAGAAGACAGATATTCCAGATTAAGAGAAGGTTTGGAGTTCCAGGAGCTGTTTCTAAGGAAAGGATTCTCGACATCAGAGGCAGAAGGAGAAAGATGGGGTGTGTATGTAGATTTTTTTTGCAGCCAAGAACTACAGAGCCATAGAATTCCCAGAGCTATAAGGGAGCCCAGGCATCAACAAGGCTGCTTCCTTCTCTACTGGAGGAAACAGAGTCCTAGATAAGGGTAATGGCTTCCCCAGAGTCCCACAGCTAGACACTGATATCTATGTTGGGTTTGGAGCCAAAGGACCAGGGTTTAAATTTCAGCCCTACCACTAACTGCCTGTGAACCTTGTTGCTTAACCTCTGGGGGTCTCATTGTCCTCATCTCGACATTGGAGGGTTGGAATGACTGGCTGCTAAATTTCTATCCGACTTTAGATGAACTACACTAGTCTGGAGTTCAGGACCTAGCTTGGGTTAAGTTAGCAAATATATAATTCTTTAAGGCTCCTCTTTTGATCCTCATAATAGCTCTGTGAGTTATATGTTCTCTTCCTGATTTTACAGTTGTGGAACCTGAGGTTGAGATCAATTAAGTGACTTGCCTAGGGTCAGAGAGCTGCTCAGTGGTAGGGGCTGGATTCAAACTCAGGACTTCCTGACTTTAGAGCTCACCACACTAACCACTTGAGACCATGACCTCGTTTTTGATTTATAGACTTGCTCTTTTGAGTACACCAGGTCAATATCCCAGCTGGGATTTGACCCAGATGATTCCTCAAGGTTCTGGATGTGCCTGAGTCAGCTTCGCTGATATTTCTGCTGATGCCAAAGGCTGGACATAAATGCTTATAAGCTGGCAGGACAGTCTTTGTGGCTGGACAAGAGTCTGCAGCCTCAGAGGGACAATACTAGAAAAGATTTTTCTTCCTTAAAACAAAGGAAAAAAGAAAGGCAAAGCAAACAAATTCATAACAGTTAAATGAAGAAGATTGACCCCAAAGCTAATTTCTCTAATGAACTATTATGGCAGTTTAAATACAGATTCCATACTTGTCACTCTGTGCCACAGACCTCTCTGTGGTTTATTCCACTGATTTTGTCACCTAATAGTGACAAGGGAGTTAAATGTTTCCACCTGATGTGCTTGGCATTGATGGTCACTGTGGGTAAACACAGTGCAGCAGATATTGCTCAATGTAGGAGATGACAGAGCTCACATCTTCTCAGCACCATGGAAAGATGCTTCATCTCATTACCTGAGTAAGGAGGCTGGGAGGGAGACAAATCTTTCTGTGACTCCAGACCCAGTGGATCCCAAAGTGACGAAGACTGGATTAAAGGAGACACATGCAGAGTGTCAATTGCTTTTGTATAGTAAGGGGGTACAATTGCTAGCCATGGTAGAGGCTAGTTTGGAGAAGGGAGAGACTGAGGCTGTGAGAAAAATTAGGAGGTCATAGCAGTATTAGGGGAAGAAGAGATATGGTCCTGAATGGTAGTAATGGCTAGGTGACTGGACAGAAGGAGACTTATGCCAGGGATGCTGTGGAGCTAGGGTTGATGCCCTCCTTCAATATGTACATATGCAGCACCTACTGTATATAATGTGATAACAAAGTTGTTTGTAATACAAATTCAAAATGAAAAACAGTCCAGGGATCATAGGAGCATACATTTTATTAAGAACAGGCAACATGTACATAGATTAGTTGATGGAAAACACATATGAAATAACTTCTGGGGTTCAGGGTGACAATTGGAGGATCAGGAAAGACCTTGCAAAAGGTTATGTTTGATGAAGGTTTTGAAGGAAGATGAAGATTCTAAGAAGAGGATGGGCTGGAGGAAAGGGGGCCAGCCTGTGCAAAGGTGCAAACGTGGGGAAGCAGAATTCTGTATACTTGGGACAGTGAATAGGCCAGGTGACTTGCAACATAGAGTAGATGAAGGTGAGTAATGAGTACTCAATCTGGAACATAACTTAGAGACAGATCCTGATGATCTTTAAACAAACAATGATGTTTGTATTTTATCTCAAAGACAATGAAAATTCTGGGACTTCTTGAGTAGGACAATAACATGTCCAGAAAAATGAAGTTGGTAGCTGTGTGTAGGAGAGACTGAAGACAGGAGAAACTGGAGGTAAGAAGGCAAACTGAGTTTTTTGTCCAGGCAAGAGGGAATGAATGCTAGAGAAGTTTTGGAAATTGAAGCAAGGCTTTGGAAGTGTTTGCATGCATGGGTGGTGAAGGGAATGAGAGATAATGTCAAAGAAGATTCAATGATATTTATGTCATAGGTGATACTTGGACTTTTGGTGGCATTCTCAGCAGACTAGGAAAGCCAGGATGAATGCTAGGGCTCGGGGAGAAAAGCTGAGCTCTATTTTGGATAAGCCAAGCTTGAGATGCCTGTGAGACATCCAGGCAGAGAGAGCAGCAGGTAGCTGGGGATATTTGTGGAACCCAGGGGATAGATTAGGGCTAGAGATACAGACATATGACATAGTAGGGAAGAGAGAGACAACAAGCCCTGGGAGACTGGCACATGGGACTGGGGCAGAGATTATGATCTAGCAAAGGAGACTGAGCTGAATAGTCAAATAGCCAGGAGGAGGCAGAAGAAATTCTATCCATACCTTCTCATCCTATTTCATTCCTACTCATATAAGGATAATAACAATATCTAGCATTTATGGAACACTTTAAAATTTGCAGATGACTTTACAAATATTTTCTCACTTTATTCTTACAACAGCAGTTGGGTGGTAGAGTGGATAGAGCACTGAACTTATAATCAGAAACAGTCATCTTCATGAGTTCAAACCTGGTCTTGTGAACTTAATAGCTGTGAGATCTTGGGCAAGTCACTTTATCCTGTTTGTCTCAGTTACCTCATCTGTAAACTGAGCTAAAGAAGGAAATGGCAGATCATTCCAGTATCTTTGCCAAGAAAATCCCAAAATGGGGTTATGAAAAGTTGCACAAAACTGAAATGATTCCACACCATCACCACCACCAAATCCTTACAACAACTCGAGGAAGCAGGTGTCACCATTATTATTATTTCATTTTAGCAATGGGAAAACAGACAGAGGTTAAGAGATTTATCCTCCGTCACAGGGTTAGTGTCAGAAGTTCAAATTTGTACCCACTCCAAATTCAGTGCTCCATCCACTGCATCACCTAGTTGCCTCTCATCATAAAGATTGCAAACAGGATCTACCAAATATGCTGGAGACCACTTTCTAGTCTGATAACATTTGTTAGGGAGCCCTTAGCTTTTGGACAATTCATTTGTAACTGACCAGGCTACCTAGCTTTTGTTTTTGGTGATTCTTTTATTTTTTTGTCATTTCTTTTTCACAAGTCAGAGTTGGTCCTGTGTCACCATTCACTGTTCATTTGTTAATGGCTCTCCAAGGTGATCCAGAATCTTGTTTCTTTAGAGTGCATTCAAGCGATCTTAGCTCACTGGGGTATTTTTGGGTTGGCCATAGCAAAGGATGGTTGAATGTATATCCTCTTTATTTTTGAAGGCAACAATGTTTTATACATCATCAATATGGGGGTTTGTTTCCTTGATTATGTTTATTTGTTCAAAAGGTTTTGTTCTTCCCTCTCCTAACACTCCATAGGAAATGGGAGGGGGAGTCAGTAAAAATAAATACTTAAAAATAAAAAAAACAAAAGAGTACACTGAGAATATATTCTAATACACACATGTGCATGTGCACACACACACACACATACACACACACCAGAGCCAAGTGAAACAAAACTGAACAGGAGAAAAAGCCTCAACCCAAAGCAACAAATATCCAGTGGGGATCAGTGACAGGCTCTTAAAGCAAGGGCAGGCCCTCTCTAAACATATCATGCAGGTAATTGCTGACTTCAGAATGCAATAGAAAGAATTAGGCCCAGTGTCCACTCATTCAGTCAGGCATTTGTTCATTCATTTGTTCATTAATGAATGAATGAACAAATGAATGAACGAACGAATGAATGAATGAATGAATGAATCCATTCATTCAAAGAACTTTTGTTGTGTCCGTAATACTCTCTGTGCCAGTCCTCATGTTAGGCTTTGGGAAGAATAGAGAGAAGAAACAGGTATTTGTTTCATAGATCCCCAAATTCCTGAGAGTTGCAGGAGACATCAGCAGTCACTTCATCCCATCCACAGATGAAAGGAAGTGCCACTGTGATATCCATATTGAGTGCTGGGCTGGCCTCTGTGCTCAGAACACTACCTACAGGTGGCCCTATATGACAGACCAATCTTTCCCTTCATCCAAATGGCCCCTTGGTCCATTTCACCATATGCCTGGCTTCTCCTGTGCAGCTTTTCCTTGACTTTCTTCCTCATACTCTGGTTATAGTCACTAAATCAGCAGCACCTTGAATTCTATAAATAGGTGGATGATGTACATCAACTTCCCATCCTGAGACTCTCTATATTTAAATTCCATTCTGGGGCCACAGCTTCCCAATACATGTTGTATTCCCCTATTAAAATATAAACCCCTTGAATCCAGGGACTATTCATCTTTTTATATTTGTATCTTTAGGGCTTAGCACATTTACTCATAATAATTACTTTAGAAAACATTTTAAAAAATTTATTCATTTATTCATGTGTCTCCATTTTATAAATGAGGAAATTGATAGAATTCAAGTGACTTGCCCATAGTGACACAGTTAATGAGTAATAGAAGCAGTATTTCAATCCAGGTCTCTCCAAACCTAGGGGTCTCTTGGTTACATAATGCTGCCTGTGAAGAAAGGACATTGAATTTGGACTTAGGAGGTATGGAAAGCAATCCCACTAGTACCTCTTAGTGTCCTTGGGGCTCACTGCCTTCATCTATAAGGCGGGTTTGGGGTTAACTTGTCTCTTCCTTACAACGTAAAGAACTTGGATATTATTCCACTCACCCATAAAACCACCGTTGAAGAGCTTACTTATAAAGACATCAGAGAGAAAGGTCCCATAAATAGCAGTATTTCATAGCAGCCATTTTCATAGTACAAAGAACTAGAAACAAAGTGAGTCTCCCTCCACTGGGGAGTAATTTAACAAAGTATATGGATGTGATAAAATATTCTTGTGGAATTAAAAAATGATGAATACAATGAAACAAGGGAAGACTATGTAATGATGCAGGGACAAACATGCAGGACCCAAAGAATGTGCCCAATGATGATATAATTATGATAAAGAAGAATGGTAGATCCCAGCCAAACACTGTGGGATTATAAGTGATGTTGTCCAAGGAGAAGAGAGGAGAAAATGGATGTATTTTCTTTCTTTATGGGTACAGAATGGTTTATAAATTGTGATGCAACCCTAGTCATTGTCTTGGTTGGTTTTTACTTAACTACTTTTGTTCCTCGTAGGTAAAGCTCAGTGGATGGGTTAATGGGGGTGATAAGCACCCAGGAATTACTTAACAATAAAACTTAAAGGAAAATAGGGGACAAACTGTCCTCGTCAGAAACTGATTGGTTGCAGATTCCATACCTATCTATCAGTAGTGGGATGGGTCTGTGAGTACCCTCCAAATTTCTAATCTGAGGAGGGGAAATCAGTCCAAAAAAAGGCAGGGGAAGACACCACGGGCAAGGCCCAGCAGTGACCAAGCTAGAGAACAGAAACCACATTTGAGTTTTTAGATATATATTGGCCATGCATCCTTACTTCCCTGTGTAACTAGAGTCTGAACATTATGTGGTGAGTGGAATCTCAGTCCTTCTTCCCCAGGATTACTTTTATTCCTGTTTCCTCTTTTCTCCTAGGAAATTGTTCAGAAGAAAATGTTTTCATTTGGGGAAACCCCCTACAGAGGAGAGGGTGATGATGGGGGGTGCAGGAGAGTCACAAGGAGGTGAGAAAGAAGAGGCAAACTCTGCCTAATATTACTAATATTATTACCAGTCTAATGACTTTGGCCAACTTGACCACGTAAAACCTTAAGCTCTCTTCTTCAGAGCCAATCAATGAATATTACATTTGTGAGATTACCTTCCTTTTCTAGGAGTTATCTCAAGTTCCGAGAGAGGGATTCATAGATCAATTAAAATAAACAAACAAACAAAAACAAACAAACAAAACCCCTGTTCCCTAGCTTTGAAGTACTTCTAATTGACTAAGGGGGGGGGGAAATACTTATCGAGGAACTAAGGGGAACAGATTGAGCTACAGATTGAGCTTTGGGAAGCCCAAGGAAGGAAACAAGTAAGGGATAATCCTTCTTGAGATGATGGTGAATCTATAGGCAGAAAGACAACTTCCCCTCTGGAGAGACATTCTGGTTGTAATTGTTTTTGAGGCTATTGTTGGCTTCCCATTTGAAAGACAAGAGAGGAAGACAAGTCATGGTGAAGTGGAATGAGAACTAGAGCTATGGGATCTGGGTTCAAATCCTACTTCTGATGTTTGCCACCTGAGTGATGCTGGGAATATCATGTCCCTGACTCAGTTTCCTCCTGTAAAACGATGGGCCAGATGTCTTCTAAGGTCCCTTCTGGCCTCAGCTCTGTGGTCCTCTGATTGTCACCTAGTCTCCAGCCTTGGCCCCTCCCTGCCTTTCAGGAAGGAGACATTTTAAAGTGGACATTTCCAGGTCATTTTTAGGTTGAGGACAAAGCTCAGGCTTGAGACTTGAGGTTAGGCTTGTTTCCATCCCTCCCATTTCACAGTGGGTGGTATTGCCTTAGTCCTGCATCCATCACATCAAACAGAGATTACTATAGTAACTTGGTCCAGAACTTGGAGTCTGGAAAACCTGGGTGTAAAAAGGTGGTTAGGTATCTCAGTGAGTACAGCACTGGACTCAAGTCAGGAAGACCTGAATTCAAATGTAACCTCACATACTTGCTAGTTCTATGACCCTGGCCAATCACTTGGCCTCTGTTTGCCTCAGTGTCTTCTTCTGTAAACTAGGGACACTATGTCCCAAAATCCTTCTGAGGGTTAAAAGAGTTCATACTTCTCAAATATTATAGCACTATATAAATTCTAGCTACCTTTACTACAGCTAACATCTTTGATAACAATAATAAGTTCACTTCCTGGAACAGATTTTTTTTTCCCCTCATCTGAAAGTTTAAATGGGGACAATCCCATTTGCATTACTGCATAGGGATTTTTTTGGGGGGTGAATGTCAAATGAGCTAGCATGGGTAGAATCCTTAGTAAACATGATGACAATGTGTCCATTTCAGGTACTGCTATTATTCTTGGCCTTCACTCTCCCAGTTCCCCAGTCTTCCCTTCTCATTGCCACCCATTAAATCTTTATAAATCTCTTCTTTCATTGAGGCACTCCTGAGGGGATTCATTCACTCAATAGCTAAGACTAGTTACCCATTACCCATAATATCTATTGAAATTTTACCACCCTCCTTCTCCTTTCCAGGATGTGGTTTCCCATTTTATCTGGCTCTACCCTAATTTGGCCAGTCTAATAATTCACTACCGCCCCACAAAGGTCTTCTGCTATGACTTGAGTAAATTAAGTCAAGGAAATAAACATTTTGTAAACCACTCTCTATGTGCCAGACTCTGAGCTAACATCTGGAAATTTGAATAATAAACAAACAAACAAACAAAAAATTAATCAAGAAAGCCTCTGGCCTCAAGGAGCTTACATTGAAATGAGGGAAGGGAATGTACAAAAAGGAACTGAAAAGTGGAGGAAAGGAGGCAGTTGGGAGCAAGTGCCCACACAGTGGAGAAGTTGGGAAAGTCAAAAGAATTGTGTGGTGAGCTAGGTTCATCCCCACTACTATCCCTTCATTCAAAAGTATTGAGGATCAAAGATCTAGAGTCATTAGGCATCATTTAGTTGGACCCCCTCATCTTGTAAGATGATTGAGTTAACTTTTGCCGAGAAAGAAATGACTTATTCAAGGTGACAAGTGGCAGAGGTAAGATTTAAACTTAGGGCCTCAGACTCCAAAGTTCCATTTTCCCCCCTCAGTACCATGCTGCCTACATTCATCCTAGGTATCCCTGACTGTACTACCCTCTCCTCATTCCCTCAGAGATTATTCTTCAAAGGCTGTGATCTTAGAATCATAGCTAAAGGTTTAAGTGACCTTGGAGGCCATGTAGTTCTGCCCCATCATTTTGTAGATGAGAGAAATGAGAAGCAGGAAAGTTCCATTACCTAAGAGCCACCCCCCTCCCCAGGAACTCCATGGTAGATGCTGGATTTGGAACTGGCTCTCCTGACTCCTGACTCCTGACACAACACACATTCCATTGCAGCTCAATTCCCAATTCCCTTATGGACCCATGCTGTTTCCTCTCTTCTCTAACCTCCTCAGACCTATCCTGTCTCTCCCCTTCATCCCTGGGAGCCTCAAACACTCTACAATTCTATCTCCTGAAATGGGCTATCATGACTTGTCCAACATTGCACATTGAGTGGTCCAGTCGGTGTCTTCCCCATCACGCCACACTGCCACCAGTGGCAAAGGATGCCATTGACAAGCATCTTTTTATATCTAGAGAAAGGTGGGCAAGCATGGAACAAATCAAACCCAGTCGCCTCAGTTGACAATTGAGGAAACTGAGGCTCAGAGGGGTTGAGAGATGTGTCATTGTCACACCCATTCTTTGGTCAAATCAAATAGAACTTGGCTTATCTGGCTCCAAGGCTAGCACTCTTTCCACCAGTCTATATTTCCTCTCTAAACCCAAAAGAGTTGAGTACGGGGGTGGATGATGTTAGAGCCAGAAATATGACCTTGGCCTCATGACCTGGAATGACACAACTTGAAGAAGAGAGAAACATAAATAAAAAGAGGAAGTTGTGGAAAGGAGGATTTTGACTGCTGAATGTGAGAAACCCATGGTCCAGCCATTAGAGCTGTCCCCAAGGGTAAAGGAAAGCCTTGCAAGGAAAGCTTTTCCTCCTCCCTAGAGGCATTCCAGCTGAACTGGATGAGCCATATTTGGGACATTGCTGGGGAATTTTCTGGTCAGCACCATGTTGTACAAAATGACCGCTAAGGTTCCCTCTGACTTGGAGAATCTGTCGATGACTTTTCCCTAGGACTCTATGGATGAGACCAGGGTGATTTTCTGTGACTCGGGGGGTATTCCCAGGCTACCTGATGCTCATATTGAACTTGTACTAGGGCCTAGTGCTATTATACCCTGAGATAATACTAGGAATCCTTCAGAAAAAAAAAACTCAGGCAAAATGTGCCCCAGAATCTCCCAGTAGGAAGGGCCCTGGGATGCCAGCGTGTGAAAGTCAATCCTTAGCAAGGATTCCTTTGAAGCATGTTCAAAGGGATTGAATACTGCTTAAAGAAGCCAGGGAGAAGGAGCCTGCTGGTACCCTGGCAAGCCCACCTCCCTTTTGTGGGACTTTCTTTTTTTCTTTTTTAAATTCCTTGAAGTTCCAGATATTTCATTGTCTCTGTATTCCCAGTGCCTAGTACAGTGTCTTCCACAAAGTAGATGCTCAAGAAAATTATTTGATTGACTGAACCATGTTGAGCCTAAATTTGCCTCTTTGCAACTTTGCCTCATTTCTCCTTGTCCTTCCTTTTGTTGCCCAGAAAAAGTGCATTCCTCCTCTTCTAGTTAATAACTGCAACTTATATAACACTTTAAGGTTTACAGGTTGTGTTTTATTCAGTTGTTTTTCAGTTGTGTTCAATTCCTCTTGACTCCATTTGGGGTTTTCTTGGCAAAGACCCTAGACTGGTCTGCCATTTCCTTCTCCAGCCCATTTTACAGATGAGCAAACTGAGGCAAATAAGGTTACATGTCTTTCCCAGTGTTAAATTTATTACAGCTAATAAGTGTCTGAGGTAGGACTTGAACTCAGGTGTTCCTGACTCCAGGCCCAGCATTCTGTCCATTGTGTCACCTAGCTGCACAAGATTTATATGGCACTTCACAAACATCTCATTTATCCTCACAGCCTCCCTAGTTACTAGATACTATTAACTTGTGCATGTAAGGAAACTGAGGCAGATGGAGGCTGGAGTCAGGAAGACCTGGGTTCAGGCTCAGATACACCCCCTTTCCCTCCACTGATACAAAGAATGCATTCAGACCTCTCTGCTGCCTTGGTTGTCCTTCTCAGCACATTCCCTGGTCTTTCTTTCAATGTCCTATCTCAGTTCCACCATATTTAAAGGGTCATGTCCATCCTTTGTCTGGCAGAGTTCCACAAACACGATTCTATTTTTCTATTTTCCTATGTGATCCCATAAACCTTTGCCATCCTGACCCAATGTACTTAGTTATGTAGACTTTCCAAAGTCACTTAAAGTACTGGATTGGAAGTCAGGGGATTCTGACTTGCTTTTAGCTGCCCGAGCTGCAAGGAGGAGGCACAAATCAGCCCTTTTCCCAGGTGCTGAGGTAGTGGGGAGGACCACCTAGGGCCTGTCTCCTAGATGTACAGTGGCTGCACTCTGAGAGTACTGGAAGCAAGGTGGGGCTGGAGGAAGTAGGAAGCCTTGGCAGAGGGTGAGGAAGCTTAATCACAGGTCAGCAGAAGTCAGGGAGGAGGAGAAGTGGAGAGGCAGCCCCCTCTCCTGGCAGGACTGAATCTCCACGTCAGAGCAGCTCTTGCTTTCTCTGGTCCCACCCCAAATACACAAACACCTTCATCTAATAAACGTGTTCTAGGTGTCCAGATTCCTTGTTCCGGGTCTGTTTCCTACCCATGTGGCCATGGCCATAGGCTTAACCTCACATGAATGCACTTTCCTAATATGAAAAATCAATCAATAAACATTTATTAAATGCTGACTCTGTGAAGTATTGGGGATTCCTCCCCCCAAAAGCAACAAATAGTACCTACCCTCGAGGCATTTATAACCTAATGGGGAGGGATAATCTGCAAGCAAGTCTGTACAAAGCAAGCCACATTCAGAATAAACAGGGGATAATTACCAGAGGGAAGGTCCTGGAATTAAGAGGCAATGGCGAAGGCTTCCAGTAAAAGATGGGATTGTAGGTGGGACTGACAGGAGGCCAAGGAGCTGAGTGGTCTGAATGGAGGAGGGAGATCATTCCAGGCATGGGGGACAGCCAGAGACAATGCCAAGAGGTGAGAGAAGTATTGTCTTCTCTGGGGAACAGCCAGGAGGCCAGTGTCACTGGATCAGAGAATCTGTGTTGGGAAGTAAAGTGTGAGAATACTGGCAAGGTAGAGAGGGCTGGGTTATGAAGGGCTTTGAATGCCAAACAGAGAATTTTTTAATTTAATCTTGAGCCAATAGGGAGTCACTGGAGTGTATTGAGTAGGGGAGTGACCAGGTCAGATCTGTGCTATAGGAAAATCAGGTTAGTAGCTAAATGGAGGAGGGACTGGAGTGAGGAGAGACTTGAGGCAGAACCAACAGCAGCTATTGTAGTAATTGAGGCATGAGGTGATGAAGCCTTGCACTAGGGTGGGAACAGGGTCGGAAGAGAAAAAAAAAGATGTATTCAGGAGATGTTGCAAAGGTGAACTCGACAAGCCCTGCCACCATATTGGATGTGGTTGGGGGTGAGAGAGTGAGGAATCTAGGATAACTCTTGCTTGTGAGCCTGAGGGACTGGGAGGATGGTGTTGCCCTCTACAGTGACAGGAAAGGGGTGTGAGGGAGAGTTTAGAGGGGAAAGCAATGAATTCAAATTTCTATATCTTGAGTTTAAGATAGCCAGTTCAAAACTTCTGAAAGGTTGTTGGAGATATGAGATTGGAGATCAGCGGAGAGATTGGATCAGGAGAGATAGATTTGAGAGTCACCAGCACAGATACAGTCATTAAATCCATGGGAACTGGTAAGCATACTGAGGGAGATGATATAGAGGGGAAGGGGAAGAGGGCCAAGGCCAAAATGCTGAGGGTCACCTGTGGTTAGAGGGTGTGATCTGAAAGAGGTGCCCAAGAAGTGGTTAGAGAGATAGGAGGGGGAGGGAGGAGCAAGGAAGAGAGAGTGATCAGCTGGGCTGCATGGAGGCCAAGGGGAATGAGGACAGAGAAAAGAGATCATTAATAACTTTGTAGGGAATGGTTTCAGTGGGATAAGGTCACAAGCTGGTTTGTAAGGAGTTTAGAAGAGAGAAAATGGAGGCCCTTGTTGCAGGCTACTTTTCAAGGAGTGTAGCTACAAGAGGCAGAAGACAAATGGGATGATAGTGGAGTTGGAAGGACCAAGTGAGGGATTTTTCAGGATGAGGGAGAATCAGCATGTTTATAGGTAGCAGGGAATGAGCCAGCAGAGAGGAAGACACTGAAGCTAAGTGAGAGAGAGGCGTGACTGATGCTGGAGGGTGGATTATAAGGGATCCACTGAACAGGCAGAAGTCTAGCCTTGGGAAGGGGTAAGGCCACTTCATCATGTGAGCTGGGGGTGAAGGAGGTAAGAATGGCAGAAGATGCTTGAGTTATAGGAGGTGAGGAAGAGAGGAGGAATGCAAGGAAAAGGCTGTCAATTGCTGTTGTCTTTTTTTCCTATAAAATATCAAGGTTCTCGGCTCAGAGAGTGGGGGGAGGGAGAGCTACAGGAGGTCTGAAGAAGGATGGGAAGGTTTGGAGGAGCCTCTGTGGAGAGTGGGAGAGGGAGCTGATAAGTGAGGTGCCATAGGATTGCCAAAGAACATATATACGAAACACAATTAGGAGGGCACCGAGCTTGGCTTTTTTCTACCTTTGCTCAGCTTCATATGTGCATGAGGAAAGGTGTTAGATGGTGAGTTTGGTCCAAGGTTGAGGCCTGGCTGGGAGAAATGGGAGAGATGAGGAGGGGGCTGTGGAGGCATCGGCTTCCTCACATGAAAAATGAGGGGATTGGACTAGAAAATCTAAAGTTCTGATGTGACAAACTATCTCTGAATGGAACTGATCGTACTTCAGAACCTCAACTGTTCTGTTCACATCAGAATGGATTGTTTCTAAGTTAAGTCAATTCAACCAGCTTTTATTAAGTGCTTGTTGTATGCTAGGTAATCTGCTAAATTCTCGGAATAGAAAAATTGAGAAATCACGGCATAGTTTGAGGAGGGAATGTAAAATACAAACAGCCATGTACATCCATGGTATACACAGGGGAAGAGCCGGAGCCTGCCTATAATGTCATAGACCGGCATCATTCCACTACTAGATTCATGAAGCTTCAAACTCACATTTCATTTCTTTTTTCTTCTCTCTCTCTCTCTCTCTCTCTCTCTCTCTCTCTCTCTCTCTCTCTCTCTCTCTCTGTGTCTGTCTCTCTCTATCTCTCTGTCTCTCTCTGCCTCTCTCTGTCTTTCTCTCTGTCTCTCTCTGTCTCTCTCTTCTCCCCCCTTCTTTCTCTCTGTCTCTCTCTCTGTGTCTGTCTCTCTCTATCTCTCTGTCTCTCTCTGTCTTTCTCTCTGTCTTTCTCTCTGTCTCTCTCTTCTCCCGCCTTCTTTCTCTCTGTCTCTCTTTCTGTGTGTGTCTCTCTCTGTCTTTCTCTTCTCTCCCCCCCCTTCTTCCTCTCCCTTTGGCATGCAGATGTTTTCCTGTTTGGTAGATTTCATTGGCCATCCTCATCGTTACCATTTCCACTACCACCTTTCTCATCATTGTAGGTGATTAAACTTTCACACTGTGGGAGAATATTCCCATTTGAAGTATTCCCCTTGCTCCCCCAGGGAAAAGGCCAATTGAAAAGATCCCTCATAGTGTGGCAGCACACCCATTCCAATGTCCAGGAACAGGTATTTGCAAAATCTTTCTTCGTAGAATCCTCTTGTGATGTCCTGCTGCCCTCAAAGTGTAAGGAGTGCGAACAACTCTGAACTTTGGAAAGTCAGTGGGAAATTCTTTTCTCCCTGCCAGGCAACCTATGAGAAAACAGGCAATTCAGTATCAAGGATGAGGCCCCTTTTAAATAATGTGTTCTTTCCTTAGTGAGATCTAGCAAGGCAGCTGGTGCTTTTTCCCTTCCCAGGCAGCCAAACCATGGAAGTCTGGCTACTGAATCAGTTGTGCTGACAACATAAACAGTGAAGAGATATCTGATAAAGAAAGGGTCACCCAGTGGGAAGGAGAGACAATCAGAAAGGAAAGAGCTCACCTGGTGTTACCGGGACACATGAAATGAAATCTAGGAGAATTAGAGAATATCCCAGCAGCAAATATTCCAAAGGTCATTTGGTCAACCAATGAGCATTTCTAAACTCTCACACACTGTGCTAAGACCTAGGCATACAGAGAAAGGCAAAGCAAAGCCCTTGCTCTCAAGGAGCTTATGTATTAGCCTCTTATATAATTCTAAGTGTTCTTCGAGGAATAAAATTCTTGATTCAATTTTGTTCTCTGAATATCTTTTTCCTTTCTCCCCCTGGGGTGGGGGTGGGGAATGGGTGGTGGTTCCCTTTAGATTAGCATCAAAAATAGGAATGATCTTCAGGAATTTGAGGTGTGGTAGAATTGGAGCTCCACACTATGAGAAGTGGGGCAACTTCAAATTAGGACAAGCCAACAAGGCCAGTCAAAGACAGTGCTGAGTGAAAGCTGCCAGCCCTGCTGTTGCCTGAGCCAGCCAGCAGGCTAGGTCTCAAGGGATCCCCACACCAACCTTCAGGTTTAGGGGCCACAGGTATTTTTTAGGCCCATTCAACAGGTGAGGAGTCTAAGACTCCGAGAAGTTATTCTCCAGATATTTCCTGGGTGGATCTGGTGGCTGTTGGGCTGAGATGACAGATGTCTATCTGGTTCAGATTTGAGAGGTGAAGATACGGTTCCTTATTTGGAACTGGAGTTACTTGAAATAGGACTCAGTTAGTCATGTGTCCTTGATGACTCTGTGGTTTACCTTTAGAAAGACATCAGCACTCACTCTCACTTTCATCTTTCAGAACTTTACCATTGAGACAGGGAAAGCAAAGAACTATTTTTCGGTTTAGTTTCTGTTTTGGAAGGCTGGAGCCTTTTCATCTCTTGCTCACTTCTCTTCCCCTCTTTTCTTACTAGGGGGATACCAGATGAAAAAATGAAATGTGGCATAGTTTCAGGAGACATTATTTTTAAAATGTGAACAAAACTGTTGATTTATTCCTTCATTCAATAGCCATTGACTAATTGACTATCTCAGTGCCATTGGGGCAGTGAGGTGGTTCACTATGGAATGACTTTGGGAGACCTGAATTTAAATCCAGTTTCACAGGCTTGCTAGCTGCACGACCTTGGGTGAGTCACTTAACCTCTGTTTGTCTCAGATTTCTCAACTGTAATATGGGTAGAATAATAGCACCTACCTCCCAAAGTTTTTTCAAGCTAAAATGAGATAATATTTATTTTAAAAAGCCCTTGGTATAGTGCCTGTCACATAGTAGGGATGTCTCTGGGTTTGCTTTAGCAGGTATTATACAAATACTAGGTATTATGGCCCACTGTGTATAAGGCTGAGGTACTTGCTCAGGCAACATGATGCAAACATTATCCTATAAGTAATGGGGATGTGTAGCAACATGTTAATAGATAGCATGAGGTACTCCTAGTGTGAGACTTCCTTTTATTAATGCAGCTTGCCCATTTATGATGCACTAGATAAATACTACAGAGTTGTCTGAGGAACAGAGGGATTTGGGCGGTTTAGTTGGAGACATAAGGCTGATGGCAGGGGCAGGATTCGAACCTAAGGTTTGCCTAAGCCCAGCATCCTCTCCATTCTACACACTGACAAAAACGCCTGTTTGTGAACACGGTTTAATACCTTTTTCTTATATGAATTCCTTCTAATGAGGAGGAATACATTTCCAGAAAATAGTCAAGAGGAGGGATAAGAGAATTCAAGGTTACTGAAAGTCTAAAGCAGGAGTTCTTAATTTGGAATCTGGAGCTTTGTTACGTTACTATACTAATATTTCAACATAACTGATTTCCTTACTAATTCTATACATGTTATTTTATCTATTTACAATCCTGAGATGGCTCTAGGATCTTCACCAGACCACCAAAGGACTGTGCTATCTGGCTAAGGCACAGAATCTTTGTCTAAAGGGAAAAAGTTTCAAACATGATTCTAATGTCATTGCTTTACAGCTACAGAGATGCTGGGAGTATGTGGCCCCTTTCAGATCCTCAGCTGCTTTCTCCAGACCAAAACAGAAAAAAAGAGACATACATACACACAAACCCCAACAAACTGATGGCTCTGGTTTTCAACATCTCAGTTGTTTCCCAATCACTTCTACATGACAGAAGCTTCTCTTGTACCAAAGAAAAACGAGTTAAGTGAAACAGGCTGACCAAACAAGCCTAGTGGATAATGGATGCAATATTCTATTTCCATAGGCCACTGTCCCTCATCCTATACCTAAGGAGGTGGGTTTCATCATCATTTCTCCAGAAACAAGATATCTCTCTCTCCCTCTCCCTCTCTTCCACTTTCTCTCTCTCCCTCCCTTTCTCCTTCCCTCTCTCTCTCTCTCTCTCTCTCTCTCTCTTCTCCCTATCCATCTATTTATCCATGTCTTTGTCTCTCTATTCATCCATATGTGTGTGTATTTATATTTACCTATCCCTATCTGCCTATCCATTCATCCATCTCTGTGTATCTATGTATTTACATATCTATCCATCCATGTAACTATCTATCCATCTACTTATCTATTCTTCCACAAATCTTTCTCTGCCCACCCACCCACCATCTATCCATCCATCCATCCATCCATCCATCCATCCATCCATCCATCCATCTTTTATCTATCTACGTGTCTGTCTACAAATTGATACAACCCATGTGGAGAACCCTGGCGCTAGACTTTTATTTTAAAATTACGGAATTTGAAGTGCATCCATGTAATCAAATGCATGATGACACATGACCCTATTAAACATAGCTTCAGAGACATCTCTAGACTTTTTATGACTACAATTTTAAAATATACTATTATTAAGGAATTAAAGAATTAATCTCTTTCTCCTGAGAGGCAAAGAAAACCTTCTAAAGAGGTAAAATTGGAGAGAGAGACAGAGACATAGAGACAGACACAGACAGAGAGACAGACACAGACAGAGACAGGGAGACAGAGACAGAGACAGAGAAAGAGACAAAGAGAAACAGAGAGACAAAGAGAGACAGAGACAAAGAGACAGAAAGACAGAAAGACACAGAGAGAGATACAGAGGGAGAGAGAGAGAACATTGTTCCAATGAAAGTAATTATTCACTTCTTGCTGATGAGCTTATTCTTATAATGCATTTCTATATCTGACTACCATTATAAGCATCCATTCTCATGGGTAAGACTTCACATAGAACTAAGTGATGGCCATGGAAGGGCATTCTGGCTGGAGGAATAATAGGATGCAATGACTTTATAGACATTGCTTCATCTGATAAATACAATCGACAGGTGAGACAGGCATTTTTCTTATTCCCACTTCACAGATAAGGGAGAAATTAAATGATTTACCCACTGCCTTATAGTTAGGCAGTGTGTGAGGTATGACACAAGCATCTATTTTACGCAATTCTGTCCTGATATCATGGGGCCCAGTTGAGCTTACGCACTTATCATCCTGACCAATGTGAAGGTGGTGTTATGAATGGCCAATAATTTTACTTCCAGGTAAGTACAATTATTGCCTGGCAGGAGCACTGCCTGCTCCTGCCCAAAACAATCTCAAGTCTACTGTGGTTAACAGTATGGAGAATCACCATCTGAGGAGAGTCAGTCGTGTAATCTTAAAATCCAGGTTTGGCTCCTTTCTAGCTAGATGACTTTTGATAAGTCGTTTTGCTTTCTGGGTCTTTGTTTCCTCATCTGTGACATGAAGGAATCAGATTAAATGATTTCTAGGATCTCTCTCAGGTCTAATCATATGGCTGCGTATTTTTGACTTGAATTTTTCTGTATTTTCAATAGGTTATATGAATGCTTGTTGGTGGTGGCAGGTTTTACATTGATCTTTTTATACATACACCTCCAACCCCAAATCTCTACCTCTGAACCCAGAATTTAACCCACTCTTATAATAAAGAAAAAGTTAAGGAAGAGGAATCAATAAAGTAATCCCCTCTGGAAAAAAAGGTATAAACTTCTCCTGTCCTGGCACCACTCTTCTTTCTTGGAAGGAAATAATTATGTTCCATTATCTGTTCCCTGGGATCTTTAATTGATTAAAAAAATTATTTGGAGTTGCTTCATTTGTTGTAGTGAATATGTATCCCAACTTTCTACTTAATACATTCTACATCAGTGCATAAAAGTCTTCCCATGTTTCTCCAAATTCCCTCACATTTCTTATTTTTAACTGCACAACAATGTTCTATTATCTTCAAATAGTACACTCAGTTTAGTCCCTCTACATAGTGGTTCTCAAGCTGTGGGTCATGACCCCTTTGGGAGGTCAAATGACTCTTTCACAGGGGTGGCCTAAGACAATTGGAAAACACATATGTCCGATGGTCTTAGGAACTGTGACACGGTTCCTCTATCAGTCTCCTGGTGGGTCGGCCTGCATGCAAATACACCCGCCTAGGAGTATTAAAGAGTTTCAGCATTAGGAAGGTTGAGAACCACTGCTCTACAACTTTCTATGAATCTTATTTCTGCTTACAAAGGTTGAGAATAAGTTGAACTGTGGTTTAGTAGTCAGGTATTTACAGAATGTGCAGTCTTATTTAACTACCTCAAACCCTTGTAAGCTGGCCAGATGGAAACCTGCTGCTTCCTGGGTGGGGTGTGGGGGGGGAGAGGACTTCTCTGCTTGAATTTTCATCTATTTCTCTGATTATGGGACAGGATATTTGCCTACTCACCCTGTTGTGATGAGATGTGACTTAACAACTTTCTTCCTTCTGGTGAGATGGAGGAACACTAAACCTTGTCATATAATCTACTTCTTTGTCCTCCAGACTCATGCCATTATCTTCTGACCTACTTTTACCAAAAAATGGACTCTTGGGCATTGCCATCAACCTTCTTCTTGTTCCCTTAGGGTTTCCTGGCCTTTCCATGCACCGTGCAACTGAACCTCTTTTTATGTATTCCCTCTCTAAATTAGAGCCCATTGAGAACAAGGAATGTCTCGTTTTTTTTTTCTATCAGTATCTTAGTACTTAGAACATAGTATGTTCTTTTACTAATTCTTCATTTATTGATTCATTCATGAGATATGTCCTTGGAGTTGTGAAATATCTTTAGTTAGTAGTAGGGTTAGAATATTACTGAGCTCTTCAAACAATGTCCAAAAATTGTTTCAGGTAGCAGCAAATTACTTGCTTTTAGCAGAGAGTTAAAGTCAATTGGAAAAGTGTATTTAAAAGAGTATTTAAATATTTAAGAGTAAAAGGTATTCAAAATTCAAATGCCTATTTTGCCATCTGGCTGCAGATGTCAAAAGAACCAAAGCGTGAACCAAATCAATAGGGGAACAACTGTTTTTCCTTTTTGTTCAGGCTCCCAGAGTGCAGTCTCCTCAGGTCATCTGGCTGATGTGTCATAATCCTTGTCTCTAAAAAAGGCTGTGAGACAGTCAGCACATTTCTTGTTTTAGTTTTCACCTGGATACTATTCTTGAAAGTCTTCACCTGGATGAAGGCCCTCTTGGACAATTTTGAGCAACAGAAATCCTCCTTTGGAGATTCCAAAGGAGATGCTTCCCCGTAGTCTTAGCTGATGATAAATATCATAAGCCACAGGGTGAAAAAAATATGACACTTATGTGTGCACCTTTAGGTGCTATTTCCTGGCATTTATTATCTTGAAAATGACAATTAAAAAAAGAACAATGGATTTATAAACAGGAGTTTGATAGCGTCTATTGACTCATGCAGGGAGTTGTGTGGGGAGCAAGATGGATGTCACTGGGGGCAAGGTCACATCACAGTACCAAACCAACCAACCAACTTGCTTTCCTAATGGAAACAAGATCATTCTGCCACCAATAACAGCTGGCCCAAGCACTTGACCTGGTTGTGAACTGCTCCCCAGAACTGAGTGGCACAGCACAGGTTGGTAACTACATCTGTACATTTCCAGGGTAATCATGACTCAAGGACAGTGTGACCCATGTTCCTAGCAGTGTTGGGCATCTGTCTGGAAAAAAAAATCAACCTTGAAAGTGGGAGGGGCAATTCTAGGAAGGATGATTTATAGGGTGGGGTGTCAGGGGGAGTATGAACACTTTTCTTTTTCTGCTTCTGTCTAATCTTATCCTGAGGAAATCAGTCCAAAGGGTGGGGACTGGGATTGATTTTTTCAGGGATACTTTCTACAGGGCAGGACAGCATGACATTCTGAACATCTCTGGAAATATGGCAAAGATCTTCTTCGTAGCAGAATTTTAGGCATGGCCTTGCTTTCTTTGGGAGGCTCCCTTTCCCTCTCAGGACTCAGGAAGGCAGGAACCATGTACCTCTGGGTGCAGAAATAAAGAATCTGCTCAATTATTCACCACAGCAGACAAGGTATTTGTTTTTTGTTTGTTGAGGGTAAGATACCAAGACACAGAGAAACAGATGGAGACAGAGACAGAGGGGAGCAATGGAGAGAGAGAGAGATAGAGACAGAGAGAGAGACAGAAAGAGAGACAGAGAAACAGACAGAGACAGAGACAGAGAGACAGAGACAGACACAGAGAGAGACAGAAACAGAGATAGACAGAGACTGAGAGATATTTAAGCAGAGGAGTCAGTTTCCCCTCTATGTTATTTTCTTCTGTTCATTTTTTGCTTTTTTGGGGAGGACAATTGGGATTAAGTGACTTGACCAAGGTCACATAGCTAGTTTTTGTGTCAAGTGTCTGAGGTCAAATTTGAACTCAGATCCTCCTAACTCCAGGGCAGGTCCTCTATTCACTGTGCCACCTAGCTACCCTTCCCCTCTGTGTTATAAAGGGATCCAGGAAAACTGCCACCAATTACTTTTACCACCACCACCACTACTACTGCTACTACCCCTACTTCTATTGTTGCTGCTGCTACTTGAAAATAAAATAAAAAGTATTTCTGCAGCAGCTACTCTGTGCCAGGCCCTGGGCTAAGCCCTTTACATGCATCTCCTTTGACTCTCCCAACACCTGGGGGTGGTGGTGGTTCTGTTACCCCCATTTTACAGTCAAATAAACTGAGGTAAATGGAGATCTAAGTGATTTGTCTAGTTAGTAAAAGACCAGATTTGAACTTAGGTCTTCCTGACTCCATGCCAATGCTCTGTGCAGTGTGGCACCCCTGAACTGACTTAAAAAAGCCTTGGCTTTAGGCCAGACCTGTGATTTCATTGATCTAGGTAAATTCCAGTGAGGAAGCTTCCTCTAACAAAGAGGATCAGCATCTGTTCTGTAGTAGGAGGAAGAATGATGGTAGTGGTAGCTGTAGTAGTAGTAGTAGTAATGGTGGTTGGGGGAGTAGCAGCAGTGGTAGTAGTGATAGTAGTAGCAGGCGAAGGAAGAGGAGGAGGAGGAAGAATGGTGGGGGGTAATTGTAATGGAAATGATAGTACTAGTAGCAGTACTAGTAAGCAGAATTATTAGTAGTGTTAATGATGATGATAATTCCCTTATATCAGCTCTGATTTAGGAAGGACTTTCTTCACAACAACCCCATGTGATTGATCCACAGTATAAGTGGGATTTACTCCATTTTCCTTATCAGGAAACAGAGTCCCAGAAAGGCCACACTTGGCTGACTCCCAGACCCCTTGCTCTTCCCAATGGAGAGGCATCCTTTGAGCCATGCTCTCCGAAGGGTCCTAGTCCCTCCTAAGTACCATGAACTGGAAGGAAGTGACACCCCCTTGTTTCCGTTGGGTTCAGTGGGCCTCGGGTCCTGTTCCTCTCCTCTAGCCCCCAGACTTTTCCGA
>CM053597.1:8722616-8762029 GCA_028646575.1 Pseudocheirus occidentalis | reverse complement strand
CTCCCCACCCCCCCCTCACACACACACACACACACACACACACACACACACACACACACACACATACACGGGGGCGGGGCTCCGATTGCCTAATGACTCACTTTGTCTGGTGAAGTCCCTGTTTGTTGGGCTTTACTGGAAAGGCTTAGGGGATGAGAAGAAGGGTGACGCTGCGAAATGAGTAGAACAAGAAAACCCACCAAGAAGCAAAAGGAAAAAAAAAGAGAAGGTGACAAAAGTGGTTGTGACCCGCTCCTGGTGCCCTGAGCACCACTGCATTTTAGGCTCTCTCCCTGGGCGGTGCTGCAGGAGGAGTTCGAGGGACCAGTTCTCCCCATTGTCCGGGATGTGAGCTGATCTCCCCAGCATTTTAACTCTCCCCCCTGTTCCGCCCCTCAGCACACCTCTCTGAAAGCCCTTCACCTGTGGGAAGGTCACAGCATGCCACCTTCTTAGAAATTTCACCCAGTAAGAAACTGGTGGCTTGAGATCCTTGTCTGCAGGGAAGTTTATTATTTTATAGCTTCACTGGTCCATGTCAGTGACTGAAGTGGGAGTGGGGGGGTGGGGGTGGAGGTGAGTGGGTAATGGGGGGGAGAAAGTGAGGGGGGGCTTGATGGTTGCTAGGGAAATCTCCCGAAAGAGCTCTAGGTATAGAGGGAACGCGGGCTAGCCCAGTCACTTTGTGCTTTTCCTTTTCCTTTTGGCCTTCCAAGTGGTTTGTGGCCCCTCCTCCCCTGGGTGAAACTGCGGGTCCACACCCTTCTCTCCTGGTTTCAGGTAGCAAGCTGGGATTGTGGGTAGTGTAGTTCAACCCCCTTTGATGATTTCGGGCTGTGCAGGACTTAGGCAGAAGCGGGAGGACTTCGAGTCCCAGAGAGCACCGTGAGCAGGAGCTGGTAGCCACAGGACAAGGTGTGTTGCAGGGGATTACTGCGTGCCTCTTGCTAGAGCGGCTCCTTTTCTATCCTTGGAATGCAGGGAAAGACGAACAGGCTCCAGACCTGTCCACTACAATCATGTCCTGATTGGTGCCTGGAGTGAAGCCGCTGGAGCTTGTTTCCATACCTGTAAGTGCGTCTTGTTTCCCTTGAAAATGCCATTATTCTGCCCTGATCTGAAGCTGGCACCCTGGGGAGAACTGGGTCATTTCCAGACAATCCCTGAGCCTTCTCCTTAATGGGTTGTTTGTTTTTTCTTCTATAGGCAGAATGGAAAGTTATCTCCAAGGAAGCTTCTAGAAAATGAATCCTGATCCCTTTAGCTAAGGGAAGGTGTGTGTGACATGAAAGGTTGAGTTCAGGCATGGCTTATGGGCCTCCTTTCTCTGGCTTTGCTTTAGGAAACCCATGGAAAACTGAAAGGTTTCAGGCTTGCTGCTGGAGCAGGGTCTTGAGCCCTTTTGCACAGCTGGTGTTTATTCTAATTCATTCAAATTTTAGCCTTAATGACAGGCAAAGGAGGGTGGTAGAGATTAGTCCTGGTGGCTGCGAACATGACTCATGCCTCCCTTACCCTTTTTCAGGAACTTCCCACCTAGAGAGCAAGTCTAAGGTTCAGAGTAATCTTGGGTCATTCTCATCTCCAAATTACAGTCATATGTGTCATTCCAGGTGTCCAAGGTCAGTTCCTGATCAGATAACATCATAGTAGTTTAACATTTGGAGTACAGGGTTAATTGAAGGGAGTGACTGTCTAATGTGATTCCAAATGCTTCCCTCCTAGGTACAGCATTTCACTGAGTAGAAAAGGATGAACATTACAGTGACCAAATGATTAGTCCTGCCTCATGGCCAACTCACTCAGGAAAGGTAAGACAAAAACATTACTTATCTTGGCTGCTTCCACTTTATCTCTCTGAGGAGTGTAATCTAGGGATGGATGAGTACTTATGTATTTTAAAAAAAATGAGAGGGTTGGATGAGATCTCCATAAACTTTCCAAACCCAAGCATACGAATCGAAACAAGAAACCTGGATGTGTGATTTCATTAGTATGAAGAACTCCCAGGTTAGGAAACTTCCTTTGCCTGACCAGTGTAGATCAGCACCAGCTTTGCAACTTATGGTGTCAGAGTAACTTTACCAGAGTCACATGTCAGTCTCAGAGGTGAGATTTGAACCCAAAGTCTTCTCTGTTTGAGGCTGGATCTCTGGCAAGTCTTACAAAACCGAGAAGGCTTTGAGTTGGAAAGTTAATTTTCTCTAGATGTCGCATTCTTTTTTGTCAAATGAGACACTTGAACTGCATCATCTTTTTATGTTCAGTGTCTCTTCATAGAAAGCAAAGCTGAATTGTTTGGTAGGGTTTGGCATCAAATAATCCTCCTTATAAAGGGCTCCAGGATTTTCTGGACCACATTTCATTTAACTTAGCAATTCAAGAATGCCAAGCTTTTAGATAACTGAGTGCCCAAAGTTAATTATTATCCATACTTCAAATTAATTGAGCAATTCTAATGGTGAAGCCTTATCAAGTTTGATAAGCAATGACATTTATTTTAAGCTAGCTATCTACATTCACTTTTTTAACACTACCAATACTGTTTAATATTTCAGTATCTCAAGTCTCTGATTTCATCAATGTGAGTACTTCCTCAATGTTACTAAGGCAACTTTAGATGGTCTTCCAAAACTGCAAAATTTAATATCCTATAGCTAAGCTGGTGATTAGCCTCTCCAAACTTTTCTAGGCTATTTTTCAGTCCTTGGACAGTAAATAAACTCTCCATCAATCCATAAGACAAAAGTTGAAAATATTCATTCGTTCATTCATTCATTCATTCATTCAGTCATGATGATTCCATATTTCATTTGAAATGTTGTATATGGGCATTTCAACTTGGCTTACCTAGTAGGACTTGGGCTTTTCTGGAATCACACTGGGGAGTCCATGATACCCTTCTCCCATCCATTTCATAATGATACATTCAAGTGAGGCTTTAAGGCAACTTTAGTTAGCTAAGAATTTATTATCCTTGAGTATTTCCACTTAGGGATTCCTAGGAAACTCAAAGTCATAGAATTTAGGAGTCAGAAGCAATTTTCACAGTCAGCTAAATCCACCCTCTTTCCTGGTCCCCAAATAATCCCAAGGGTGACAATGCAGGCAAATAGCCATCCAGCCTCCACTTGAGGACCTCCAATGTGGTGCAAAGGATGATTTCCTCAGCCAGCTCATTTTGCTTTGGGACATCTCTAATGAAGAGGAAGCACTGCCTAAAAACAACCCAGAATTTGCTTGTTCTTAACTTTGTAAAGCCTATTGCTACTGGTTTTGCTGTCTCTGCACAAATAGAAAAAAATTCAAATGAAACATTTTCAAAATATTTCTTTAAGTCACATCCTTAGGATTTTTGATGTCTCATCTCAGGAAGAACGAGGGGTAATTAGGGAAGACTTATGGAAAATAACACATTTGAATTGGGCTTTAAGGTAGGAATTAGTTTTAAAAAAAGGGAGAGGGAAGACTTTCTAGGCTTAGGCAACATTGAGCGCATGAGTATGGAGTTAGGGAAGTAAAATCAAGTTGAAGACATGAGATAATGCCACTAACCTAAATGAGGACATGCCATTTTAATTGCCCCTTCAGTGGAGGTTTCTGAGTAAAGGCTGGATGGCCATTGTCTGTGTATTTTATGTGATCGAATTAATCTATTTTAGTTTTTAAGTGATTTCCTGTCTCTTGTCTGGTTCAAATTTCTCCCCTTAGCTGTAGCTGAGTGCTTAGTCACAACTTGGTGATAGGCATCTTCTAACGTAATAAGGCTGGGCCTTGGATGGCACACACACAGGCCTGAAGCCTTTCCCACGTGACAGGATGTGTCAGGGCTTAAGCTCATTTGGCATAGTATTTGGTAGCCCAGGGACACTTCCATCAATTTCATGAGGAAGAATTGGAATGTCATGCACTAACTGATTAAAAAGATAAAGCACATCATTTATAGAATTTCAGAGGGAGAATGGGCCTTGTCAGCTCTCTAGTCCAAGTCATATGCCAAAGGCATCCTCCCCCGAACTACTCAGTGAAGGCATCTAGCTTCTGTTCAGAAACCTCCAAGGTGAAGAAGCACATCGTAAATAACAGTCACAACATCACAATCAACAATAACTAGGCTTCAGCCCCAAATCCCAGGGTCAGGTCCCACATGGCCTTTGGACAGGAGTCAAAGAATAGTGTGACAGAAACAATGGGGACCAAAGACTGTACCATTTCCTCCTGCCTTCTGTAACTGGGAAGAGGGCAACCTACCAGAGAGGGTGCTGGGAGTGGGGAGTTTTCATGGGAAAGCCAGGCTTTAGTTAAAGAGGAGCATTGGGTAAAAAGTTGGTGGATCCAGGGGATATTGTTGAGAATGTAGGGACACCAACTCAAAGGGTGAAGTGGAGTAGACATGACGATGAACGGCTTTGGTTCTGATGGACCTCTGCAAGTACTGAGAGATGCTCACATTAAGGAGAGGAGAGTTTTGGACAAGTAGGCTTTATTTGAAGTAGTGAACCTGGATGGGGCAGCTAGGAGGCGCCATAGTGCTTAGAGTACCAGGCTGGGAAGACACATCTTCCTGAGTTCAAATCTGACCTCAGACAGTGACTAACTGTGTGACCCTGGGCAAGTCACTTAACCTTGTTTCCTCAGCTGTAAAAATGAGGTGGAGCATGAAATGGTAAGTCACTTTGTTATCTTTGCCAAGAAAACCCAAAACTGAATCGTCCTGAAAACGATTGAACAATGACAGAAACCTGAATAGGGAACCAGCAGAGGAGGCTTCCTGGAAAAACTAACACCTGAGAAGAGGAGTGACCAAGTTCACAGAGTCTTCACAGTGGGGAGAGATAGAGCTTAGAGTTTGGGGAGTGGATGATAGTTTCGTTTGAATATACTGTAGGATATACAAATGGAGCAATGGGACACGAGGCTGGAAAGTAGGTTGGATTGTCTCAGAGACCAGGACAAGAAGCCTTGAGACAATAGGGGAGTCACTGAAGATTGGGAGGGTGAGGAGCTGACATGGGCTGAGATTGCCTTGGGGAGAGTAGTTTGAGTAACTGTGGGGAAAGTGAATTGGAGGAAGGCTCTTAGATCTTCTAAGAGGTTCAGCAGAGATGTGATGAAGGCGTGTATTGAAGTGACAGCAATATTATCAAAAGAGAGAGGGAATGAATGCTTGAGATCTTGAGGAGGTTGGATTCTTGGCCCCTGAATGCTTGATGGGGGTGCTGAGGAAGAGGGAGAAGCATTACCAATGACTTCTGCAGTTTGCTGCACCCTTGGGACATTATCAGACCCAGTTTACTTATGGGTGATCATTCTGCTCCATCCTCCTTGTCCTGACTGTCCTCCTGGCTCCTCAGCTCTCAGCTTTGGCATGCTCTGAGCCCCTTCTCCATGCTTTTTGTCTAATTTTCCCATTTACTATTTAGATATTTCATATTGTTTATTTTCCTCAGAAACTCAAGGAAGGAAACGTGGTGTAGTGGAAGGAATTCTGGCTCTCAAGTCAGAGACCCTGGGTTCAAATGCTGCTTCTGACAGTTTCTGCTAATTTGTCCTTGGCCAAGTTACTTAACCCTGTTGTGCCTCAGTTTCTCCACTTATAAACTGAAGGGGTTAGATGTGACAGCCTCTAAGTTCCTTTCCATTTCTGAAACCATGATCCTGTAATCTTCACCAATACCTTCTTAAATCATCCAGGAAACCTTTGTGAAATGATATAAAGTGACATAAATGACCATAGGGCCGGGTATTTTGAACTGGAAGTGACATTGGAGGTCATATAATCTAACCTCCTCATTTTATTGTTTTGGGAATTGAAGCCCACAAAAGTTGCTACTTGTCCAAGGTCATGCAGGTAGCTAAATGTCATGGCGGATTGGAAATCAGGTTCTGTGGCTTTCAATCTATTACTCTCTCCACTGCTCTAAATTGCCTCAAAGGGTAGTAGTTTACATTGGAGGCTGTGTGGGGAATATTGGTCTGGTCATCCTAACCTGGCTTTCATTGGCTGTTGTAGCTGTTCTGCTCATCAGTCCTGTGTGCCCCTTGCTTTCCGCCTGATCCTTTTCTGCCTCAGACTTATAGATGCTTCTTAGGTCAACATCAAGCTTACTTAGCCCTGAGCTGCACTTATAATGGGTCCAGAATATGTCCTTGCCTTTTCCCATCTGGCTGCCAGGTCAAGGGGTAATCTTATCATCTCCTGACCAAGCTTGATTGTGATTCCAGTAGGGCAACATTTCTCTGCCTTCTTTCGTGTGTGTGTGTGTGTGTGTGTGTGTGTGTGTGTGTGTGTGTGTGTGTATGAGTGTGTTTGTGCATGTGTATAGATGTATATTTATGTGCATGTATGTCTATGCACACATGCACACACATGCATGTATATATGTACACACATGCATGCACATATATACAAACATGCAACACAGACACACATGTGTGCCTGTATCTATATATACACATACATATATACATATACATGCACATGCAGATACATGCATGTATGACCATACATTCAGGACTGAGAGTAGAGGGGGCACCTTAGAGAGGAGGAAAGGAGCTATGGTAAATCTTGCTGAAAGAGCAGGTTGTGGGATGACCCAGAAATCAATTTGGTTTGAATTTCGACTCAACCATTTTTAGGCAGCCATTTTCTTCAACTTTACTATTTTTCTCTTAAATTCTCTTTTAAGAAGTTGTGTGGAAGAGTGTAAACAAGTCTTGAGTTGGAATCAGGAAGATGTCTCTTTAAATCTTGACAAGCAGTGTGTCATCTTGGATTAGTAACTGAATCTGTCTCAGCCTCAACCTCCTCATCTCAAAAGGACAGGTTTCAGTTCAATGGCCTGCAAGTTCCTAGTTTCCTTACTATTCAAAGGGGGATGATGAATGAAACGTTAGCCAGTCTTTTAGCTCTGGGTATCTATGATATGATTGATTGCCATGGATGTACAGCAGCCTAAACTTACAATTCGCTTAGGAATCACTTTGAAGCTCATAGGTACTTTCCTTTTCTCAGTTGGTCCTAAGAATTCTGCAATTATTTCTTTTGCTGTTTGTAGAGGCGGTTTCCATGTGGGGTGATAAGTCTGTGCAAGTTAGTTGTTACCACCTTTAATCTCAATCATTAAGAAAATTAGCCCCCTTTCTCTATGTATGGCTAGCCAAGACTATATTTTAGGAAGAGCAGACTACATGTTTCTCTCTCGATGTTATACAGTGGTTAAGAGAGAGAGAGAGAGAGAGAGAGAGAGAGAGAGAGAGAGAGAGAGAGAGAGGAGGGGGGGGGGGGGAGAGAGAGAGAGAAGAATCTAATGCTTGCCTAGCCTCCTTATCCTTATACTGCTCTGGGAGGAAAGAAAGAAAGAAATCTATGGTTCTTCGCTTTCAGATACTGGTTGTCCTTGGGCTATCTTTTGTAGCTCATCGGCTCAGGCTTGTCTCCATCCTCACCACCTTACCCCATCCCTCAGACTCATCCTCAAGGTAGCAGTGACCAGCAGCTCTCTTTCTTGAATTAAAGTTGTTCCTTAAAGGAGATGCTTAGAAATAACACGGATTATATTTAAGTTGTAATTTAGTTTGCCTTCTTCCCTGTTGTGAAAGAGAGAGTACAAGGGATATTTTCCCCCCTTTTACAGACATAGAAACTGAGGTTTGTGGACTTTAAGTAACTTGCTAATGGCCACCTAGCTTGGGAGTGTCAGAGATGAGATTCAAATTCTTTTGGCTCCATATCTGGGGCTTCTGGCACTACCCCCAAGGATGTACATAAAAATTGTCTCATTTTTGAGAATAAAGAGTCCTCATTTATTCCTAATGTGAATTATTTTATCCCATTTTAGAGCCAGAAGAGACCTGAGAGGTTATCGAATTTTGTCTTTTCATTATTACAAATGAGGGCCAGATAAATGAAGTGATTTACTGAGCTATAAACTCCAGGAGGATTGGAGGCTAAGTCCAACTCCTCTTTGTATAGCGCTCAGTACCTGGCACATGTAGGCACTCTCTTTGGGGATTAGGAAATTGACTTGATGGTTCACTTCTCATTAAAATGAGTTACTCACAAACCCAGGGCTATCCTTTGGTTTTTTTTGAGTCTCAGAGAACTCTTCATGTCATCATTCCATCATACCTGACACAGTTAAATAATAGTCATTTTCTTTACACTCAGCTACTTGAAGGAAGAACATTTCTGTTTCCTGATCCAACCTTTTAATCCAAGCAGCACAAGCCAAAGAGATTTCATGCAAATGGATTTCCACACCAAGTGTAAAACCACAGGATTGTCTTTCTCCTATAGTAGTTTACCTTTTAGGTGAGTCTTAACCCCCTTTCCCTGGCTTTCTGACTTTGCAGTTAGGGAATGCTATAGTATTTTATCACCTTCCCTGTCTCTTGGTTGCTACAATATAAGTTTGGTGAAGGATGGGCATGATAAATAGAAGAGAGGTGGTGGGGAAAGGAGATGAGGTAAAAGAGCTGCAAATAATCTTCAGTGATTTCATATAACTATAACTACAAAACTTTTTGTAGAAATAAAGGAAGGCAAATGATTGGAGAGATATTCTTTGTTCATGGTTGGGCCATGCCAATATAATAAAAAAATGAGGATATTACATAAATTAATTGCCAATTCAGTGCTGTGTGCCAAACAAACTACCAAGGAAATACTTTATAAATCTACACAAAATAAAAACAAAATTTACATTAGGATTAAATGATGATTCCTCATTCTCAGGAATAAAAGTGACTTAATAATTACGTAAGGGAAGCTGGGTGGTACAGTGGATAGAGCACCAGACTTGGAATCAGGAAGACTCATCTTTCTGAGTTAAAATTTGACCTCAGACACTTGTTAGCCATGTGACCCTGGGCAAGTCACTTAACCCTGTTTGCTTTAGTTTCTTCATCTGTAAAATGAGCCAGAGAAGGAAATGACAAACTTCTCCATCACATTTGCCAAGAAAACCCCAAATGAGGTCACCAAGAGTCAAACACAACTGAACTGCAGCAACAGCAACAAAGGTTTACATACATCTCTGGGATTATAGTTTTGTTTTCCTCTTTTAATCTTTTTTTTTAATATTGCAAATGACATGCTTACAAATTTAAAGGGGTCTAGTCAGCATCTTGGTGGGTGAGAGTAGAACATGCCTAAATTATCCCATGTTTCTAAGGTGGGGGCTATGAAAAATGAGAGTGAGAACATCTCCCCAAGTATTCCTGAGTCTTCTTGTCAATAATTTGTTCAGCAGTCTCAATGGTTTATAATTTGACTCCATAAACTAAACCATCAGCAACTGATTTCTGAAACCATTTTTCCCTACACAGAACATTATGTTTTGAACAGACACTGAGACAGAACACTTGAGGTTGTTAACTGAGATTTAAAGTGGTTCCTGGCACTTATTAAAGATAGATTCTGTTCCATAACGTGTACAATCTCCTGTTAAATATAGGATCTGTGTTCATAATTTATTATTTCCTAGACTTTTCCAAGGACCCTGTGCTCCAACCCTTAAATGAAGCCTTGCTAATACATCTCCTGGTCCTAGATCCTCTTTCACTGGCTATTTATTTACTTATTTCTCTATTTTGTTCCTGGCTGGATATTGGTATAGAAAATCACAAATGAACTCAGTCTGTGTTGTATTGTATTTTAATTTATTTTGTTAAATATTTCCCAACTAGATTTTAATTTGGTAGATAGTATTGGGGAGTTTGGGAGGCTTCAAAGAACCAAGAATTTGACACATATGCTGTGGTGGATAGAGAGTCAGCCTTGAACTCGGTTCAAATCCTGCCTCTGCTATATAGTGCCTATGTGACCCTGTGAAAGTGTCTTACATTTTCAGTCTTCCAGTGAATGGAGACTAGATGTTGTAGAGAATGTGCTCACCTGGATTAGTCAGAGGGAGCTTCCACATTTGGGAGTATCAATAAAATCTCAAGTCCACTTCTTTTCCCCATAGTCATGTTTGCTCAAATCCTCAAGTGAGTCTGTTACATCACTAATATGAGTCCTTCTAAAGATGCAGATCATGACCCACCCTTGGCTGCCCATCCTGTACATCTCTTCTCTTTGTCCTCCTTCGACGTGGGGTGAGAGGCTGATACTTTGTAGTAACTTTAAGAGTTTTATGCCTCCTCTGTAGTCTCAATATAGTGCCTTCATACAACATAGAGTGGCCTTGTACTTTTGGAAGTTACATTAACAGGAAACAAACTCTTGGCAGATTCTACCATGATGAGCCCAGTGACTGATAACTGGTTCTAAGATGAGTCTGGCTTGCAGCATTTTCTCTCATAAAGATCTCTCTTTCTCCCCTTCTCTCTTCCTTTCCCTCCCTATCCTCGCCTTTTCTCTGTGTCATATATGTGAATTATATATAACACAAATATATGTCTACAATATGCTATATAAGGTATGTCTTACATAATACATACTATATGCTAGTTATATATACATATCATATATTTATATAGTATTCTAATTTATAGGAAGAAGAGCCACTTCACCATTTGGTAGATGATCTAAGGATATGCATAGGACATTTAAGAGAAGTAAACCAAGCTGTCCTTAGCCACTTCAAAATTATTCATATCACCACTAATTATAGAAATCTCAATGAAAGCAGTTCTGATATTACACCTCACACCCACAAGACCAGCCAAGATGAACATAAAAAGGGAAATGGCAAATGTTGAAGGGATTGGGCGGGGAAGGGGCTTTGGATGACTTTAATAAGTTATTTCTGGAAAAACATTGTGAATATGTTGTACATGTAAAAATTGTACATATATATATATATCTTGGCATAGCTTGGCATAGACTTGCTCAGTGAGAGCGCCATGAGATAGCTTAGCACAGACTTGCTCTGTGAGAGCACCTTTAAATGGCCTAGCACCCCATGTGGCGAACTTGAACTTTCAATAAACTTTACTTTTTCCTTGGCTGAGAAGACTTGAGTGGAATTCTTTCTGCAGCACCTGGCATGTTGGTATTTTGGGGTCTCAGGCAGCCCTAACTGTCTTTGGGCTCCTATTCATTTATATATATAAAATGCACAGTGGTATCCTCTGACCCAGATATAGCACTTTTTGGATTGTATTTGAAAGTAATCAAAGAAAGAGGAATGGTCTTATATACACAAAAAAGCATTTATAGTATCTCTTTTTGTGGTGGCAAAAACTATAAACTAAGGGGATATCCATCAATTAGGAAGTGGATGAATAAGACAACATGTATGAATAGAAGGATTTTATTGTGGTATAAGAAAAGAGGAAATAGTTGATGTCAAGGAGACCTGGAAAGGCTTGAATGCAGAATGAATTGGATAGAATGAGAATATTTTATGTTACAATATCAAAATAGAAAATGACCAAATTTAAAGACTTTTACAAACTGATGAAGAATGACATGAGAAGAACCAGGAAAATAATTTATGTAATAACAGCAACATTGTGAAGACAAACCACTTTGATAATTGTAAGAACTCTGATGAATACAATGACTATTTATGATTCCAGAGGACCAATGATGAAACATGCTATTTCCTGACAGATATGATGACAGATTTGGGGCATAAAAAGACGCATGTATATCTATCTATGTATTTGTCTGTATCTATATATCTATCTATGTATCTGTTTATGTATCTATATCTATCTCTGTATCTATGTCTCTATCGGTATCTATGCATTTATGTATCTATATGTATATCTATGTATCTCTTTATGTATCTGTATCTATCTATATATCTATATATCTATGAGCATCTATGCATCTATGTATCTATCAGTATCTGTGTATCTATCTATGTATCTGTTTATGTATCTGTATCTATCTGTGTATCTATAACTATCTTTACCTATGCATTTATGTATCTATCTGTATCTATCTATGTATCTTTCTGTGTATCGATATATCTATATCTTTCTATCTACATATTTTCCACCTACCTTTCTACCTACATACATTTCTACATATCTTTCTACATAGCTACTTATCTTCAATTATTCAACTATCTTCTCATTAATAACTTTATTTTTGATGGAAAATGGGAGAATTTCTTTTGCTTGACTATGCGTATTTTTACCATTGATTCCCTACCACCTAACCCAATGAGCTAAGGTTAGAGGTTGAAAAAAATATGTTTTTATTAATTAAAAAAACAAAACCTTATTTTTAAAGAAAAAAAATAAAAGAATGAACCTTGCTCACTTGGGAGGGGCTCATCACCAACTTTGTCCCAGGATAATGAATTTTTTTGACCATAGAAATTCCCAAGTTAGAGAGGTCAAATGCCAGCTTAGCTACCTGCTACCTGGGTGAGATTAAACACCCTTGGTAAGCTTGTCCTTACTTTCTGCATCTATAGAATGAAGAGGTTGGACTGAATGCCTGGGCACCCCTTCCATTTCGCAATCTGCGAACTCTTTTAAGATTAAATAATGGGGATAACTGACATCAGATTATAGAGGTAATCAACCTGAATCTTCCTTGCTAGCTGCACAGTCTTGGATCAGTCAAGCAAACATCACTGGGTCTTAATTTTCTTTTCTGCACCATGAAGAAATCAGAACAGAAGGCCCTGAATCGAACTCCAGGTTTGTGTTCCATTTCTTTATGATTATAAACAGTTTTTGAGGGGTGTCCTGTTTTGGAGGAACAGGAGTCCCACATCAAGGAATCGTAGAGTCTTGAATTCTTGGTATTTAAGTACATTGTGCGATGGAGCGCGGAAGAGGCTCTATGGGGAAGATGTAGAAATGAGAAAGAGGAATGATTCCTGACTTAGGTATACATCTTAATTCTTATAAATCAATTAAAGCAATGGGGATCATTGGCAAGAAAAAAAATCCTTTTAATACATGCCATTCCAACTCTTTCAATGTGATGAGTCCCTCTGAGGAGAAAATGTTAGGCAAACACTAAGTTAATAATTAAAATATGATGATATATAAAAACACTTTGAATACTAGAATCCAAGAGGAATCATTTATTTAAAAATATATATGTTTTGACCCCTTTGCCACCATTCTCATTATCTATAATCATCAGCTGGATCTAATGAGACGGTAATATTGATGTTTGTTGAGTGACTCAATCTTGAAAATGGTTTTAGTTGATTTCCATATCTTTTAGACTTGGTTTCCAAAGAGATGTGCAGGGGATCAGGACAAAAAAAAAACATCTTTAGGGATGATCTAGTCTACTCTATAAATTTTTCATTTAAGGTAACTGAGGACAGAGATGAAGTTACTTATCCATGGTCCACCAAAACAGTTTATGGTTTCAAACATGAGGTTTGACATAGATGTCTTCTCCTTTCAGCAGGTCATTCATTGGTTTTCCTCCCACATATTGGACTGCTTTGTCATGAAATGACATTTGTTTCTAGCCATGAGTTCTTCAGGGACCAAATGCCTGATTTAAGTCCAGTTAAATTGATTTTCCAATGATAACTTTCTTTTGTAAGCAAGTTGAGTCACAAGATTAACTTACAAAGTTGTTTTGTCTTTTGAAATTTGGATGGCAATAGATTCAAATGGAGATTCAAATTAGATCATTTATTGTGAGGTAAACTGAGGGAGGCTGGGACTTTTTGAGTTACCGGGGTCTAGCTGTGGAGTCAAGACTGATGGCCTTGTTCAGGGTCAGCAGAGGTTAGTTGATCACTTCAAAGCCAGAATGTACACCTCTGATGACCTTTTTGACTTTGACCCAAAAGTTATCCTCCCCCACCCTTTCCTTCTCTCTGTACCTTGAACTAATTTTTGATAGTACTTAACATTTATATAGCCCTTGAAGATTTACAAAGCATTTTGTACTTATCCCCTTTGATTTTTACAACAGCTCTGTGAGGTAGATGCTATTTTTACCTCATTTTATGGATGAAGAAACTGAGTTTGAGAGAGGCAAATGACCTGCTCAGGGTCACACCCTAAGGAAATATCTGAGGAAGGAATTTAATTCGGGTCTTTATCACCCCAAACCTTGTGCTCTATAATACAGACCTGCCTACAGTAATTTCTCAGGACTAAAAAGAAGGCATGGTTTTAAAAACCTAAACAAAAAGATTTTACAATTTTATTAATAAAACATAATATTTTTATTTATATCTAATTTATTTTTTGCAAATGAGGCAGGCACAGATTTTTATAATCACTTCTAGTCCATTTTTATTTGTTGAGACAACTAGATGGTTCAGTTGATAGTGCTCTGGACCCAGAGTCAAGAAAAACTAAGTTAAAATGCAGTCTTATATTCTTACTGGCTGAACTTAGGCAGGTCACTTAACCATTATTTGCCTCAGTTTCCTCAACTGTAAAATGGGAGTAATAACATTAGATGCCTCCTCACAGGGTTGTTGTGAGTATGAAATGGGATGATATTTATAGTGTGCTAAGTACAGTGCTTGCTACGTAGTATGTAGTAGTTTCTCTTTAAGGTTTTCTTAAATGCAATGCAATGTGCAATACCAAGAACTAGAAGAAAACAACAGAATGGACAAGAAAAGAGATCTCTTCAAGAAAATTAGAGATATCAAGAGAACGTTTCATGTGGAATTAGCATAAGAAAAGACAAAAATGGTACTGACTTCACAGGAGCAAAAGAGAGCAAGGAGAAATTACAAGAATGCAAAAAAGGACTACACGAGAAAAATCTTAACATCTCTGATTGCCACAATGGTGTGGTAACTGATCTAGAGCCAGACATCCTGGAGAATGAAGTAGGCTTTATGACTCATTGCTGACCATCAGACTAGTAGAGGGAAGGGGATTCTGGCTGGGCTATTTAAAATCCTAGAATAGTATGCTGTTAAAGTACTGTACTCAATATGCTTGCAAATTTGGAAAAGTTAACAGGGATCACTGGATTTGAAAAGATCAGTTTCTATCCCAATCCTAAAGAAGAGCAATAGTCAAGAGTATTTAAATTGTTGAACAATTGTATTTATTTCACTTAAGATTCTGAAACCTAGGTTTCAACAACATGGGAACCAGGAATTTCCAGAAGCACAGGCTGACTTTTGAAGAGACAGAGGAACTAGAGACCAAATTGCCAACATCTGTTGGATTATGGAGAAGCAAGGAATTCCAGAAAGAATCCACTTCTGCTTCATTGACTACACTGAAGCCATGGACTGTGTGGATCATGATAAAATGTAGCAAGTCCTCAAAAGGATGAGAGTACTGGATCATCTTACTTGTCTCCTCAAGAATCTGTATGTGGACCAAGAAGGAATACTTAAAACCAAACATAGAACAACTGATCAGTTTAAGATTTGAAAAGGAGTATGACAAAGCTATACATTGTTGCTTTATTTGTTTGATTTATATGCAGAGTATATTATGTGAGATGCCAGGCTGGATACAACAAAAGCCAGAGTTTAGGTTTCAAGGAGAAATAGCAGTAATCTCAGATATGCAGATGATCCCATTCTGGTGGCACAAAGTGAAGAGGAATTAAGAAGCCTACTAATGAAGGTGAAAGAGGAGAGTGTAAAAGCTACTGGAAGCCTACCATTAAAACAGACAAACAAGATGTTGACAACTGGTCCCATCCCTCCCTGGCAAACAGAAGAAGAAAAAAATGGAAGCAGTGTCAGACTTTATATTCTTGGGCTCAAAGATCACTGTAGACAGTGACTGCAGCAATGAAATTAAAAGACACTTGCTCCTTGGAAGGAAAACTATGGCAAATCTGACAGCATACTAAAAAGCAAAGGCATCATCTTACTGACAAAGGTCTGTGTAGTCAAAATGATCTTGTTTTTTTTTTTAGTAGCAGTGTATGATGGTGAGAGTAGGACTATAAGGAAAGCTGAGTGCCAACGCATTGACACTTTAGAATTGAGGTGCTAGAAAAGACTTTTGAGAGTCCCTTTGACAGCAAGGAGGTCAAATCACTAAACACTTCAAGAAATCAATTGAGACTATTCACTGGACTATTCAAATCCCATAGAATAGGAATATGGAATTCATGGGAAAAGCCCAGCATGTTGACAAAGAATGAAAGCAAAATGAAAAGGGGGGAGGGGTTGAGGTGGAGAGATAATGCCATGGAAACAATAACTATGAACTTGAGCAAACTTCTAGAGACATTGGAAGATAGAAGGGCTTGGCTTGCTTGGGGTGCTATGGTCCACGGGATCACAAACATTTGGACGTGACTGCAGACTGAACAATAATGACAAAAGAAAATTCTAACTCTAATTATAACAGCAGCAACAACAACAATAAACTATCAGAAGAACTTGAGGAGAATTTGACATCCCATTTTACATAACAACACGGAAATGAATCCCACTCTTTATGAGGTGTCAAACCATTTCAGGTCTAACTGAATAGAGGCTACCTAATATGTTTTAGGAAGAAGCCATATGACTCAGTGGATATAACAGTGGGGTCTGGAGTCAGGAAGATATGAACTCACATCCAGTCTCAGACACCAACTAGCTGTGTGACCCTGACCATTTGCCCTAATCTGCTGGAGAAGGACGTGGCAAAGCATTCCAATATCTTTGCCAAGAAAATGTTGTGCATTATATGGTTCAGAGGGTCAAGAAAAGGTGGGCTCAATTGAAAAACACCAATATATTTTAAAAGTAATCTCTCACACAGATCTTGAAAAGAGCTAGAAGAGATTTTAGAAGCCATTTGATGGGACTCCATTTTTTCAAGTGAGGTAACCCAGGTGCCAAAAGGTGGGGTGACACACAAAGAGATCCAGGTAGTAATGGTTCTGCTAGGATTCTGACCTAGAAGCTGTGACTCTTAATCTGGTGTTCATTCCATTGCCCTGCAATGTTATGAGGAGAAGCCTTGGGCAAAACAGCATGTCTCCATGTCATTGTAGATAATACAGACTAGCCAAACATCCACATGAAAAGAATTGGCTGTGGCCAGTTCTCTGTCTGACCAGTTCTGCTACACTCCCAATTATTGTCCTGGAAACATTCCACAATAACCTTGTGATTATTCCAAAAGTGGCTACATTTATCACAATATTAAATTTTACTTAAGGGAGTAACACACCATTGCCTGCCTAAGTTTACACCCTCACACCTGTGCCTTTCTATGCATCCCTAGAAGAGATGTGATAGTGGCAATATGGAAAACTTCCCAACCTCTGAAAAAAAGCTTCCCTTAACATTAATTCCCCAGGGACTCATTGTTCATTTATTTTTATTTAAGAAGCATTTATTTTCTCTTTGTCTTATTCCTTCCCCAACCCATTTCCACTCTACTCCTCTGGAAAAAAAAAGAGGAAAAGAAAACCATTGGAATGAATACTCAAGAGTCAAAACAAATTCCTACTGACCATGTCACAAAATCTTTGTCTCCTCCTATTGAATGAGTCCCTCAGTTATCTCTCAGGAATTGGGCAATGATCTTTTTTGTTGTGGCCAAGATCTAGTTACAAAGGGGGAGCCCATGACCTGGGGAATGGCTGAACTAATGACGGTACATGAATATAATAGAATGTCATGGTGTCATAAGGAATAATGAAAAGGATGGTTTAAAAGAAACCTGGGAAGACTTGTATGAACTGATACAGGGTGAAGTAAAAGGATCCTAGAGGACAATTTATATAATACAACATTGTAAAGTCAAACAGTTTTGATAGACTTAAGACCTTTGATCATGGACCCATTGTGGAGTAGGTTTTCTGTATGGTAGCCAATCCAGAATCATGTCTCCTCCCTCTTTTGTTGGTTTCCTTCTGGTCTGGGTATGCCTCCAAGATGGGGGGGAGGAGATAAAAGAAAGGAAGAATGTTAGAACTTTCCCCCCAAAGAGACATGTCCAGTTTCTATATAAGCACCCAATAAAGTCTAACATATCTCAGAAGGCTTGTCTCACTCAGAAGGAGGCAACTTGAGGACCTTGCACATGGATGCAGTCAATGTTTAAAGAATTTTGTGATCCAGAAAGCTGAAGGTGAAGTTGTGATAAGGTCTTAATAATATCTTTGTGCCTTCCCACACTCCCTTGAACATCCTTAGCTCCTAGATACAGATGGAAAAATTGATTACAATTGATTTTTACTTAAAAATGTGTTGTGCATACATCATTATGCTCAAGGAAAGTTTTGATAAACTTTGAGCATTCAGAGGACAGCCAGGGTGTGGAATAGCCTTGAGATGGTTTAGCTGCATAAGTTCTTACAGAAATTTCTCATAATTTTTAATGTTTGATTCAATAAATCCAATAATAGACATTTGGTAAGCAGCTACTATCTATTGTGCACTAGGGAGGTAGACAAAAATGAAAAAATAATCTTCCCCCCAGAGCTAAAATTCCCATTGTCTTCAGTCTCCTTGGATTCAGCAAGACTGCCACCCATCTGAGGACCTCCCCTGGGATGCCTTGATTTGTTTCTGAAATAACCTTCTGTATGATGGATGGCCAGGTGCTTTCCCCCTGGCATTTCAGCCCCTGCTTTCACAGACTTCTTTTTTGTGGTCGATTGGGATAGAGAGGAATGCTTTCCTTAGCTTTGCTCAGCTTCATGCTCAGCTCCACACTGTGACTGACAAGTGAGATATAGCCTTCCACATTTCATCTGCTGTGTGCTTTTTGCCCAGTAAATGTTAATAAATTTCTAAAAATGCAGCACCAGACAGTTCTGACTTCACAGCTACTGAGCATTAAGATTTATTTTCTGTCAGGGAGGACACAATATGGAAATTGTTCACCCAAGCGTCTTAATCTCAAACAGATGAACCTAGCCTTGTGGGTGCTGAGGGAAAGCTTATTGGCAGATTTCAGGGGGCTTTTTATTTTCCAGAGAATATCCAGAACCTAGTGGTTTATTTCCATCCAACAGCAGTAAGCTAATAGCCTTCTTGGTTAGGAAAGCCTAGAGCTTACTCTTCTTCCTGCAATGATGAGCAAATTCCTGTAGAAAGAAACTCAGGCTTCTGGATGGGGTCAGATGACCTCCCTGGGTTGTTTAAATTTGCATTGCTCTTTATATGAGTGATTCAGAACATGTTTCCATAGAGTTGTTGATATTTTATATTTCTTCTTTTACAAAGTATTTCTATACTTTGATAGATTATTATTTGAAGACTGAATCTTTCTAATAAATTGTGAATGCTAGGCTTTTCCTATCATTATTTGATCCACATCTCTTCTTATTCTAGCTATATTATTTTTATTCATGGAAACATTTTAATATTTTGTAATCAAAATAATCTAGTGACATCACAGGTCTCAACACAATTATTTTGTCTTTTATAATAATCTCATCTACCATTTATCTGATTGTGAATTTTTCCCCTAATTACAATTGTGAGTGAATGAACCAATGAAGGAAAAAGCATCTATTGGGCACTCATGAATACAAAACTCTGTGTTGTACTTGCAGAATAAATTTAAATAATGGCAGATGGATGCCTTCAGGAAATTTCAAATATCCCTTAATTGCTCTCAAAGTTCTCCTAGAAAAACGACCAACTTTTTTTTCATACTAATATTTAATTCACATTGTTATATGACTGTGGATCATGAAATGCAATAATCTCAGAACTAAGGATTAATATCACATATAGAGCAATGGAGACGTACAAGTAGATATACATCATAACAGATGAGAAATGTAGTGCTATATGCAGATTAATTTAGTCAGTAATGGAGCATGTCACAAACATGAATATTACATATTCTCCAGTCATTCGTGTCTTTATTTTTTTCCTCTTAAAATGTTGTATTATAAATGTATTTATTATAAGTCCTCTGTGGACACTTGTAAGTTAATAACCAGAACATTTTAAACATTTTGCAATTATTTTAAATGAAACTTCTCTCTCTCCCTCTGTCTCTCTCTCTCTCTCTCTCTCTCTCTCTCTCTCTCTGTCTCTGTCTCTGTCTCTTTTTTTTTTTTACCTTTGGTTAGTGATATCCCAAAGTGTTGATGGTTTATTTGAATTTAAATTATGTCTTCCCAATTCACTAAAACTATTAACCATCTTCATTTGTTTTCTTTGCTTATTCTCTAGAGTTTTCTAAGGAACTCCTGTCACCTGCAAATGTAGATTATCTTCTCTACCTACTTGTCTGTATTTTAATTTCTGCTTGTTCTTTATTTAGAATTAGAATTCTTAAATATCCCTTGTAGGCCTTTTGAAAGAGCAGAATAGAGATTGGATTCTTGCTTGCTTCATGAAACTGTGTCAAGAAAGCTTATGGTACTTCCCTGTTAGAAGTAAGACCAGCCCTTAGGTTTAGTAAATGGTTATTATATTTTTTAAAAGAAAAAAAACATCTTGGGGTGGCTTGATGGTGCAGTGAATAGAGCACCAGCCCTAGAGTTAGGAGGACCTGAATTCAAATCTGGACTCAGACACTTACATTTACTAGTCCTGTGACCTTAGGCAAGTCATTTAACCCCAATTGCCCTACCTTACTACCTCCAAAAAGCAAAAAAAACCCAAAAAACAAAAAAACCTCAACAAAAACAACAAAAACCCCAACAAAACCCAAACCAAACCAAACCAAAGCATCTCATTCCTTTGATTTAAAAAGAAAATCTAAATTACAAGAATATTTTGTAAAAGACTTTTTGTCTATAATTATTAACATAATCATGTGGGGGGTTTTGTCCTTGTTATTTAAATAATTATATTCATTTTCCAAATTCACAAAAATTTTTGCAATCCTAGTATAATCCAACTTTACCATAATATATATTTTCAGATGTATAGCTGTTGTCTTATTGCTGAATTTATTTTATTTTATTTTTTTGCAACAACACCCATTTCGATAAGGAAGCAGCATAGTATCATGTCTAATGGGATAGTTTTTTTACTCTTGTAGATCTAGGTTCAATCTCTGTCCATACAATTTACTAGTTCAATGACCCTGCATGAGTCACTTAATCTCAATGTGCCTCAGATAAGTTCCTAGTATTTGAGTAGCTTCTGAGGCTTCCTCTATGCAATTTGAATGGGCGGAGGCAATTTCTAAGCCAGGATTTCCTCTTTCCGAGGAAATCACCAATTCTTTCACCAAATATAATAACTGGATCATAGATTTTGAGCTGGAAGACACTTTAGCCATCATGTAATCCTATCCTCTCATTTCATACAAAAGGCAAAAGAGGCCCAAGTGAATACAGGATGTGCCTGGGGTCACATGGGTAGTAAAAAGCAAATTCAGGATTTGAACTTAGGTCACTTGACACTAGATCCAAAACTCTTTAGTGATAATGGTCCTTCTCTTCTTAATCCTATGCAGACTAGTGTATCTATCAGAATCATATGTGTCTCATTGAGAGAGGTAGGACTAGTACAAGGCCTTCTTTGTCTATATTTGAAAACAGTTTGCGTAACAGAGGAATTAATTGGGCTTTAAGTGTTTCCTACAATTTGCTCATATATTCATCTGATCCAGAACTTCTCTCCCTCCTCTCCTGAAACTGCACTGATGGCTTTTTTTTTTCTCTCTGATATAGAGTTCTTTTGGATTTTTTATTATTTTTGTTGGCCTGAATATTTTATAGTTTTTGATGTATTTCATAGATTGATTTACTTTATAATCTATTTCCTAGGAGCTAATTGAGAACAGTCATTGATCTATATTTTTTAGAGGCAGTTTCCTCATTGGTAGCTTACCACACTAGTGACATCACAGGTCTCAACACAATTATGTGCTGTGGTTTCTGATGATCTCCTTATTCTGAATTAACCATTATCAGTACTGATTCTGACAACTTTGTCTTCCTCTTTCTTTTGGAATCAGATCAGCTAATGGCTTATCTATCGATCTATTTCTCAGCATAGCTGTGGCTCCCTCCTCTTCTAATTCTGATGTTGATATCCTAAAAACAAACATGTGAGACTTTACATTCATTCCTGTGGAATTTCATGTTATCAAATTTGACCTATCAATCCATCCTCTTCTGATCACTTTGGATTATTCTGTTTAAACTGATATCATTTCTAATTTTCCAAGAAGGCCATTTCAGTATTGTTATTAACATCGTCATTATTGCCATTCTAGTGTAGTAAGACGGAAACATGGCCTCCAGTTCTTGAAGCCAGGTGCTGCCTCTAATGCAGCCTGGTCATGTGATCCTGGACAAATTTTTTTAGTCTCTGTTTCCCTGAGAGTTCTCAAAGACTTAAGTTTGAAAGAAGGTGCCAACCTACATTGGTAAAGGGATTTTTCTTTCCTGGAAATTCTCTACTCCAATGAAATCTCACGTTTGATCCCTTTTACCCCTACTAATGATGCTAATCAGTATTTGTGTACCACTTTTGTTGTTTTCCTATCTAAAACTGAAAAATAGGTAGTACCACTATCATTGTAACCATCTTAGTTGGGAACTTTGAGTTCTAGGAACATGGAACATCTGGCCCAGACAAGCTAAGTTGTGTCTGGAATGGTATTCCAAGTATAATGGGTGTGACAAGCTTTACAGAGCTCAGAAATACATGAAAATGCAGAAATATTAAATGTCCTTTGCCTACCATAAAAGTATGATACAGTGGTTAAAGCAATAGTGCATTACCCCTGAAGTCATAGGACCTACATTCAAATCTTGCCTCTGATGCATATTACTTGTATGACCTTAGGTAAGTGAACTTCCTAGCCCTGGTTTTCTCTCCTATAAATTAAGCATTTGGACTAGAACATCTATGAGGTTCCTTTCAACTCTAGATTTATGATTCTATAATTGGAAAAAAATGAACCAAGGGCACCTAAGTGGAGAATAAGAAATGATATCACAATAATGATTAAATGAAACAACATAGCATAGAGACAATAAACTACTGAAGAGGGCAGCAGCATGGAGAAAGCCAATGGAATTGTTTGAATCATGGATGACATGTTGAATAATGTATGGTCAAAAGCAGATACCTGGGAGAATTCTGCCAAGCACCTTACAACTCATTGAACGTTCCTTTTTAAGTCCAGCTAGTTGTTCAAAGCCATGTTTTATTTCAATGTATTATAACTTAACTGACATCCTTCCTTATTTATAAGGATGACATGAAAGTTTTTGTCAAATGCTGCACTAAAATCTAGGTATTCCCTGGATTAACCAGCATAGTAATGCCATCAAACAGCTTTTTGCATCAAATTAAACTTATAGAGAGATGTTTTTAAGGAAAAAGAGCCCAGCCCAACATGACTTGTTCTTCCTAAGCCCAGATGTGTTCATGGTAATAGTTGTTGCTCCTTCTAAATGAACACAAACCACCCTTTTGATATTTTGCTTCAGAATTATGCCAGGAATGAAAGTATGGTGAATTAGTTGATTGTCTGAAGAAAGTATGCTGTTTTTGGAAAATTGAGACAGCATTTCTCCATTTCCATTTATGATAACCCTGTCTTTGTTGTTGTTACTGCTGCACTTACTGTTTTCTGCCTTTCCAGGAAGAAAGAAAACACTGGGTAGCTAAATTAACTCACTTGATTTTCCCCACTTTGACATGTACTTTGGCTTTGTAAAGTCAACTTTCTGCATTTGCCTATATTCTCTGTTCAATTTCATGACTTCATTTTGCTTTGGGGCAACACCTTTATTGTCTCGGCTTGCTGACCTTCCTTGGCAATGATACGTAGAAAATGATTTTCTAGTTCTGTCCCTTATCTTGTGGCATGTAAACACCTCAACCATCCCAGAGACCCAAGAGAACTTTAATTTTAGACCTCTTCTGATGATTTAGGGCAAACGAAATAAGCCACAAGATTTTGAAGACTCACCAGAGCCTTGAGGGATCAATGCAATTTGCATACTGCAGAATTCAGCCTTCCACAGACCTTTCTAAAATAGTCCCACACAAAGTCTGCCAGAGTAAGCAAACATTAGAGGAAGTACTTGATTTTTAAATATGCTTTTACATTCTCAAGTTTATGAGACACTTCCCAATTCCCTGACAATATTTGGAAAACAGCTTCTTTATGCCAGGAAAGACTGTATCATTCCTCTATAGGAATAGGTGGAAGCAGTGGGTAGAAGTTGCAAAGGGGCCAATGTAGGCTCAATGTCAGGAAAAACATCCATGACATTGGAGTTGTCTCAAAGTCAGATGGGCTGCTCCAAGGAGAGAGGGAGAGGGACAGGGAGAGAAAGGAGAAGGAAGAGGAGAGGGAAAAGAGAGAGAGAGAGAGAGAGAGAGAGAGACAGACAGAGAGAGAGACAGAGAGACAGAGAGAGACAGAGAGACAGAGACAGAGATAGAGAAAGAGGAAGAGAGAGTTTCCCCAGCTCAGGGGTGTCAAAGTCAAATAGAAATGGGGCCCACTACACTATACAAATGGGTCCCTGCAGACCAAGTAATGGCTTGGATTTAAAATGTAATATTATCTATGTTTTATTTTATTTTTGTTTATCTTGTTCAATATTTTCCTCTTACATTTTAATTTGTTTTGAGCTGAACTCAGAAGTGTTGTGGGCTGTATGTGACCCTCTGATACCTATGCTAAAAAATACAAGGAGAAGTGGGTCAGTCAAAAGAACATTGACTCTAGAGTCAGAGCATATGGGTTCCAATGTAACTATTCATTCTTTATACCTGTGTCATCTTAAGCAAATTGCTTAACTTTCCTGGGTCTCAGTTTCCTCATTTGTAAATTGGAAGCATTGGTCTCTGAGATCCCTCCTAGCATTACATCTATCTATGATCCTTTGAAGGAGACCTTGACATTTGGGCTGAGGAGCTGACAATGCATTTGTATACAGAACACTTGAGCAGACAATCAGGGTGATGTTGACTTTGAAGAAGGCACCATCCCTGCTCACACAGAATTTACATTCCATTACATGGTCTATTGTGGTTGTTACACTAAACTGAAGGGAACTAATGAAGAATATTGAGAGAGGTAACAGTGGAAAGAACCATCATCCCAAGTAAGTTGACTGACAGAACTGATGCATTTAGGACATGTACTTTGAGGAAAATGGGGTGCTTCTCTCTTGACAGTTCCATAGCCTTGATTTTACCTTGAGAAAATGCTCTGTGATTGTTTCCCTATCTGTAAAATCTATTTGAGAACATTTAGCAATGGCTTGGGAATTCCCAAGTACTTAGAGGAGGGCTTTGTCCAGAGCAGCCAATCAATAGGATTTGTTGATTTGATTTGGCTTAAAAAGGTCATTCATAAATATATTCACAGTAAAGCCATCAAATGCATGGATCAGTTTGCTCTTCAGAACCATCTGGAACCCAGCATCATTTATTCTTAGAGTCTCCTGTGACATTCCAGGAATATCCACACAAATTTTTCTACGTGGACTGGACATAATCATTTATAGTGCTGTATTTCCTTTTTTTCTTTTTTTTTTGTTTGTTGCCATGCCTATATTTTTTAACACAGAAACCTCCTAGAGAATAACTTCCTCCATGAATACACATCTTTACTTTCTCTAAATTTATCATTTTGAGACTTGCCTGGGGATACTGAGAGATTTTCATAGTATGCACTAGAGGCAGGGTTCTCACTGGTGTCTTCCTGACTCAAAGGCCACCTCCCTAATCACTTATGAGAGTCTGATTCTAAACTGACCTTTTGTCACTTTAACTCTTTTTTTTTAATTTGGGGAAGTAAGTTGAGTTGGTCTATAGAAACAGAATAAGAGACACAACTCTCATCATCTTCTATGTGTCTTGCTTTTATAACTTTGTTTAGAGGTAATTCTGAATGCTGGGTTGACACTGATTTTGGAGTCAGAATAATCTGAATTCAAATTCTGCCTGAGACATTAACTGGCCATATGACCTTAGGTTAAGCTCTCAGCCCCTCAGTTTTCTCATCTGTAAGAGGCGATTAATAGTCAATAGAAATGTGGGAAAGTTCAAGTGAGCAGAGAAATAAAGCAATTTGTAAGATTTAGAAGCCCTCTATCAATGTCACCCATTTCTATGATTCTTCCTTTCCTAAGTTGATGTTTACTAGGAATCATCCAGTGTTTGTTCCCAACGTTAGTGTGTTTTGATGTCAACCAATGGAACAAGTCTCAGTTTCTTGGAAAAGTTTTATGAATTAATTTTCCTTTGATGAAGTTCAAATGACTTCCACTTGCCCTAAACCCAGACAGGATAAAAAGGTATAAGAAAAAAAAAACTGATCCTCTGAACTTCTAGACTAATTGAAGAGGAGCTCTTGAGAATGACTCAAATTCAGAAAGTTGCTATTGGTCCATGAGAAAGATACAAGGGACAGTGACTGAGACACTCTGAGTAGGGAATGGGGAGAAAGGGCTAATGCCAGGCATTGGCTCTTACCAAAGGGCTTTGTTTGTCAAAAGCACATGACCAAACCACAGGTGGTCTGAGGCCTGTTCCATCAGTTAGACGATGTGGTATATTGAGTACCAGGCCTGGAGAGAAGAGCTACACTCAAATCTGGCCTCAGTCACTTAGCAGTTATATGACAGTGGCCAAGTCACTCAACCTCTGTTTGCCTTGGTTTCCTCATCGGTCAAATGAAGATAATAGCCATGCTTGCCTTCCAGGATTGTGAAGATGAAATGCGGTAACAATTGGAAAGGGCTTAGCTCAGGGCCTGCCACATAGTAGGTGCTCTTCAAATGTTAACTATGATTACTATTGTTATGGTTTATCTTGGTAAGTAAGAGCTATGTTCTTGAGTGACTGTGGAGAAGCTGTGATGTGATTTACGACACCCAGAGGACACGGCCACCCTTTCAGTGTTTCAATCAGTGTGGAGCAGTAGCGAGAATATAGTCTTATGTAAAAGGAGCAAAGTTCCATTTTTGAGACTGATGCTAACTGTGTGATTTTAGATAAGTACATTAACTTCCCTGAATCTCATTTTCCTCATCTCTAACACTGAGCTAATGCGACTTGTATCATCAAGCCCACACGACTGTTAAGAAAAATTCACTTTTGCTATCTTTTAAATACTATAGAAAGAATCTCAAATTTTGTAAATATAAATCGGCACTCCAGAAAGACCCAATGAGCACAACTGCCAAACCAGTGTAAAGGATTTTGGAAAGAACCTGGAGGAATGACCAATCCTAGCCATACTAGAGAAAGGGCCAGGGGTCCTGATTTTTAAGAAGATATTGCCTGAAATTGTAGGCCAAAGAACTTGACTTTGATTCTTGAGAAAATTCGAGAATGTGTCCAATCATCTCAACAATTATCTCTTAAATACTTACTAAGATATAGGGTTAGATGGTGGTGATATTGACAAAAGTTAAGCCATAAGTTCCCCCCCCCCAAAAAAAAAACCCTTGCATTCTGCTGGGGTGAGAAATAGAGCTATAATTAAAGGGGGAGTAATTTGTTAAAACAATGGAAACTGAATTATTCAAAATTATATCAACCAAGTTTGGCCCTAAGAAAAAGACATGAGGCATCACCTTTTCCTATTCCATTGACTAGATGAAACTGCACACGTTGAACATTACATAGTACCTCAGATTTTTTGGACAGGTGCATTGGTTAGTAACGTTGGGTAGTTTTGCTGCCGGTTCCTCAACTCTCTAATCTTTTTATTTCAATTGAGTAAGGGATAGTCCTTCTGGAGGAATAAAGGTGATGGATATATTGGGAAATCTAATTGATATAAAAACAAAAGAAGGCAATGAAAGCTTTTATTTTAATAGAGCTTTGGTTAGTGGGCATCTAGAAAAGGCAACAGTGATTACAAAGAGCCATCAGTGCTTCGATAAGTTTTACCAAGGTTACCTGCTTTCCTTTCTTTGCAGGGACACCAGCTGACTAGATCAGGGGAAATACACACACACACACGTTGATATTTTTAAAAAAATATGAAAAACAGGTTTCATGTTACTTTGTGAACAGTATGGAAAACTGTTTATAGTAAAGCTTATAGGGACTTCACATTGGTTAAATGGTGCTATGCAAAATATATTGATTCATGGTCCAATGTCAACTTGGAAAATCTCTACAAGAATCCACATGGATTTGTGCTAGGTTAGCTTTGTGCTAGTTAATACTAGAAAACAGGCAGATTACAATGCTTATGAAATTTGCAGAACCTATGAAACTAGATTGTTTGCCTGCCACAGTCCATGAAATAATTATGGTTATTTAAAAGAGTTGAATGACAATACTTATAATTGTGTTCAAAACATTTCACAGAAATGTATATAGTTTACAAGTATAGGATGGAGGAGAAATGGTTAGACATTTTTTTTCTTTTTATAAGCTTATTTATTTTTAGTTTTCAGCATTCACTTCTATAAATTTTAAATTTTCTCCCCCTCCCTGTCTTCCCCCCTCCCTAAGATGGCATGCAATCTGATATAGGCTCTTTATATACATTCCTATTAAACCTGTATTCACAATAGTCATGTTGAATAGAAGAATTAGAAAGAATAGGAGGAACCACAAAAACAAAAGAAAATAAAACAAAACTGACAACAACAAGAAAAAGGAAAAAATTTGCTTTACTCTACATTCAGACTTGGTTCTTTCTCTGGACGGGATTGTTTTCAGTCCTTGCAGTCTGAGAAGGGCTGTCTATCAAAGTCAGTCATCCTACACTGTGGCTGTTACTATGTCCTGATTCTGTTCACTTCACAATATTGTCCTGATTCTGTTCACTTCACTCAGCATCAGTTCATATAAGTCCAGTTTTTTTTTTGAACTTTACATATACATCATTTCTCATAGCACAATAGTATTCCATTACATTCATGTACTGCAACTTGTCCAGCCATTCCCAAATTGATGAGTATCATCCCCTCATTTCCTAGTTCTTGGCTACCACAAAAAGAGCTGCTATAAATATTTTTGTACATGTTGGGTTTTTTCCCATTTGTATGATCTTTTTAGGATGCAGCCCTAGAAGTGGTATTGTTGGATCAAAGGACATTCATATTTTATAGCCTTTGGATCAACAACAATCAGTTCATGTTGTAACTTTCCCACATCTTCTCCAACATTTATAATTTTTCTGTTTTGTCACATTAATCAATCTCATAGGTGTGATGTGGTATCTCAAAGTTATTTTGATTTGCATCTCTCTCATCAATAGATTTAAAGCACTTTTTTCTTACGACTGTAGATAGCTTCAATTTCTTCCTCTGAAAATTGCCTGGTCATATCCTTTGACAATTTATTAAGTGGGGAATGATGTGTATTCTTGTAAATTTGATTCAGATAACTATATATTTTAGAAAGAGGCCTTCATTATTTTTTATTTTTCCTCAATTTGTTAAATTATTTATTTTTAGTTTTCAGCATTCACTTCCATATTTTAAATTTTCTCTCCCTCCTTCCCCCCCCCCCCACCCCCAAGATGGCTTGCAATCTGATATTGGCTCTACACATACATTCCTATTAAACACATTTTCACTTCAGTTCCATTGTACAGAAAAAAAATTTAATGAGTGGGGAAAACAATGAGAAAGAAAGAAAAAAAAGCAAAATAACAACAAAAGAGAAAATAATCTGCTTCATTCTGCATTCTGACTTCATAGTTTTAATGTGGCTAGCATTTTCCATCATGTGTCTGTTATGGGAATCTGAATATCTTCCTGCCCCTAGGCCCTTTTATAGACTTAAGTGACTCTGAGAACCTTCCCTGATTGGAGAATATACTCTGCCCCCTAATAGACTGAATGTGGTCATTTGGAGCTGGTGGCCAGAAGCTTGTTTTTCAGGAATGTCACACCTTGTTACATAGTGATTGGGCAGTTGGTCAAGAGGGCTGTGACATTCTCTGAGCCAGGAGAATATATACCCTGATATGAGTTTTTGCTTTGGGGGTTACTTTGGAAAGAGATGTGTGATTTGGCCGGAAGAGACTCTGGGCAGCCATTGAGCCTCCTGGCTTTGAAAACCCAAATGTTGCTGCTTCCCTCTCTGGTAACCTAACTAGGTATGAATGTAATGGTCAGATGGCTGGAAGCTGGTCTGCTGATCTGTTTCTGTGACTGCTTATAACTTTTGCTTGTAACTTCTATTTCTATTCTATGAGGTTCAGGGTGTTGACTTTTCCCCTGATGTAAGTAAATGATATATGTTTGATTGATTGAAGTAAGATTGTTAATCCATTTTGAGTTTCTTCCCTTTAGAAAAGCAGATCTAGGAACCTGCACTAGCAGCCATCCTGGATATGCTAGGGTGCTTGCTGATACAGTGCCCTTTGGAACTGCATTGCGGAGAACGACTAAGTCTATCAAAATCAGTCCTTGTACACTATGTACTGTGTACACAGTTCTACAGGCTTTGTTCCCCTCACTCAGCACTAGTTCATAAAAGTCCTTCCAGGTTTCTCTGAAGTCTGCTTTTTCATAATTTCTTACAGTACAATAGTATTCCATTACATTAATATACCACAACTTGTTTAGCCACTCCCCATTGATGGGCATAACATCAATTTCAAGTTCTTGGCCACCACAAAAGAGCTCCTATAAATGTTTTTGTACATGTGGATCCTTTTCCCATTTTTATAATATGTTTGGGATACAGCCCAAGAAGTGATATTTATGGGTCAATGAATATTTTTATAGCCCTTTGGATATAATTCCAAATTGTTCTCCAGAATGGTTGGATCAGCTCACAACTCAACCAAAAATGAATTCATGTTCCAACTCAACTTGCCCCCATCTTCTCCAACATTTATCATTTTCCTGTTTTGTCACATTAGGCAATCTTATAGGTGTGATGTGGTACCTCAGAATTGTTTTGATTTGCACCTCTCTTGTCAATAGTGATTTAGAGCATTTTTTTATGACTATACGTAGCTCTAATTTCTTCCTTTTAAAACTACCTGTTCGTATTCATTGACCATTTATCAAGAAGGGAATGGCTTGTATTTTTATAAATTTGACTCAGTTCTCTAAATATTTTAGAAATGAAGTCTTTATCAAAGACACTAGTTGTAAAAATTTTCTTCCAGTTTTCTGTTTCCTTCCTAATCCTGGTTGCATTGGCTTTATTTGTGCAAAACCTTTCAGTTTAATGTCATAAAAATTATACATTTTGCATCTCATAATATTCTCTATTTCTTGTTTAGTCGTAAATTGCCTCCATTCTCTCTAAATCTGACAGATAAAGTATTCCTTGATCCCCTATTTTTTGTTTATAATATCAGCCTTTATATCTACCATGTGTACCCATTTGGACTTTATTTTGGTATATGGTGTCAGATGTTCTATGCCCATTTTCTGACATGCCATTTTCTAGTTTTCCCAGTAGTTTTTGTCAATAGTGAGTTCCCCCCCCCCCCCCCGAAGCTGTGGTCTTTGAGTTAAACAGTAGATTACTATAATCATTGACTACTATGTCTTCTGTACCTAACCTATTCCACTGATGTACCCCTCAGTTTCTTAGCCAGTATCAAATAGTTTCAATGATTGTTGCTTTATAATACAATTTAATATCTGTTATAGCTATGCCACATTTCCTGGCAGTTCTTTCCATTAATTCCCTTCATATTCTGGACCTTTTGTTCTTCCAGATAAATTTGGATATTATTGTTTTCTATCTCTATGAAATAATTTTTGTTATTTTGATTGGTATGGCATGGAAGAAATAAATTAATTTAGGTAGAATCATTATTTTTATTATATTAGCTTCATCTACCCACAAGAAACTGATGTTTTTCCAATTATTTAGATCTGACTTTATTTTTGTGAAAAGTATTTTGTAATTGTGATCATATAGTTCCTGGGTATAATTTTTTTTGGTGAAAGTGAAATTAAAATTTATTGTTACTATTGAATAGTTATACAACTAATTCATGACAAATAATCAAATAGCCGTATACACTCTGGAGTCAATCCTCAAGACTAGGGTTTAGGTACCTTTTCAAATCTAAGTGTTGGCAGTGTATTCATGTCTGCTTACCATATATCAGCTTAAGCTTGAATAGCTCCCTGTCCAGATTTTGTTGATATTTAGGACCTAGATCAACAGGTCCTGTGGCTGCTTGTCTCCTGGATTTGTATTCTCTAAACTAGTCAACAAAGAGTTTTTGAACAGGTTCAAGTTCTTTGTTAAATGCAACAGCTGTTATGCCAATGTTCCTTCGAAAATACATTGATGTCACAGACTGAACAAGACATATAAACCTGGAGAGCCTTTTATGAGCCATTATGATCCTGGTCTGACCACTCAGTCACAGTCACCTTGCAGTACACATTTCTTTTTTCCAAAAAGAAAACTGATTGGAAGTTTTGCAGGGACCAAAAGCTAAATATGATTTGGCACTTTGGTATGGCAGCCAGAATAGTTCTTGTAACATTGGGCTGAATTGAAAGGCATAACATCTAGGACTGGGGAGGCATTCATCCTTCTTTGTTATGCCCTACTCAGACCACATCTATAGTATTGTGTTCAGTTTCAGAAAGGAGAGTGATAATTAAGATGGTGCTTCAGGGAAACCAACCAGAAGGATGAAAGGCTTTGAGATGTACCATATGAGTATCAGAAAAATACTATGATTAGGTACAGAGAAGAGAAGATTTAGAGTAGATGTTCATGAATTTGAAGGACTGACACATAGAGTTCAGATTGATCTGATCGACCACAGAGGGTAAAATGATGTTTAATGAGTGAATGAAGAGACACATTCATGTTTAATGTAAGGAAACATTTCCAACTAGTTAGAGCTGTTTTAAAGTGGAATGGGCTCCCTTAGGAGGTAGTAGGTGGCCACCATATTGGAATTCTTTCGAGAATGGTCATTTCTTGTCACTTTAGACAAAATGGCTATTGGAGTCTATTTCAGCTCTGAGATTTGGGGAGTTTCCATCACTGTCACTCTCATAACTTTGTTATTTGGTTGGATTACAGAGTAGAAGAAGAAATTACCATTTTTGGAGAAGAAAAATAGCAACAACTAGGTATGGAGGAGGAGCTCTAGTGGTGCTAACATTAATTCAGCATACATTTGGGGGCACAATGAGCCCATTTCTATAATGACCCATTATAGTGCAGCATAAAGACTGATAAAGTTACAGGATCCAAATTAGAATGCCAGCTCAGCCTTCCCTGTCTGTGTTGCCTTTGGGAAGCCATCTCCTTTTCTTGACTTCAGTGCCCTCATCTGTAGGCCTCTGAGTTTTCCTTCAGCTCAAAATCCTGTCACCTACTTTAGGCACCTTTGGCCTTCAGTAATTCCATTCTGCAATTGCCATGTGATGGTAGTTTTAAAATTAAACTCATTTTACAGTTTGTGTCATTGAACCCTACCCTCTGGCTACTTAAGCTAGAATCCATGAATGCATTTTTTTGATAGTTGTATTTGAATATAATTGAGTTCCTTTTTAACCATCTGCATTGTATTTTGTGTCTTGATAAAAGCTATTTTGGGAAAGGGTCTATAGACTTTGCAAGGCTGTCAAAAGTGTTGGGGATACAAGATTGTCCTTATGTGTAGGGAAACCCATTGGAGAAGCAGGATGGTTTTATGCACTTTCCTACTTAAATGCATGCAGCACTTTTTATTTTTCCATGTTTACCTACTTTTTAACATTTTTTAATGGACATTTGTCTTCCTCCTACCTACTTACCACAGACAGAAAAATGGCAGCCAGTGTACAGACTTCCTTAAAGTCTGAAGGGGTTCCACGGAGTAGGTCTGAAGGAAACTTGTTAGATGAACACAACTCCTTCACACAAAATGACATAGAAGGTAAAATTTCTTTTTTTAAAAAAATTAATTTTGGTTTTTGGAAGGGGAAGGGTAGGGCAGTTGGGGTTAAGTGACTTGCCCAAGGTCACATGCTGGATTTTTGTGTTTTGTGTTAAGTGTATGAATCCTGATTTGAACTTAGGTCCTCCTGACTCCCGGGCCAATGCTGTATTCACGGTGCCACCTAACTCCCCCAATGGTAAGATTTAAAATTTTTTTTTCTAATGTGAGAGATTAAGTTCATAAATCAACAAAATCGCCAAATGTTTATTGATGGCTTACAAAGCATAAGTAAAGTTATTTAGGGAAAAATATTATAGGTGACACTGATATAGCATTCAAGTTTCACAAGTTCAAATGCATTAATTAATTTGATACAACAGTACTATGAATTAAACACTGGAGGGTTTTTTTCCCACCCATTGTATAGATAAAGATACTGAAGGTGTGAATGATGACATGGCTTGTTTCAGGCCAGTACAATGGAACTGTCCATGGCAGAATCTAATCAAAGAAAGACCTTGGCAGACTTTTCTTGGAGCAACTGATCTATTATTTAGCTTTCCTTTTATTTTAATTTTAAATACATTTTAAAAAATTTATTTTACTAAACATTTCCTACTTATATGTAAAAAAAAATAGTGTTCATTAAAAAAGAAAAGAATTTTAAGTTTCAAATTTTCTTCCCTCCTTCCCCTTCTCCTACCCTTGGGAAGGCAAAAAATATGATATTGATTAAACATATGATGTAATTTACTACTATGTATTATGTACCTAATTTATTCCACTGACCTACCATTCTATTTCTTAGCCAGTACCACTTTATTTCCCTGATAACCACTTTGTAATATAGTTTGAAGTCTGGTACTGTTAGGTGACCTTCCTTCCTATTGTTGTTAATCGATTCCCTTGACATTCAGTACATTTGGTTTTTGTGGATAAATTTTGTTATTTTTTTAGCTATATAAAATGATTATTTGTAGTTTATCTGGAATGGCACTGAATAAATTTACTTAAGTAGAGTTGTCATTTTTATTATATAGGCTTGGCCTACTCATGAACCATTAATATCCCTCCCACTATTTAAATCTGTCTTTAGGTAAAAAGTGCAGTGTAATGGTGTTCGTATTCTTTCTGGGCTTGTCTTATCAGGCAGACTCCCAAGTATTTTATATTGTATGTAGTTATTTAAATCGAATTTCCATTTCTGTTTCTTCCATCAGGGTATTGTTGGTAGGATACAGACATTTTGATTATATATGTGAGTTTATTTTAGACCTTGCAATATTGCTAAAATTATTGTTTCAAATAGTCTTTTAGTTGATTCTCTAGGAGTCTCTGAGTCTATAATCATATTATATGCAAAGACTGAGAGTTTTCTTTCTTCATTGCATATTCTTATTCTTCCAATTACGTTTCCTTGTTTTATTACTACATCTAGCATTTCTTTATGGAAAATTAAATTTTAGACAAATATTAAAATTCAAATACATAATAGGAAAAGAAAAAGAAACATTATTTTTTTTTTGCTGCCTTGAAAGTTTTCTTTTGTTCTCTGCTGTACACTTTCTGCTTTGTTCTTTTTTCCCCCTTCCTCCTCCCTATGTCTCACCCCAAGGCTACAATTGAGCATGGATATATTTATAGATAGACATTGATGTGTACATACACACACAGATTCTAGTCCTAATTTTATTTTTATGTTTGTGGATATCTTTTTTTCCTATTTCTCCTAACTCCTCTATTTTAATGCTACCTGCTACCTTGACCTCCTATCACTGAAACCACCCCCACTCCAGCAATCCCTCTCTTTCCCTCCCATTTCTCCAAACCTAAACACTCTTTTGTATATCCCTTTAACGTTTTCCATCCTCTTCCCCTCTAAAGCTTTCTTCCTTCTTCTACCATTCCCCTAAATCTAAATACCCTTCTGTATATGTTCCTTTAACCTATTACCTCACCCTTCCTTCTAAAGATACTTCTTTTATTGTGTCCCCCACCAAGAGTTTTATTTCCATTTTAAATTTAGAAGACTTTTATTCTCATATATGTGTGTGTGCATGTGTGTGCATGTGTATGTATGTATGTATGTGTGTATGTATGTATGTGTGTATGTATGTATGTATGTATGTAATTTCCCCTTCTTAAACTCATTTCTGATCAAATAGGTTTCCAGACCTAACAGCCTCCCCCCCCACATTTTATTCCTCTGTATTGGTTCTTCCTCATGTACCTCCTTTATATAAAATAAATACTCTTTTAGTTGTGATTGATTGGCTTTATTTTTTAAAGTCATATTATACTCAGGTCTACCCCAATCTTTCTTATAAGCTACAAAATTAACAATCTTAGATACAGGTTTTACATTTTCCACACCTAAAAGATAAACATTCTATCCTTATTGAATATCTTGTCATTGGTCGTTGATAGGTACCTTATATATTTTTTGGCTCTTGTATGCCAAATCTTCTATTGAGTCCAGCTGTTTTTTTTTTTTACCAGAGTCCTAAATATCTGACAGTTGATTAAATGTCCATTTTTTCCATGAAAATTAAGCTTAGCTTTGCAGGTTATGATATTTCCAGGCAGAGCCCCACTTCTTTTGTTCTTTGATATATAGTATTCTAAGACTTGTGATCTTTTAGTATTGCCAATTCTGGTTCTTGTTTGATTCTAATAGTGGGACCATCATGTGTAGTTTTTTTTTTCTTGTTGCTCATCATATTTTGTCCTTGATTTGAGAGTTTCAGAATTTAACTACAACATTCCTGTGGATTTTCCTTGTAGGATCTCTTTCAGGTAGTGATCAGTGTATTTTTTCTATTTCTACTTTTCTCTCTTGTTCTCATGCTTGAGGGCAATTTCCCTTAATTATTTCTTGTATTATTTTATCAAGATTCTTTTTTTTTTACCAGAACTTTTAGGTAGTCCAATTATCTTATGTTTTCTCTTCTTGATCTATTCTCAAAATCTGTTGTTTTTCTTATGAGATGTTTCACATTCTCTTCTATTTTCATTTATATGTATGTGTATATGTCAAATGAAAAATAGAACAGACTGAAACATCTCACCTGTATCTATCTATATCTATATCTATTTCTCTCTGTCTTATCTGTCTGTCTTATCTATCTATTTATCACTGTTTCTCTCTCTCTCTCTCTCTCTCTCTCTTTCTCTCTCTCTCTCTCTATATATATATATATGTCTCTCTGTCTTATCTATCTTCTCTCTGTGTCTGTCTCTGTCTCTGTCTCTCTGTGTCTGTGTCTGTCTCTGTGTCTCTCTCTTCATTTCTTATAACTTTACTAGCTTCCCCCTTATCCAATTCTGATTTTGAAGGAGTCATTTTCTTCCTTAAGATTCTGGATCTCCTACTAATTGGTTGACTTTCTTGTCATAGTCTTCTTGTTTTTCCTGTATTTTTCTTATTTTTCTTTTTAATTTTTTCTCAGTCTCTCTCATTTGATTTTTCAAGTCTTTTTTGAAGTTATTCAAGGAATTCTTTTTGGGCTGGTAACCATTTGACATTACTCTTTGGGGTAGAAAAGGGTTTCTTTGCTTCAGTATCTGCCTCTTAAGATGAACCCTGGTCTTCTCTACTCTCATAGTATCTCTCTATGATTGGATTCTTTCTTCTTTCTTTGTGCATTTTTGGGTATTAATTTAGTTTTCTTAATCCCCTCTAACTCTGGGGTATGGGGTATGGTACTTCTGGCCTCTGATCCTCTTTAGTTCTCCTCTCTAACCTCGAACTCAAACTAAGACCTCCAGTCTCCTGTAAGTGTCTACAGCCAGCCAGTGTCCCTGCCCCACTCCTTTGGCACTCACCTGAAATGTGCTCGCTTCTTCTCCTGATGTCTAGTATTCCTTGTCAACAGAGCTTCCCTAGCTCTTCCCCGGGGCAGACGCCCAACTTCCCTTTCTGTCCTAGGGGTAAAAATTCCTGTGACCTGGCCTAGCCCAGACAGTCTCCCAACCCAGCTAACTCCAGGCTTTCCACTTGTTTAAGCAGTTTGCTGCTTGTGATTAAAGTGGATACTCTTCACTATGAGGAAATCTAGTACTGGAATTTTTCTTCAGTTCTTTTTCAGTTGCCCCATAGAGGATCCCTGTTCTCCCCCTACTCTTAATTGTTTTCACAGCTCTGTGTTTGCCCAGGTGCTATTTTGTCCCTTTTATGGGGGAAAATCTTGGGAGCTTGAAATTTTCTGACCTACTCCACTAATCTTCCCAGAATCCCCTCTGCTAATTAGCATTTCTAGTACAATATTGAATAATTGTGGTGATAATGGACACCCTTGCTTCATTCAAATTTTATTGGAAAGACTTCAAGTTTATCCCTGCTACAGATAATGCTTGTTTTTGGTTTTAGATAGAAGCTATTTATCATTTTAAGAAAGGCTTCATTGATTCCTATGCTTTCTAATGTGTTTAATAGAAATGGATCTTCTATATTGTCAAAGGCTTTTTCTGCATCTATCCATATAATGATATTATTTTTGTTATTTCTATGGTCAACGATGCAACTGGTTTTCCTGATATTGAACCAACCCTCATTCCTGGTATAAATTTCACCTGGTCACAGTCACATAATCTTTGTGATCTATTGCTGTAATCTCTTCCATAGTATTTGATTAATTGATTGATTTTTGTATTAATATTCACTAAGGATATTAGTCCATATGTCTCTCTGTCTGTTTTTGCTTTCCCTGGCTTATGTATCAAAACCATACTCATATCATAAAAATGAATTCAGTAGAACTTCTACTTTGCCATTTAAAAATAGTTTATATAGCATTGGAATAAATTGTTCTTGAAATATTTGGTAGAATTCACTTGTAAATCCATCTGGTCCCAGGATTTTTTTTTCCTTTGGAAGCTCATTGAAAGCTTATTCAATTTCTTTTTTTCTGAGATAGTGTTATTGAAGGATTCTGTTTCCTTTTCTGTTAATATTGTCAATTTTCCTTTTTGTAGATATTCCTCCATTAGACTTATATTCTCAGTTTTATTGGCTAAAAGAACTCCTAGTGATTGTTTTAATTTCATCTTCATGGGTGGTGCATTTATCCTTTTCATTTTGGATACTGGTCATTTGATTTTCTTCTTTGTTTTTAAATCAAATTAAGCAATGGTTAATTGTGTGTGTGTGAGAGAGAGAGAGACAGTGAGAGAGAGAGAGAGACAGAGAGAGACTGACTCCTAGTTTTATTTACCAGTTCAATAGTCTTTTTTAACTTTTAATTTTATTAATGTAACCCTTCATAATCAGTATTTAAATTTTGGTGTTTAATTGAGAATTTTAAAATGTGTTCTTTTTAATATTTTTAATTTCATGCCCAATTCATTAACCTGTTTTTACTCTCTTTTATTAATGTACTCCTTTAGAGATGTAAAAATTTTGTCTAATCAATAGTTTGGCTGCATCCCACAAATTTTATTATTTTGTTTCATTGTCATTCTCTTTTACTTACTCATTCTTTAGGATTAAAATATTTAGTTTTCTAACTAATTTTTTTAAAATTTTAATATATCTTCTTGGTTACATCATTCATTTCCACAAGGTTTTGAGTTACAAATTTTCTCCCCTTTTTGTCCCTACCCCCCAGCCCAGAACATTGATCCCACTGTAAGACCCCTCCCACAATCTGTTCCCTTTTATGCCCTCCTCCAACACCTTCTAGCTTTCTAGCAGGGCAGGGAGCTCCTCCCTGCCCCTGTCCCTGTATGTATTATTTCCCAGTTACATTAAATTGTATAGCTTTAAATACTGGATTCTAGCAATTCCTCCCCTGTCACCCACTCCCACT
>CM053597.1:8684399-8722116 GCA_028646575.1 Pseudocheirus occidentalis | reverse complement strand
GATTAAAGGGGATCATCATTTCATTTACTTAGTGGCTGCATCATTGTATCAATTTACTTGGATTCTACATTGAATTCTTCACGTGTGTCAGGAGGGCTAACCTTCGAGACAGAAAGGCTAGGGACTTACCTGTTGGAGAACATCAGGAAAACTCTCTGTTCTCAAATATGGTCCGTAATGATGCCTAAAACTGCACCATTGCTGATTTATTCCTTTATGTTGAAAATCAGTCACTCTGCATGCTTTTCTTCAAAAAAAAATTAAAAAATAGGAGTATTATTACAAAATCCCTAAATAAGTCTCTAAACTTGTTTTGTAAAGTACCAGGAAATCTCTGTTTCAAATTATCCTCCCTGTTGATATCTAAAATTCCACTATTGTGATTCATTTGATTTAGACATGCTTTTCTCCATGATCTTTTTTTTTCTTTAATGGGACATTAATATGCAAAGAAAAATAAATCCCTCAGTACTTCAGTATGAATAAATTGACTGGAGAAATTTCTTCCCTGAATAGAGCTTTTTTTTCTCTGACAGTGTAAGAGTACTAGACTCTTTGGGAGAACCAGATTCAGACAAAAGGCACTGAAAGACTCAATTTATCTTTGTCACATTTTCCCCTTCAAGATCAGCCCTACAGTTAGCTGGTAAAATTCTCTCCCTATTTTTGGAGGGAAGAAGCATTATGTATTGGAAAGAGCATTGGATTTGGAATCAGAGAACCCACTTCAGATCCCACCACTTCCACTTAATATCTAGTAGACCACAAGCAAAGCACTTAAGCCATATGGGCCTCAGTTTCCTTATCTGTAAAAATGAGTTAGGATTGTAGTCTAAAATACCTTCCTTCTCTAGTTTTCTGATCCCTATGATCCAATTGTAATGTATGATAAGGGGATGCCCACTTCAGACTTTCCTGTATAAAGGACTAGAGGGACCAGGAGCTAACTCATAGTGAGTGGGGCAATTTGCTATCAGGAATTATACAATAATCAATTTCTTCTTCCTCTCTCTCTCTCTCTCTCTCTCTCTCTCTCTCTCTCTCTCTCTCTCTGTCTTTTGCTTTGTAGTTTCTGCTTTGTGGCGTCTGTGGAATTCTGTGTGCCAAAAAAAAATCCGGACTTGTCGTAAGTTTTTGCCTTGCTTATTCTGTATCTCTTCAGGGCCTGGGGCTGACTAGTCTCATTTCCTCTATAGTCTCCATGTGCTGAAGGTCACTTATTTATTTGGGATGTAATGAGGGCAAAGAAGCAAACTCACCCTGCCTTTCCTCCCTCCTAGAAAAACAGTGGGGCCACTGGATGGGAGCACAATAGAGAAAGCTTGAATGAGCTCTTTAAATAGGCCTAGAATATCACTTCCGATCCTGGCAGTGGTGCCAACTTCTCATCTTCCACTTTATAGACTGCAGGCAAGTCACATGACTCTCCCAGCAATGAGCCAAAGCAATTAGCTGGAGTCCCGGGGAACTTTAACTGCTTAAGTACAGATTTGGACCTAAGGGATCCCAACTGTCTTTGATTGCAAACCTAATTTTGCAAGTGGGCACCCTGCAGCCATCAAAAGTGTGGCTGGTTTGGATTTTTCTTTTTTTAGTTCAGTTTGATTTTAACACCCTGCATGACTCTTTTAAGGTCTGAGCCCTGAACACCCATGTCTAAAGTGCTTACAGATGTTCATCTTACACAGAGCATCCATGCCCGGGATGGCAGGGGGCCTGCAATTGGAGAAACCGCTGCTGGGTGGACACTCATCCCAGTACAGGGGCTATGTTCATGCCTCAGTGGCCAACTCCTGCTGCCTTCTGGGATGTTTTACATAAGGCTACAAAATGAAATGGGGATAACAGGATTTTTATTATATGAGTTGCTTCAAAAAACTAAAAGAAAATCAACTTTTTCAAATTCATATTGTTAATAATGGCCCCCAGCCTCAGAAGTGAGTGGTTTTCCATCTCCCAGAATGAAGGAAGGGTTATCAAATGTAGAGAGGCATAAATCCTATTGGTGGTGGCAGGGGATAGGGTAAGGAAAGAAGACTAGAAGCCATGAGCAGATTTAGGTCTATTTTGTTTATCTCTCAGCAGGTTGCTTCTCTCTGAGAGAAATAGTATATAGCAGGAGGAACTGGATTCAAATTCTGCCTCTCTTGCTTGCTACTTGTGTGACTTTGCCTCCTTGTGCCTCCGTTCCCCTTTTGTATAATGAAAGGGTTGAATTAGAGGATATCTGAAATCCTATTCAACTCTAAGTCTCTGCGTGATAGTAGTGCAAGTATAAAATGCTGCCACCCCTACCAGACACACGGAGTGAATAAAAGCAAACATTAGCAAAGATTAAAAAGACCCTCCCAGAAATGTGTCCTTGGAGGAGTAAGAGTTTAAGCTTTGGAACTTGCCATTCCCTGTCTTCATACATCTTCTCACCATTGCTCTTTCTGCCTGCCAGGACACTGATTCCATACAGTTATGCTTTCTCTCTAGCAGAGGTGACAAAGTCAGAAGGGGATGATCTTCCTCTTTCTGACCCCGTTTATCAAGAAAAAACCATCAGATGCCAGCCTCTACCATACATCCTGCCCTTGCCTCCTGCAGGATTTAGAAACACCATATTGCCATCTTCTTTTATTTCACATCCAAAAAAGATTCAGAAAAATGATTGACTTATGTCAATTTAACCTCTGGTGCAAAAGATAAACTAGGAGAGAAATTCTCAGAAACACTGAATAAGGTCCTCTATATCCACTATACCATAGTAGAAAAGGCACTAGATCTGAAGACAGGAAGTTTAAGTTCCCTGAACCCCCACAGACACTTGATGGCTGTGTGATGCTAGGCAAATCTTTTAACCACCCTGTGCCTCAGTTTCCTTACCTGTAAACAGGGGTTGTTAATTCTCTCTAATGCCCTTCTCAATTCTAAATCTATGATTTTATCGCACTCTTAGATGGCACCAGAGATTCCTCCCTACACTGTACCACCTTGGGTCTTTTGTCTTGCCTGGATATCTTGATAGATGGTGGTAAGGTTTGATCCAGTGATAATGCAATGGTAACTGAATACCTTCTATGTGTGATTCTCAACTGGGTCACTTGCTTCATTAGGGAAATAACATTTGTCTCAATGAAGTCCTTATTCTGTTATCCATGAAGAATTTATTGAACCAGTGCTATCATAATTATTTATTGGACTTAAAATATAAGAAAAATCAATAATATCTTGGAAATCTTGGTCAAATACATGACTAATTTTTCAAATCTATACTGACAACCACACAAACTTGGCACTCAATAGTGTAGTGTACTATGATGAATAGTGAGCTCTCTTAAAGCTTAGAAGACGTGGCTCCATGACCCTGGAAGATCGCTAAACCTCTTGTTACTTTGGGAAGCTGACTATAAACTGTAGAGAAAGGGTTAACTTGCATTTATAATCAGAGTTTACTCACCTGTGAGTTCCCAGACTCTATCAATGTTGCTATCAGTCACATTGGACTTATCATGACCCTATTTGGGGTTTTCTTGATGAAGATACTGGAGCAGTTTGCCATTTCCTTCTCTAGATCATTTTACAGATGAGGAAATTGAAGCAAACGTGATTAAGTGTCTTACCAACAGTCACACAGCTAGTGTGTGGAGCCAGATTTGAACTCACAAAAATGGGTTTCCTGAATCCGGGCCTGACACTCTAACCACTATACCACCTAGCTGTCCCAATCTCTATCAATAAGGTACATCATTTTTGAGCCCTACAATAAAATTAACCATGACATCACAGAATCTTAGAGTCAAAAAGCAATGGTTAAAGTACTCTTGGCTAATATCCTACCTATAAAAGGAATACCCCATAAAACTTCTAGAGTTTTTGTTTGCATCCTTAAAATGATGGTGAGTTTTTTATTTCCTTTGAACAGGGTCAAAAAGCATCTTTTCCTCACCACCAGCCCTCTGTCCAAGTTCACATCAATTTAAGACTAAACCCTGGTGGGGTATAGTCTATCAATCTTCTATTAACTCATATAATAACATCATCCAGGCATTTATCAGTCCTGGTCACATGACTATCAACACAGAATTTGTTCAAAAACACTGTAGTTCTTTGCCTCTTCAGTACCTAGGAGAGTGCTCATCCCAGAGGAGGCTTTTTGTCATGTTCTAATGTATTGATTGCTAAAACAAAATGTTCAGTGTTTGCAATATTTCCTTGACTTACAGAGAATTCTATCTAATAAAAGAAATGAGGTTTGTGTTTTAAAGGGTCCAAGCTCACTCCTAGTAATCCCTTTATTTGCTAAGTGCTCACAAACTGTTTGTTCTGAATTCACAGCAGCCTAATTAATCTATTTTTTTCTGGGATCCATGCCCTCTCTGCTTTGTGGAAAGAGAACCATTTGTCCATCCCAGATCTAGATCTTCAGCCTACTTTCTTTTACCAACTCCTTTCAAATCACTCTCCTTCACTCACTCTGTTCCAGTCAAACTGCCTTACTTGCTAATTCCCCAAACTTTGTATTCCCTCCTCCGCCCCCTTATTTTTCCCCATGCCTATCATAAGCTGTTTCTCATGCTTGGAATTCATTCCTACCTCATCCCCCCTTTTAGAATCCTTAACTTTCTCCAAGGCTCATGTCAAGTACCTCCCCCAGCAAACAATTTCTGCTCCTCTCTCACACTCCTGAGATTAGGAGATTTCTGACTTTTCTGTGTAAATGTGGTTTCCCCATAGTTGGTTATAAATGCATAAGGGCAGGCACCATTCTCTGGTTTGTCTTTATATTCTCAGCATCTGCCCCAGTGCCATGACAGAGTAGGAGCTTGGTAAAGATTTGTTGAATTGAACTGATTTGAATTCTGACTGGTTATATATGTGTTTAAACAAATATACATAGCATACATACACATATTATTGTGTATAAATGTATATTTATATATGCATACACACATGTGAAAGAATTTATAGCAATCATTTCACGTTGATTTGGATTTTCTAAGTATTTATTATAGAATCAGCCAAATTCTGAGCATTTATTAATCTCCTGTGAATATACCCCAAAGCAGACATTCTCCTTTAGGAGATATCTCAAAAATGTGGTCTGATACTGTGTGAAAGAGGTTTCATATTCAATATGGAGACACACTCACTCCTCCCTGGCCAATTCTACTTTTCTGAGTGTCAACTTTTCCTATTGAAACATAAGCTCCCAGAGGGCAAGGACTATCATTGTATCCCTAGCATTTAGCACAATGTTTGGCACAAAGCAAGTGCTTAAGGAATACATTTCCATTTATTCAACCACTTGGTCAACAACCATTTATTACATATAGTAAGTGACAGGCCTTGAACTAAGCACTAATGGTATGAAGAAAGGGAAAGACAGTACTTGCTGTCAAGGAGTTCAGAACCTCATTCATTCATTCATTCTACTTCCCTTCACCTCTTCTCTGACAACATCCATCGCCAGGCCACCAAGTATGTACCCCTTCCTTGATTTCCCTTTGTCACCTTCCCCCATTAACCTTCAGACCACCCAGACCCAATGGATTGTGGAACAGGAAAAATCACCTCATTGTACATACAATTTGGATGAACTGAGAGTCACCAACCATGAGCCTTGTAGTGAGATGGAGGACTGCTAAACCTTAGCATCTGCAGTACCCCCTGACCCCCAGGCTGCTAAGCACTGACTAACCTGACAATGCTCCCTAAGGACTTCTTGACCCTGCTATCTGCCCTGAGATAGAACTTGTTTATGTGAACAATGTTCCTCAATTAGAGTGTGATCTCCTTGAGAACACGGACTACCATGTTTTTGCTTTTTTCGATTTGTATTCCTGGCTTTAAGCACAATCGTTGGCATATAGCAAGGCCGTATTGAATGCCTTTTTCATTAATTAATTTTCACATGCCCTCTGAGTCAGCTTCTCCCCAACTCCCAATCTCTTATTTCTCAACAGATGATCCTTTTTTCGGCCTGCTGCATTTGCGGGCTAATTGGTGGCATCCTGAATTTCCAGTTCCTGCGAGCAGTCACCAAAAAGACATCCTCACTCTATCCACTGCGCCTGGCCTCCATGTCTCTGGCCTGCATTGGGATTGGGGGCTGTACACTCTCTTCTTGGCTTACTTGCCGCCTGGCCAGCTACGAACAAAGACGCATGTTCTCTGAACGAGAGCACTCCTTACACCATTCCCACGAAATGGCAGAAAAAGTGAGTTCTGGGCCGGGCCCCATCACTGCCCATTTGTGTTGAAGGGTTCGTTCTGCGGCTGGGGGAAGCTGCTGCCACTTTTAGATGAGAAAGTATCTGGGAGACCCATGCCGGCCATCATCCTCTAGAGGCTTAGTCCTGCTGGATTGGTGAGAGCTATTTCTCAGTGTTGTATCTTTGCACTTCATGGTTACACCCATTTCTGCATAATTCTCTGGCATCTCTGTCTATTCAGAGACACAGTCCTAAAAAAAAATCATACTTTCCAAATAATTGAATGCCTTGTTAACATAAATGCTCATATGTCATACTGGGGGAACATAGTCCTTGGAATATATGGTGATCACTAACACCATTTCAAAGGAAGACAATAAACTTACTTTTCCTTATACCACAACTTTTTAGCTGGGGGTTTTCAATGACATAAATCAGATCTGAAAATATAAAAACAATAAAGAGGGTGAAACAATGACATTGGCATAGATGTTGAGATCAACACAGAACACTTGGGTTCAAAGCCTAGTTTAGATACTTACAAGGTGAATTGCACTCAGTGATACGGTGGGCAGAGTGTTGGACTTTGAGTTATAATTTTACCCCTACCCGTCTTATTTTCCTAATTTGAATAATGGAAGTAGTAACATCACCTGCCTCCTAGGTTATCTTAAAGATAATATGAATTGATATTTGTAAAGACCTTTGTGAACCTAAAAGTCCTGTGAAAATGTTAGCAATTATTGGGAGTAGTTGGTGGCAATACAAGACATGTTAGTTCCCTGGTCTGCCATTTCCTCATCATTAAAATGAAAGTGTTGGCCTCCCAAGGTCTCTCTCAGCTTCTGATTATCTATTGGTCCTATGCAATATTTTCTTTGAGTGTCTCCTGATCTGTTGACCCATTTCTGGTGTCTTTCCTGAAAGTAAAATAATTTGACAGACTTATTTCAACGAGCCTCCTTTAGTGGGAGCTCCTGATGGGCCCATATAGTAGCAGAACAAGTCACTTCCTATATTTCTATTGGATACAGCCCATATTGTTCCAGTCTGCTCTCACTACTGGAGAGCCTGAGAGAAGGAAGAATGCCTTTAACAAAAGGAAATCTAGAAAAATCATTCTCACATCATCACTTACATTGCATCATGGGGAAAAATGCCAAGAATTATGAAAGAAGGAAGAATAATCTGCTCTTTTGCCACCTTAATTTGTCATTAGTCATGTCAGAGAGGAAATGTGGGCTGGACACAAGGTCCTTTATTAGTAAAATTTTATATAAATATCCATTTTTGGTGCAGCTTTGAGAGGAAAATTAGGGGGAGATGGCTAACAAGTCCAAGTAAAAGCAATTTCAGACCTATTGACATGAGTCCTCCAAAAATAAATTCACCTTTGACTTAGTGGGCTTTCAAATGGACAGAGGTGAGCCAGGAGAAGCAGTTACCCATGATCTCCTAACAAATGTTGGCAATGTCTTGCCCTACAGAGATGTCCTCATTCACTGTGGATACTGGCTGTTCTGTGCTTTCCATATCTATATCTATACATTTGTATGTAATTTGTACTAGCATGATTTAGCCATGTTTACATGTATATGTCTGTGCAATATTTACCATATGATTATTATATTTATATTAGAGATTGAGGGGTATTGAAATAACCGACTTGCCCAGCTGCCCGGTGGTGCCCCCGACACCAGAGTTACCTACAAGGTACGCTGAATTCTAGGGAGTTACCATGTTGTTATGTCACATCAGGAAGTACTTGCCTTTAAGAGGGCATCATGAAACAGTCAATCAGCATGGGCTGATGCTGTGATGTCGATTCCATAGGAGCCACTTCCAGGAGTACCACTTCGAGGAAGAGACCTCCTTGTCCATGGCACAGTCTTGCTGCTTAAAAGTTGGTCGAATATTTTCAAATATTCAGCCCATCTGGAGGCATCCAAGCACATTTCTGCTTGGATGATTCATGCCTTTTCTAACTTGCTGCATCATATCTCTAGTTCAGAACCTTTGTGCCTAGGCTCTCCCTTTGATGTTAGTATAACCTGTGTTAGGATATAGAAGAACCATCTATATCTTGCTTGATGAGATTTCACTAACAGAGTTTGATGCTAATACAGGGAAAACTCTCTTAAGGTGCTCGCACTTTTAAAGTTTTCTTATGTGATATAGTTTTAAGGTAAATCCCATGTGAAGGATGGAGAAAAATAGAGTACCTATTTATAGTTTCACTAGCATGATTAAAACTACCTACAATTTATTTTTACATATATACATATATTTCTTAGTTTATTTGGAGAAAAAAAAATGTACATTTGCAAATGGGCAACTTGGCCCTGACCAAACAAGGATGCCTGCTTAGACAACATTTCTGGTGTCTTTCCTGAAAGTTAAAGCGTTATTTCAGGAAGGCCCCTTTAGTGGGAGCTCCTAACGGGCCCATGTAATAGCAGAACAAGTCATTTCCTATATTTCTAAATGAAAACTGAAGCCCACTTCCTTCCTGTCAGTAGTTTTACTAGGTCTGAGTGAAGGTGATATAAGCAAAAGGAAAAGAAAAGGATTGTTTCCTTTAGAAAGCTTTGTAAAATATTTTTAACCATTAAATTTAAAAAATGTTTTTGTTCATATGGATAATATTCCTTTATTCTTTTTATAACATTTTTTTAAATTGAAAAGCCAATGTTTAAAAGAATGAAAGGACAAGAAAACCTGGAGTCATTACTTCTGAAAAGTGATTGTCTTGAACATTTTGTTTGCTTTGAAAAAGAGTACATAAGAAGGAAGAATTATTTCTGAAGAGGCTAGGCTGAACTTGGTGATGGAGAAGAGTAACTGAGAGGGAACTTCTCCCAAGTTCAAGTCTTTAAATTGCAACATCATCTTAAAAAGTTCCAATCACCATTCAGTCATTTCCAGTGACCACACAATACATTTTCCTAGCTAGTGCCTTACCTGCTTTACCCTGAAAACTCTCAAACCCAACTTTTGTAGTAGATTCAAATTTGAGGAATGTGGTGCAAGACTTTAACCCTAAATACTTCCTCACTCCAAGTTATTTGGTCTCTGTGGCCCTCATTTTCCTCCTATGTACAATGAGAAGCTTGAACTGATGCCTCTCCCACCCCAGCTTTAGAAACCAGTAAGCCTTTGATTCTTTCTTAGGGCCTACAGTTTCAAGAAAACACTTTCTCTTACTCTTGAAGACTTTCAGGTCTTTAAGAGCACCCATCAAAATGACCCCTTGCAAAGGTAATTTATCAGACCATTAATTCAATTGGAATGAGAAGACAATTTGTTGCTAATTAGTTGATAACAGGAGAGAAGATTTAGAGTTACTGGTGGAATGTTGTAGGTACATCATAGGGGGAAGAGGGGCCCAGAAATGTGAGGTAGAAGAACATGAAAAGATCAGATGCTTTGTCACTTTTTCTGAAAAGAAAACTTCCTTCATAATTAGCATTAATTTGTATTAATTTCTGTTTATTTCTTAATAAAAATAATATTATTAGTTAATGATATTGATAAATTAATTAATAACAAATTCTGAGTGGTCAGGGACAAAAACCTCATTTCTTCCATCTTGTTCACTACTGATCTACTCTAACTAGAAAAAATGCCACATTTTTAGAAAGACTGAATTTAAAAAAATTAACAGCACTGCAAAGCAAAGTCCTCTCTCTCAGGTTCCACTCCCTGCCCCCACTTTTCAATCTACCTTTGCACAGTTTCTATAAAAATCTTTTTAAAAATTCTATAAAAATATAGCAACCAGAAAAGATGATATTGCTTTAGTATTATTCTCTTTTGTTATTTTATTCTCTTTTATTCTTTTTTGCAGAAGTAAAAAGACATGGGCAAGAGAAGAGAGGGAGTATGTGTGTGTGAGAGAGACATAGAGACAGAGAGAGACAGAGAGAAACAGACAGAGACAGAGAGAGAGAGAGAGAGAGAGAGAGGGGGCTATATCAGTGTGAGTGTTTGTGGAGAGTGCCTTCATGTGCCAATAGGCACTTGTCTGAAAATAGACATGAAATATGTTGAACAGAATGCAAATATGTGTAGGCAGGTGAACAAGGCTTTTTTTCCCCTTTTTTATTTTTTTTCTGTCCCTACTATAACCCATGATTATGTTCAGTGGGGCTCGTAGCTATAAAAATGATATAACTCATGATATAACTTGGGATATAACTCAAATTAGCTTGTTTCTTATATGCTAGATAAAGCCTTATTGGGTCATTCAATGGGTCTCTATTTTCATTTCCTTCCCAAAAGACTTTTCCCTATTCAGGCATTCTCAGTAAATGGTCTTTTCAAAAGCAATTTAAGAGAGTTTTTACTGTATCCTATCTTATGAGAAAAAAAGTCTTTCCCTTCCCTGATCAAACCCTGGCCCCTATTGTTCATAGCCCATAACTACTCCTACGTAACCAATGGCATACTGGTCATCTCCACATTCTAGGCCTCGGTGTACTCATTTATAAAATGTTGGACCACACGATCTCAAAATTCCCTGTTAAAATATTTCATCAAAAGTACTTAGGACCTACAGGGAGCACTTTGCCAGGCTCCAAAGCCCAAACCAGCAAATGGCTGCCACTTTAATGGAGTTGTCATTTCATCATCATCTGGTGGCCCTTTGCCATTTTGTAGTGGTGAAGTTGGCATCCCCACTGGCATTTGTTGCCACCTTTGCTGACAATCTCAGAAGAAAGGCCCATGATGCGAACAAAATCTGGATACTTGGTCCTTTTTTTCTTTGTATTTGGATTTTTCCAAATCATATTAAGGTAGAAGCCAGGAAGGAAAGATTTCACATACCCCTCCCCAGGACTGTCATGTGATGAGAGTACTTGGTTCTCTTAGAGCACTAGTCTAGCACATTTTGTGAATTCCACCATGTAGCATCATCTAGTTAATGACTACCCTCCCCCTTAAAAAAGCTGGAAATTAGCCAATTTTTCAAAATTCTCTGAAACCTCTCATACAAAAAAGAGTTCATTCCCATCCTTGTAAATGCATTTTGATTAATTCATTGTCTTTCTCTAACAGGAAATGACAGACAATATGAGCAATGGAGGGCCACAACTAATATTTAATGGAAGAGTGTAACACATTTTTTTAAAATTGAATTTTTTCCCCTTTCTTCTGGATTTCCATCAGAAAAGGATATGCCAAAGGACTCATCCAGTATGGAAACATCATTGGCTTTTACTGCCGCATTTCTGATGTTATGGAACTTCCTGGCACAATTTTCTCTTGGATTTTAACTAACATTTCTCTTTCTGGATTTGGCCACATGTATCTCCCCACTTCCTTCTTTTGGGATAAGAACTTTCCAGGAGTGTTCTCAGAAACCCTCTCTGAACAGCTTTTCAAACCACTTTCATGAAGACTTTTCAGAAAAGGGACTAAGGGAAATAAAACTTGGGTACCCATATGGCCTAAATCCTACTTTGACTAGAATGTGAAAAAGACAGGGGAGAAAGAAAGATGGGTTTTGCCTACAATTGGTCTCAATGTGCAAATTAAAAGAATGCCCATTTCCAGAGGATATTTCTGTACTGAACAATGGAAGGCTGGAAGAACACTATGACTCAAAATCTCAGCCATGCCTTGTAAAAATAAAAAACAACAACCTGTAAATATTTCCAATTTGTGGACTCAATATATTTCCTAATTTATTCATAAAATGAGAAAAATAAAACAAACCCTAAATTAGAGGTAAAATGACTTTTTTCTTTTCATAAAGAAAACTAATCAGCGTGATAGCTTTACATGGTTTGTACAATGACTAGGGAAGTTGCCAAACAATTATGATTTTCCAAAACTCTTTTCATATATTCTTTTTCACCAGACCCTGCAGAAGAATCTGTAGCTCCATGAACAATGACTTTGGTTACAAAGAAGTATGTGCACATATATATTGTAAATATAGAAAAATGCACATAGCATATATTTATAACATACATGTATACAAACAGAATGCAGAAAATTGGGAAGATTTGAGCTATAGACAAGACCTTCTCACCACAAATTTGTGGGGATTTCTTCCTACACCTTTTCCAGAGGCCACACATCACTGAATTCATTTTGATGTGTGTCCTTTTTTTTTCTCCTTGGACCATCTGGTGGATGTAAATATTTCTGTATTTGATACTGAGTGGTAAGGAGGGATTGTTGAACAAGATGGTGAAGCAGCAAGAAGGACAACTGTAGATGAAGTGGACCTTCTGAGTGTGGTTTGTGAAACAACGGTTTTTCTCTCACGGTGTCTCTTTCATATGCATATCATTCATATTTAATCTGGGCACGCATGCGTGTAATTATATGTCTTCTCATGACCTAAGTCATTATAAATCATTTCTAGCCAAACTCAGGCAGGTAGATGACAGGTGATTCAGTCCTCAAGTAAGGGAATTCAAATTGACTTTGGGTTTCCGTTCTTTAAAACTTCACACAAAGCAATAGAGTATTGATGTTTATCCAGAAAGTAGATATTCTATGACCCCCAAAGAGACCTCAACTTGAAGAAAATTAAAGAGAAAATGGGTGAAAACTGTTCATGTATGAACCTTTAAATAAACCCAAGGGGAGACAGGAAATACCTGTAATCCTGGGAAATGAATGTCTCTTCATTGTACCATCCCCTCACCCTGTACAATGCCCTTCTTCACATGATCTCATGGGATTTTCATCACGACCTTAGGAAGCAGGTAAAACAGGTATTGTTTTCCCTGTGTAAAGACAACACAATTAATGTCTGGAGAATTCGAGTGACTTCCTGTAGGTTTCATGGTCTGTAAGTCATTACAGCAGGATTCAAATTTGGGTCTTCTAGAGGGTTCTTCCCATGTGCTTTCAATCATGCCATTAATGCCTCCTTTATGCTTTCTGGGCATAGAACCTCTGGCAACAACTAGGGAAATTCAGTATTGATTAGTGAAATTTCCCTGAATCAGATACTGATTTCAAGGACCAAGGGTAAGATAAAGACCACTTAAAAATGAAAAGGTAATGACTTCTATTACAGTTATCATGGCATTCTTCATATTGGGATGTCTTACTGTGGCACAAGTGAAATTTATAAGAAGCGACACATTTCTATTTCAGAAGCTCCCTATGAACTTTATGCAGAAAAAAATGTCCAGAATTTCAACTAATTGGAAACTCAGATTCTGTTGCTAAGTTCTAAACCGCCTAATAATTATCCCCTTCCCAATCCTAAGGAAACCAGTGGATTTAAAGGTTTATTCAACACCTCTACATTGCCGTTTCTGAGGAAAACATTGGTTCGTAGCCTGTTCAGGACTGGATTTTTATTTTATTTTTCTGTTCTTGCTTCCTGTTCTCACCAGCTTATCTGTATCTCTACTTTATCAAGACAACTGATTTCAGAGTCATCAACTCATCCCATAAAAATATCAAAATAACACATAGTTCTGCTCTCTAAGATTCTGTTACTTGGAAGATTAGAGGCTTTGTTTTTAATAACAGAATAAACACCAAATGAAACTTAATATAGTCTTTTTCCTTTATAATCATGTTTGTACAATATAGAATTGCCATGTATTAGACTCAGAGATGTTTTCTGGGTAAAATATTTATGCCCCTTGAAAACTTTTACAAAATTCAAAGCAAGAAAAAAAATTCTTTTTAAAAAAGTAATATATGGATAGACTATTATTCCATCAAAAAATGTCACAAGACACTCTAACAACCATTGCAATTAAGAAAAAACTGACAGCATATGCTAGATGACCTATCCATTTATCACTTTTCAAATGCAATTATCATAAGTTAAAACAAAAAAAATCTTTCAAGGCTGAAATCACATTGAAGTTTAAATGGAATCTTTTCTGATCTCATTCCAGAGAAGAGAAAGAGCTTGAGAAAGCATTGCAAATCCATGCCTGTATGCTTGGAAATTTAATTTACATCAAACATTGAATTAAGAGGTATAATTTTATAAGTGACTACATTCAAGAGTTGGCAGGCACCAGTGCCCTCCAGGGGGACTGTAATGGGAGACTAAATGCCCAGCTGTCAGGGAGGCTGATGTGCTACTGGGATAGAGATCCAGCCATGCCATGGAGAGGCATATCCTGCCAGGAGCCTCAGAGGGAGGAGGGGGAGTCTGCCTGCAAAATGGAGAAGCCAATAAGTTTGTGGTCAACTAGGGGAATATTTGCCAGAAGAGTTGGTTCTGTGACTGTGCTGATGTGTCTCTTTAATAAATGAGGAGTGTTTTTGAAAAAACCTGGCTTCTGCGGGTTTCTTTTCATTCTGAAAACTCACAGACTTTAGGAAATTAAAAGAAAAGTTTGCCACTAAGTTTAGAAAAACCAACCTGTCCCATGGGCAAAGACAGTAGCTGCAAATATATGACAGGCTCCACGCATGCACTGAAATCACACAGCTTCTGTCTATTCCTAAAAAAAAAAGTTTCAGTCTGTAATTTATTGACTATTAATTTAAAGCCCCATGATGTTCAAGCCCCCATTATATGGGGTCCCATTATTCACTGTTTCTGTAAATGGTAGTGACCAAAGAGATGTACTGAACACAGGAAGACTACACTGAAACAAAACAAAACACAATAGAATAGATACCAGGGTAGGATACGATAAGTATCTAATCCCTTTCTGGAGACCTTGAATCAGTAATGATTCAGAGTGGGCAAAACAGCCAGTCCCAACATTCTGTTTTCCTGAGCAATAGAAATATCTACTGACCCAGTGAAGACTTGATTTTCTTCCAGTGGTAATAGGGAAGAGAAGTCTGGAAGCTGAGAACTTTGCATTAACTGCAATGATGAGTGTCTTCCTGGAAGGCTGGGATGGGTAAAATAAGAGCATGGCTGTGATTTCCATTCCAGTGTATAAAGGACAAGAGGTTTGGGCCCTGTTCCGTGCATTCCCAGACTGGAATCCAGTTTCCAAACTGAACTTTTCTGACCTGCTACTTGCCATTTAGCAACTCGTTGGGGAGGCAGGCATCAAAAATGGTATTGTGATGTAAGGATTTGAACTGGGTCCTGTGCTTCCCATGGTCATAGCCAGATGTAAATGCTCTCTCTACCAACCCAAGTAGGGAGCCTTCCATGACTTAGTAAATAAGACCAAGAGGGTTGTACAAGGCTTAGGAAAGTTAAGCAAGTTGCCCGGGTCAAAAGGCTGGTAAGAACCAGAGACTTCCAATGCTAATATGCACAACTCCAAACTCAGTATGTCATTATCGAAGATGCAATACTGCTTCTAGCCAGGGAGGCAGTCACCTTAATTAGGACAGTATTCTACAACAGTAAGTGCCGCATTCCAACCGAAGGGAAGAATTAGCTTCCAAATGTCTCTGGCACAAATAGTTGCAAGCAATGTAGTGTTAAGTGTAGGCTAGGGAAGGACTTGAAGGTCTTCTTCTGTCTCAACCCAACATGCTGCCCAGTCTGTGCTCCTTCCCCATCTGGTTCTAGGAACCTCTGATATTAAACCTTTGATGTCTTCAATCCTTTGTGTTTCACAAGAAATGCTATTGAGTCTAATGAATTATTCAACAAATTAAAAAATATTTAAGAAGGTTCTTTTTTTCCCAATTGATTTATCTACTTTTAGTTTACAAGATTCAGTTCCACAATCCCTTGAGTTTCAAACTTTCTCTCCTTCCTCTCCCTCCCACCCTGCCATGGTGGCATACAATCAAGCATAAGATCTGCAAATACAATTAAGAACGTTCTTAAAACTTTACCAGTAGTTACAGCCCATGTAAATGATGAGCTACTTGGCTGAATTCAGCCATGTCATGGTCCAACAGATGGAGCCTTAGCCTGCATACATAGAGACATCCCAAACAGCACTCACATTTCTTTCTTGATGATAAACCACTTGCTGGCCATATCATCCCTCAGGTCTAAACAGTCTCCTGATTAGATCACGGGGATCTCTGGGGTCCCTTTGTGTGACACAAAGCTTTAATATTTTGTTTTCACCTCTGATTTTTTTTATTTTATTCAGATTGAAGCTTCCATTATTCCAGATGAAATATTTTATTCTTCCTTCTTTCTCTTGAATTCCTAGCTTTCCTATTACACACACATACACACATAGATGTATATGTGTGTTTGTATGTATATAATTTTAAATTGCCAATATCTACACCACCCATCTTTTATCAAAGGCCTTATCCACTTGACTGTGTGTCATATACATCATTTCAGGGGTTTACTCATAGCCTGGGAGCAAAAAAATACATTCCCATTTTGAGATATGTTCTCAAGTTTTTCACTGTCATAATAGCCCTTGCCCATTCATCAGTGATTTCATCACAAAAGCTCTGGGAATGAATGAGTAAACGAGTACAAGAATTATTCCCACTTTACACATGGAAAAGTACTTTGACTGGGTGAATAGAGATCAGATTTGGAGACAAAAGACTCAAGTTCACATCTCACCTTGGATATATCCCCAGTGGGTCACAAATCATTGAAACTTTCCATGTCAATCGATGTTGCTGAGAAGGTGCTGACTTGTATGAGTAGAGAGAATTTCCTCATCTGAGAGTTCCTTTTATTTGTGAAATTGAGGTTCAGTCTTCATGCCCCCATTGCACAGAGGAATAGCTGGGGGCTTCAAGGAGTTTTATGATTTGTTCAGAATCACACAACTCACCAGCAGCAGAACCAGAACTTAAACCCAGATCTCTTGGCTGTTGATTCACAGCTCGTTCCATTTAGCATTCTGTCTGGGAGGAAATTTGAAGTAATTCAAAAGATTCTGATTTTGGGATGGCTTAAAATGTCAATAAAATGAGTACAGGGCATTCAGAATTCATGTTTATAGGTAATAATAAGTCACTTCCTGAATTCATTAGCCATCCAGGCACTGGCTGCTACATCCCTTATCTCTCTTGTCTTCACCCGTGAAATATGAATGTGAAGAGGAAATTACAACCATTCATGTCCATCCCTTCCCATAGAAGCATTTGAGGAGGAGGCCTGATCACAAGGTTAAATTCCAGGTGTTCAAATCTAGAAGAGGTTTCAAAAGCCATCAAAGGCTACCCATATATGAACCAGAACACTGTCTACACTGGACACTACTGCATCATTGACAAATGGTCCATGCAAACAACCCTTAAATAATTTTAATGAAGAGGAACCCACAACCTACCAGGGGCAGCCCATTTCATTCTGCACATGTAAAGGTGGGAAACAGGTAAGTCACTCAGTTACCCTACCCCAGTTAGAGTGATAAGATCACTTACCCCTTCTTGTTTTTATACACATATCATCTCCATGGGGCCGGAAGAGTCCCAGATGCCATTGAGTTCAGCGCCCCCCCCCCATTTTATTGATCAGAAAACTAAGAGCCAGAATGGTTAAGTAATTTGACCAAATACACATAGCTAGTCTCAAAGGCAAGATCTGAAGATAAAACATTGGAATCCAGACCATCATATTCTGAACAAATCTATTTATTGTTAGGAAGATTTTCCTGACATCAAGTCTAAATTCTCTTGGGATTGGCAGCTTGCCCCCATTCCTTCTTGTGCTGCCCTCTGGGGTCAAGAAAACTCTAACCCCTTTCCACATGATGGGCCTTGAAACACTTGATCTGAACTATGAGGTTCCTTCCAAATCTTCTCTCTCCCACTTGTGGCATGACCTCAAGGCCCTCACCATCCCAATTGTTCTCCCCTGGAAGTGTTCTAGCTTATTAATCTCTTCCCTAAATGTGTCACCAGTGAGGGTCAATCGGTTGGGTGTTGTCCTTCATTCTCATAGGGGACCAAAATGACATCACTCTGCTAGAGTCAAGTTTCAATGTGTCCAACTATGGCTGATCAGACCAATATGAGCTCAGAATGCTCTACCACAGGTCGGGCACAAATAGTCCATGTGAAAATTTGGGGTGGAATCTCCAAATGTGCACATCCTGCATTTCCTTTAAGCTGATTCAATTCTGCTTTGCTACTAGAGCACAGCACCTTCTATGATGTGGGCACACCATGCTGAGCAGGCCTGGGTCAGTGATTCCCATGTCACACCATCAATTTCAAAGTTCTTGAGATTTCAAGAGTGTCCTTGTATGGCTTCTTCTGACCACTATGTCAACACTTACCTCAGGTGAGTTCTCCATAAAAGAGTCTTTTTGGAAAGCATTCATTTTGCTTTTGAACAACATGGCCAGCCCTTTGGAGCTGTGCTTTGTGAAGCAGAGTTTGAATGCTTGGCAATTTCGTTCGAGTAAGAACCTCAGTGTCTGGTGCCTTATTTTGCCAGGAGGTCTTCAGAATCTTCCTAAGAATTTCAAAGGGAAGTGATTCTGTTTCCTGTCATGACACTGGTAGAATGTCCAGGTATCGCAAACATACAAACAATGAGGTCAGCAGATGGCTCTGTAGATCTTCATTTTGGTGGTCAGTCTAATACCTCTTCTCTCTCATACTTTCCTTCAGAGTCTCCCAAACACCAAGCTAGCTCTGGCAATGCATGCATCAACTTCATTATCAATGTGTACATCCCTATAAAGTACACTATCAAGGTAAGTGATCTTGTTCACAGCCTTCAAAACTTCCCCATTTGCTGTAACTGAAAGTTCCACATATGGATGCTGCGGTGGTGGCTAATGGAGCATGTGTGTTCTCTTGGTGTGAATTGTTAGACTAAAATTAGAACAAGCAGAAGAGAATTGATCAATACGTTGCTGTATCTCAGATTCAGAGGCTGCAATGAATGCACAATCATCTGCAAACAGAAAATCATGCACTAACCCTCCCTCCACTTTGGCTTGGGCTTGTAGCCTTTTCCAGTTGAGTAATTTACTATCAGTGCCATAGCTGACCTTGATTTCATGTTCATCCTCATTGAAAACATGTGACATGACTGAAAACATCATGCTAAAAAGCATGGGAGGAAGAACAGAGCTTTGTTTCACTTCATTGGTGACTGGGAAGGCACGAGAACATCATCTATCATCTAGAACCTGGGCCAGCATTCTGTCCTAAAATTGACATACAATGCTGATGAACTTCTCCCAGAAAACAAATTTAACATGATGTTTTTTATGGTTTTCTTTTTTAACATAATTATATATAAGCCCTTACACCTAACAGTATCAAATGCCTTAGTCGGCTCTATAAACATGTTTAGATGCCTGTTCTGCTCCTGGCACTTCTCTTGGAATTGTTGAGAAACAAAGACTATATCAATCATTCCTTGGTCCTTTCTGAAGTCATATTGGCTCTCAGGTAGATTACCATCTTCCAGGTGAAGGATCAGCCTTTTCAGGAGGACTCAGGCAAGAATCTTGCCAACAATGACTAAGAGAGAAACCCCACTGTGATGGTCACAGGACAGTCTATTTCCTTTACCTTTGTATCACACTCATTGGAGCTGGGGTACAGCGAGTTGGCTGCAACCTGGCCTCTGATGCTAGTTTTGCCGTTATTGGTAACTCACTGTATCTCTCTGAGCCTGTTTCCTCACTTGTAAAATGGGGGATAATAACCCTTCTAGTACCCACCTCTCTGGGGCATTCTGAGGTTCACATGAGATAATACCTGGAAAGTACTCTCCTGAATGTTAGGAGCTGTACAGGCTATTCCAAAAGTCTTGGTGCTCTTGTTGTAGTCTCTAAAGATACAAACAGCACTAAGACTTTAGAGACATTCTGTGTGTGAGAGGCTCTGCTTTTCATGGTGATGTTAGCTAAGGGACCACCAATAACAAGACAGGAAGAATAGCATTGTTGTGAGGATGTCTCCATCTCCTCCTGCTCACAAAGATGGCACTTGCAAGGAGCATTCCAGCATAGTCTAAAAGACCCAAGTACTCAGAGGCAGGCAGCTCTCTGTCCAGGGTGATGGAGGCTTTTGTCCCCTGTTGCAAAGATGAGTTGTCAACCTATGAAAGAAGAGGAAAGAAATAGAGATGCTCAGCCAAAGGCTCTCTGGTTCTCAGAACCTCCTTTCCACACAACTTGTGGATGCCCCCAGTTCTCCTTAGGGCTCTGCCTGGGACCCCAAAATATACTCATCTCGTACATTGGTATTACCCTAGGTTATCCCCCAAGAGTTCAAGGATGTCTCTGTTGTCCATTTCATCCTCCATTCAGCAGACACACTGACAATCCTAAAACCTAGGTCTGAATACATTGTTCCCCTCCTGAAGAAGCTTCAGTGAATCCCCATCCGCTCTGGTGCCTCTGTTATGAGGGCTTTCCAAGTCCTTTCTAGGATTGCTCATTGACCTTGATTGTCCATCTGATCCACCCAACTCTCACCTGTGGCTCCAAGAAGCTGGAGCATGCTCAGCAGCCACACCTTGGTTAAACTGTCTCAACAGATAGGGTAACCCTAGAGGCTTCACAGTCTTGGTGAGGTGGGGCAGTGGGCAGTAGGGTGGAGCCCTGTGGAGTGTTTTGATCTTGGTTAGGCATCCAAGGTCATCAACTGCATCCCGGGCCATTGCCAGGTCATCCTTTCATCTTGCCACTCAACTTTGATGACTCAGGAGGAATGAGGCTGATGACTGTGCAATTCTGTCCAAGAACAATTTATCCAATTCATCCAAGAGTCAAAAGGTGTCATTCTCCAGATGTCATTGGTTCTGTTCAAAAACAAAGGACAAATAAGTTTCAAATACAAACTGTTCTGTCTGTCAGTAAGATACTATCCTCCATCTAAGTCCAACCTACTTTAATAGGCTGCTCCATGAAGAGCAGAAGTCCTTTCAGCCTGAGTTAGTGGGTTCTGTGAGTTGGCAGCTGTTTTGGCCTAAAGAGGAAAGCAGAAAAGGTTGGCAAAAATTGCCACAGGTCATAAAATAAACAATGGCATCTGGGACACATTTTCCCCCCCAGTCCAGAATGACTCATTCTGGGATACTCTAAGGTTCCTGGATGCCAAAATGCCCTGTTTAGAGTAAGTTAGTTCTCAGTAGCATATGTGTGTGTTATAAAACATTTGGAATTTTGAATTATGTTGTTGATTCAGAGTTCTTTAACTAGGGCTGGTGGGGACTTTTTTTTCTTCTGCCTTTGGTTTTATCTCCAACAACTAAAGCTAGAGGCAAGAGGAAGAAATGACTGGAGCCCGGGGTCAAGCCCTTGTTCCCACGCTGACTTTTCACTTACCAGCTGTGTGTCCTTAACACCTTCACTGGCTTTTTTGTAGCCTCATTTATTTATCTGGAGAATGAGGGAAAACATCCCCATATTGGCCGGACTGAAACAGACTGGACAAGTGATTCAATTACGTTCAGATTTTAAAGCAATTGTTACGTGTTTACTATATCCAGACACTGCGCTAAGGAGGTCAAGATTTAAAAAAAGCCAGGTTGCCCTCAAGAGGCTACCATTTACTGAGAAGATGGAGAATTTCCACAGATGAGTGCACATCTGGGTCCCAATGGATGGGAGTAACGAACCCCATGAAGTGCCTGGATGTATTTGAATTGTACCACTAGAAGTTAAATTTATATAAAATGTGGTCATTGCTTCCAACCCAGTATAAATATGCAGGTTGTCCAATGACACTTTGGAGCATTCTTTATTGAAATAAAGCAGCATCTAGCTCTCTAAGGATATTTCTTTTTCCTAAGTCCTAGGGATCATGAGCTGATGGCTGGTTCCCAGTAACCTTGGTCTTATTCATTATAGCCCTGGGGTATCTTCCTTGTTCTCAGTAACCTATTCCATGCCATTCCCCTAGTAAAATTCCAGGTTCTTTATGCATGTGTCTTCCATCACCTTTCAGGTGGCTGTCCGATTCCAGCTTCTCTTTTCCTTGGGGAACCCTTGGTGGCTCCCACACAACTTCTCCCCCTTCCTGAAGCTACATCTTCATATTTATTTCTCTTATACTTGCAGACCCCTCCTCTGACACTCCTTCCCAATTCTCTCTTCTTCTGGCTCACCCCTGCCAATCTTCCATGGCAATGAAGGCAAGAGACATTGTTAACATTGTGGGTAGAGGCGATCTCAGAAGTGGTGCCAAGAAACAGAGGATCTCTCGTGAGAATTAAGGATCACTAATGTCTCTGGCATCACTAAGGTAAAGTTAACAAAATGCTGAAGCCTGTATCACCTAACTCCAAAGCCTGGGAATATGCTCTTGTGGACTATTGGCACTCTTGAATTGTTGGAGATTCTCACAGGGAATTCAGTGGTCAATAGGAGAGGGGTGGCCAGAAAATGTCCATAAGGTTTACTGATGGACCCACAGAGGTAGTATCAGAACTCCATGAAAATCTTTGCCTTCCATCTCAGGCAGCTAGAGCCACATTTTCAGGGCTATGACAGTGATTCACAAGGTCTAAAAGGCCCTACCAAGATAGAGTGGCTCCAAGTCATCCATTTAGGGATAGAAGGGAAAGTAGAAGCCACTGAGACCAACTCCCTCATATGACATATAAGGAAACTGAAGCAGAGAGAGTTTGACTTGGCCAGGATTACACAAGTAATAGGTGTCTTCAGTTGTATTTGTGTCCCTGACTCCAAGGTCAGTGCCTCATTTATACCTAAAGCTGACTCTCACGAGGGTCTAGCTGTCTGTTGTCAGGGGACCAGCCCCGAGCTCAGCCCGGAGGTACATCAGCAGCCTGGTTACAGAATGATGAAAGGCATTTTTAGCAAAAACAACTCTCACCAACCTTTCCCTGCTTCCTCCCTGTCAACTTATTCTGTGGGGTAAGGTTAGGGAATGTGGTCTGTGTCAATGCCCTGAGCACCAGCATCCTCGAAACCACAGATCCTTGATACATGAAATTGTAAACAGTTCACAAGGAGGATCAGTCAATGAGTAGCATCTGAAGGAAAAGTCTCAAGTCCCATCCCAGGAACATAGCTGTTGGGACCCAACTCCTCTTGGAGAAGGATTCTTCAGAAGCAGACTATATGAGTTACACCAAAACACTGGCCTTGTGACTTTATGGTCAGATATTGCTTCTGACAAAGGCAGCATGAACTGGTTCCATCAACTACTTCATTTGTCATGTAATCAGACACCAAAATGACACCATGACAGTCTTTGTCTTCTGAGAATCAGGTTTAAGTTGATTTATTTTGGGACCAAAACAACCTGCCAAATCACAAAGACCCACTTCCTCAGGCTTAAAGGACTTCTGGTCATCATGGTTTGGCAAATTACAAATGTCTGCCAAATTAACCAATCGTTCAGTTAATAAGAATTCATTGTGTTACTCCATTCTAGGAATAACCCTGAAATGGAGTCATCAGATCTAAATCATATCCTTATGCTAAATACAGGAAAGATGGATAAAAATCCATAAGCTTTGAAAGCTGGCAACGGTTTTTGTTTGGGGCTTTTTAAAAAACCCAAAATGCAAGCTTGAACTCTGGATTTTCACTACAGGAATGAATCAACAAGGAGGAACCCACACAGTGGGTTAACTTTAATAAAGTCAGGTAAAGAGAGTAAAAACCACACATCTCATGTGGCCTTAGTATTTTCCGAAGCCCTTGGTTGATCCACGGGAGCTACTACTAAACATTTTGCCTAATTAAAATGCTGAACAAATCATCCTACATGATTTAGAGGCTGTGATCTGAAAATCTTTGCTACACGTCTCAGGTTTTATTTTTAAAGAACATTAATTGAATTCATGTGTTGGATCAATTGAGGGGGCAGCCTGCTGCCTCCCAGGTCATTGGGCAGATGGGGATTCCTCCAGCAAAAGCACAGATTTAGCACCAAGGCTCCAACACTACCCCTCCCCTCAGGGGCAGGTCTTTTTTAACTAATGCTCAGAATGTAGATGGAGTGTCCCAAGTGGGAGTTTGCTTGCAAATAAAATTTCAGAACTTGGCTCCTTCTCACTCATTTTTTTCTTTAAGTCACTTTCCTGGAAACATATGTAATGCTCCTTACACAAAGTACATGGAAGCCAAGAAATCAAATTATTCCCAATCTATAAATCACATGTTGTCAGTCCCCAAAATGGAAGAAACATATGATAGGAATTGTTTGAAATGCCAATGGCCAGCAAAATGTACAGAATATTGGTGATATGACACTGCAAGGAACCTTCTGTTTCCTGGGATACCCTGGGATCTTGAAATGGCAGTGTTTAGATGAAGAAACCAAGGCCCAGAGAAAAAGTGATTTGCCCAATGTCACACAGCTAAAGAATTACATACATACATACATGCATACATATCAATGCTTGGATTCATACTCCAAATGACAATGCTCTAAACCCTGCTCTGGCAACCTCTCCCTCTTCATCTCTGTCTTCCTTCCATAGTTATAGATTTTCTTTCTCTCTCAGCACTTAACTTTCTCTCTCTCTCCCTCTTCCTCTTTCTCTTTCTCTCTCTCTCTCTCTCTCTCTCTCTCTCTCTCTCTCTTTCTCTCTCTCTCTCTCTCCCTTTTTCTCTCTCTCTCCCTCTCTCTCTCTCTCTCCTCTCCTCATCATTTTTCTTTTCTCTCTCCTCTCTACTTTTGTAGCCACCCCAATTTCAAACAACTCTTTTAAAAATAATACTAAGGAATTAAAATAATTCATTTTTAACTTCTTAGTCATTTTAATATTGAGAACATTTCTATTAACTAATTACAGAGAGAAGAAAAAAGTAGAGGTGGGGAGGCCTTTGTGCAGGAAATTTATACCTCAGGGGAATATGGAATATGGAATAGGACTTATGTGTGTACTTCCTCTCCCACCAAACAAGGACTACTGGCCTCTTTTTCTCTCCTTCACTAGTACCCAGGGCATCTATATCTTCAATGACACTTTTGATTGGGAAATCCTAAGGCCTTACTATAGCTTGTTTCATCTTTCTGACCTTGCTCCAAAATTTCCTGAATTAGAACTTTGTTGTGACTTCAGGGCAATTTCTAGATAACTCTGGAGTCTAAGATCCAGCCCAGAGAGCTCCAGGTTCTATTTGTGTGTTTGTGTGTATGTGTGTATTCTTTTTTCTCTTTCTTTTTTCCAATTTATTTATTTATTTTTAGTTTTCAAAATTCATTTCCACAAGATTTTGAGTTACATATTTTTCTCCTCATCTTTCCCTTACCCCCACCCCAAAATAGCAACCCTACTGAATACCTGTTCACCCAATCTGTCCTCTCTTATATTTCCCCCCATCCACCCTTTAACTTTCTAGCAGGGCAAGATGGATTTCTATATCCCAGTGACTGCATATCTTATTTCCCAGTTGCATGTAAAAAAACAATTTTTTTAACATTTGATTTTTGAAACTTTGAGTTCCAGAGTCTTTCCCTGCATCCCGCCCCACCCACCCCCACTGGGAAGACAGCAATTCAATATAGGTTATATATATGTAGTTATGCAAAACATTTCCATAGTAGTCATATTGTGAAAGACTAACTGTATTTCCTTCCATCCTATCTTGCCCCCCCACTTATTCTATTTTCTACTTTGACCCTGTCCCTTTTCAAAAGTGCTTGCTTTTATCTACTCTCTCCTCCAATCTGCCCTCCCTATCATCTTCCCTCTTATCCCCTTCCCTCGGCTTTTTTGTACCCAATTGAGTGGATATGTTATTCCCTCCTTCAGCCAAATTCAATGAAAGTAAGTTTGACCTTTTTACCTTCCTGCTCTTGCCCTCCATTGTAACAGTGTTCTCTTGCCTCTTTTATATGAGATAATTCACCATAATCTATCTCTCCCTTCCTTCTCCCAATTCCTCTCTCACCTCCTAATTTTATTTTTTAGATATCATTGTTTCATATTCCACTAATCCTGTGCCCTGTCTATGTATACATGTACACACATATATTTATATACACATACATCGTCCTACATGCACATATATAAGTAAATATACATATATATTCCCTTCAACTATCCTTCTATTGAGAAAAATCTCATGACTTACAATCATTATTTTCCCATGCAGAAATATAAATAGTTCAATTTTAATAAGTTCCTTATGATTTCTTTTTCCTTGTTTCTTCTCATGCTTCTTGTATTTGAAAGTCAAATTTTCTGTTCAGCTCTGGTTTTTTCATCAAGAATGCTTGAAAGCCCTCCATCTCATTGAATGACCATATTTTCCCTTGAAGCATTATACTCAGTTTTGCTGTGTAGTTGTTTCTTGATTTTAATCTTAGCTCCCTTGATCTCTGGAATATCATATTCCAAGCCCTTCAATTCTTTAATGTAGAAGCTGATTGGTCTTGTGTTATCCTAATTGTGTTTCCTCAATAATCAAATTGTTTCTTCCTGACTATTTGTAGTATTTTCTCCTTGACCTGGGAATCCTGGAATTTGGCTATAGTATTCCTAGGAGTTTTCTTTTTGGGGTCTTTTTCAAGAAGCAATCAGTGAATTCTTTATATTTCTATTTTGCCCTCTGATTCTAGAACATCAGTGAAATTTTGCTTGATAATTTCTTGAAAGATGGTGTCTAAGCTCTTTTTTTGATCATGACTTTCAGGTAGTCCAATAATTTTTAAATTGTCTCTCCTGGATCTATTTTCCAGGTCACTGGTTTTTCCAATGCGATATTTCACATTGCCTTCTATTTTTTTCATTTGTTTGGATCTCTTTTATAGTATCTTCATTTCTCATCATTAGTTTCCAATTGCTGCAATCTAATTTTGAAGGAATTATTCTCTTCAGTGAGTTTTTGAAATCCTTTTACCATCTGGGCAATTAGGCTTTTTAAGGCATTCTCCTCATTGGCTTTTTGGACCTTTTTTGCCATTTAAGTTTGTCTACTTTTTAAGGTATTATTTTCTTCAGTATTTTTTGGGTCTCCTTTAGCAGGCTATTGAGTTGCTTTTCATTATTTTCTTTCATTTTTCTCATTTCTCTCTCCAATTTTTCCTCTACTTCTCTTACTTGATTTTTAAAATCCTTCTTGAGCTCCTCTATGGCCTGTGACCAATTCATATTTTTCTTGGAAGCCTTTGATGCAAAAGTTCTGACTTCATTGTCCTCCTCCATTTCCATCCTTTGATCCTTTTTGTCCCCAAAAGAGTATTGTATGGTCTGATTGTCCTTCCTCTGCTTGCTCTTATTGGCAGCCAGTTACTTGACTTTTGAGCTGTTTACCACAGTAGAACTCTGTTTACAGAATGGAGAAAGTTTTGTTCCAAATCACTGGGGTTTTCACAGCTGCCAGAGCTACTTGTTGGGTGTCCTCTCTATAGTCACCACACACTCTGGCACACTGGCCACACACCCCAGGGCCACCACCCAAGACTGCAATCCAAATCTAAGCAGGTCAAAGCAAGAGTGCTTAGCCTCTGAATGGTCACTTGGTCCCCCTACAGTCCTCAGGTCAGGAGCTCTGGAAGCAGACATGTAGCAACAGCACACCTCTGCCACTTCTTGCCTCAGGGACAGGGGCTGGACCATGCTCTTCCTTCACCATTTATCTTACTTTGTTTTTGGCATATATGGGTTGAAAAATCTGGAAACTGCCACAGCTGCTGAGGCTTCACTCTCCTAAAGTCTGCTCTGGCTCATATGGATTATAGGGGACTGAGCTTGGCTCCCAATGTGCTGTAACAGACCTTTCCTGTAGGCCTTCCACGCTACCTTCAGGGGGAGATTTGTTTCTCTCTGTCACTTTGTGGCTTCTGTAGCTTTAACATTTGTTTAGAGTCATTTTTTACAGATATTGGAAGGGGTTGGAGCTGAAGCCTATGACAAGTTTGTACTGTTACTCCGCCATCTTGGTTACACCCCAGCTGCAGGTTCTTTAGTAGCCACAGGGAGAAATGCCGAATTCCTCCTGATGAGTTTTCTTTCCAGATTAACTAATAACGATCTCTATCTCCTCCTACCCACCCAGTCAGAGCTGCTAAAACTCCTGTCCATGTCTCCCAAAGACAACTGGGGATTCCCTGAATCTTCTACGATCACTGCATAGAGAAGACAGCACTACATATTATACAGAAGGTAGGGAAAACACCAACAGCACACAGGTTTTGTAAGCTTTACAGTCAGCAAACACTAAAGGCTGAAATGAAAGGAACATAGTGATCAATGTAAGCCAGGCATTAGCCAGGCTTCCCCCACGGCCCAGGGTTCACCACTGACATCACCATCCAACAGCTATTAGCAGCTAAATAGTACTTGGCTCTATGAGGCAACTTGAAATAACTCTATCACCCAACCCAGGAGTACTTGGGAGTCATCTGAACATCCTTGTATCAATATCCAAGGTAGAAATGTACAACTAATGCCCAGAAGGTCTCAAGTGTTTGGAAAGACATAGAAGACAATTTGCTAAATCACAAGTTAGTGACCAGACTCATATATGAAGGACTGGCAGTGAGAAGAGGCTGCCTGCTTGGGGTCTGTGATCTTCTACTTAAGTTACACAGTAAATCTCTTTTGCCCAAATGAAGGCAGTGATGAGGGATGCAGCTGAAGAGGGATTTTTCTCCCTCCCAGGCTTTGAGAGGATAGTGCTGTCCCCTAAAGTGAGAGGAGGAAGGATGTAGGGTTAATTTCAAACACTATCAGTGGCTAACTTTGAAGCAGCACAGGTCACACTTGGCTCCAGAAATCCTAAACCTCGGTATTTCAAATAATAATAATTATTCAAGATGGCTCGAGTCCCCATCCATGTATATACTGTGTAAAAGGGCTGGCAAAGAGTCTTCAAACAAATAGCCAAATTTTGTAATAGAATAGCCAATTAAACAGTAAAAGAACATAAAACAGTAGATTTGGCCTCCATTCCTCATCCAAAGATAGGGAAATCTAAAATCTCTTTAGAAAACTTTCTTGAACAGAGAAAACTATATTATGGGTAAGATAGATGATACAAGGTCACCAGGAGGTGTGTGTGTGGGGGGGGGAATCAACTGTCACTCATTCTTTCTCCTCTCAGCTTGCAGTCAGCAGCCAATTTTGCCACAAGGTGGCACTGCTGTCACTGACATCCTATTCACAAAGGCAATCCTCCTCCTCTAGGTGCTGGTGCCCCCGAAGACTCCAGAGAGCCTTAGGGTACACTGCCATGATCTCTACAATTCTCAGAGAACTTCTCCCTTCACATCCTCCTCTCTGAATCAGTATGATTTGGAGCTGAGGACTGACTACACTAGCTTTGTTTGCTACCACTCCTTGCTGCCCCATGTCCTTCCACCTTCATCTTGCTTGTGCTCCCTTTCCATTGCTCCCTGTGGGACTCCACTCTATTGTGAATAAAGTGCCCTTCCTACGAGACCCCATCTTCTCACAGGTGCTCCTTCTCCTCCTCTGCTATCAAGAAAACCTGGCTGTATGCTAAAGATAGCACACTTCATCTAGCTGTTGTCTCTATGGATGTTTCTTCTCTCATGCCTACTTCTGTGTTTGGTAAAGAGGACAAACAGACTTCTTCCCTTCCTTCTGTAAGCACCCAGAAAACTCTCCTCCTTCCAGGTTTACTTCATCCAGATTGACTGACCTATTGACTTTCTTGGCATTCTCTTCCATGATGCCTTGGGTCACCATACCTTCTTCTTCAGAGAGTTCAGTACCACCTCCCAGTCTTCCTCTCCAGCCTAACTCCTGCTCTAAGAATTTAGACCTCCAAGATCTACATAGACAAGCCTTCACAAAAACAACGGCCCCCTAGAGTTCAACTCTAATGACTGGCACTTAACTTCACCTCAGACACACAAAAATGTTTGTCCCAAAATTATTTTTCACAAATGTTCTACTTCTGTGTTCCAAATATCTGACCTTCTTCCATCTGACCCTACACTTCTGTACTTCCATTTTTCAATATGCCTCCTCCTTTCTACTACCATTCTTCATACTTTGGAAATCTCCAGTCATTTCTCTCCTCACTGCTTTCAGGAGCCATTCAATCTTATTCTGGCTTAACTTTTCAACCTTTGGAATTTTGAGACTGTAGTTAATGTTTTTAGCCTCACACTGCCTTGTCCCTTTGAAATGTTTGCTTTCTTGTCCTAGCACTACTTAACCTCTCTGAACTTCACTCTTAGAATACCTATAGCAATCTGCCTTCTCTGTTCCAACTTATCGAGTATGCTGAAAAAAACCTCCAGAGGAAGAAACAAAAGTTCCCTAAAAGCATCCACCACACATTGACCCTATGTATATTCAACCAATACTTTGCTGCAGCTTATCAATCTGACTCTTCCCTGGGTGCCTCATCTCCCATTCCTCATGGCATCTGTTCCAAATAGTTCTCTTCTCAAGCCAATTAAAGCACTTCTCCCTCCCCACCCCAGCAGAAAATCCCACCTTATACTTTGCCAAGAAAATTGAGGCTTTCTATTGGGAGCTCTCTTTTCTGCTGCCTTCTTCACCTCAAATGCTTTCAGCATCTCCATCCCCCACCCCATTCTCTCCTCCTTAGATCCAGCTTAGAGGTAGCCCTTCTGCTTGCCAAGACCAACTTCTCTCCCATGGCTGCATTTGTTCTTTTCCACCAAGAGTACGCCCCTCTCTGTCTCTCTGGACAATTTTCATTCTCTTTGTTTTCCCTATCTTTCCTATGCCTACAAACGTGATAAAATTTTCCTCAATCCCAAAACCAAACCAAACCTTCATTTGACTTTGCCATCCCCTTTAGTCATCATGTAATAACTCTCCTCCGTTTCATTGGAAAACTCATAGAAAGAAGCTGTGGACACTTGTCATGCCTTCCTCACCTCTTACTTCTTAAACCCCTCGCAATCCGATTTATGGCCCCATAACTAGTCTTCAAGGTTATCAGTAAGCTCTTAACAGTTTAATGCTTCTGGACCTCTATGTGGTTTTTGACACTGCTGATCTCTCACTCCTCCTAGACACTTTTGTTTTCTCCTTGGATTTCCATGACATTGATCTGGCTTCCTTCTCTGCCTCCCACTTGTCTTCCTATTTATTCTCAGTCTTCTTTGCTGGCTCCATACTCTCTCTCCTCCCCCTCTCTCCCTATCCTTCTTTTACTCCTTTTCTTTCCCCTCCCCTCCCTTACTCTCTTTCCTTCCCGCCTTCTCTTCTCCTCTCCTCTTTTTTCTCCCCTCTCTTCCCCTCCTCTTCTCTCCTCTCCTCTTAAACTCACTAGATCACTGATCTTACACAGTAATTTCACGACGCCTCTAGGCACACACAGGACTGTCATACTTGGCCACAAGTGAGTACAATATAGGACAAGGTAGACTACTTTACCTATTATGTGTCAAGCTCTGTGCTGAGTACTTTACAATTATTATTTCATTTGAGCCTCACAACATCCCTTCGAGGTGGGTGCTATTCTTATCCACATTGTACAGCTGAGGAAACTGAGGCAGACAGAAATTAAATGACTAGCCCAGGATCATACAACTAAAAAGTATGGGGTCAAATCTGAACTCAGGTCTTCCTGACTCCAGGGCTAGTACTCTATCTAATGTGCTAATTAACTGCCTTTTAAAACAGTAAGTTTATAAGTCCAGAAGCAAAATTAGAATTCAGCACCTGCTCTACCCCCTCTCCATTGCATTTATAACTTCCTTCCACCACCTCTCCCCCAGCTTTCCATACTTCATTCTCTGGAAATATCTAATGTCAAAGATCTGTGTCACTCTACACCCACATGGATTTTGCAGTTGGAAGATGGTTTATTTCAGTATTTGCAAAGGGCTTGAAAGCCATCTTCCTGAAATAAAAGGAAACAGTTTCTTAATTCTGTTCTACAGGGAGCTACCACATATGGCAGTGAATTGGGGATTTCCAGAGCTGACCTTGTAGGGGGCCACATAAAGATTGCACTGGTCAAATTTCTTAGCAGATTTTTAAAGTCTCAGTGCAAAAATTCTTAAAATTCCTGTGTAGCATATCTAAGGTGATATAGAAAGGGACCCCAAATTCCATTGGAATGGGACTCAGAACCCTTAGAAGTGTGTCTGCTTCTGACTTCCTGTCTTCCTCTAGCCCATGCATAGCTTCACACAGTAGATCTAGTCTAGGGAATCTCCCAACCATATGAATGGAACATATTTCATCTAGAAATGCTAAATGACTGTCATAGGGGGTCAATAAATCTCCTTCACTAAAGAGCTGCAACCAGAGATGGATGGTGCTGAGAGATGTGAGTGGTTTCATTTAGGCAAGACTTAAAAAGTCCTGGCTCCAAACCTCGGGCATCTATAAATCAGAACAGAAATACCACAAGAAACAAGCTTCTTGAGAGATGCTAGGAATACTGGAATTCCACCTAGGCAATAAATGACAAATATAGGAACACCACAGTGCTTCAGTATTTCCATATCTGGTCACCAATAAAGGGAGAGAGGCATGACTGAGTTCTGGACAAAGACTCAAGAGTTCCTGTCTGTATTTTATTGTTGCACTCCCTGAATTTCTGCTGGGTGTTAAACCCAACCCAACATATACAAAGTTCCTCCTTATATAAAGATGGAGGAGAAAGGAGGGGAGAGGAAGGGAGGAGGAAGCATTGACTAGTGAGTGCCTCCTCTGTACCAGACGTGTGCAAAGCACTTTGCACTTACATCTCATTGATGGGAGGTGCTATTATTGTCCACATTTCACACTTAAGGATTGAGGCAGGCCCAGGTTAAATGACTTTCCCAGAGTCACACAGCTAGTGAATCTTTGAGGTTGGACTTAACCTCAGGCCTTTTTGACTCCACGCCCATCTTTTGCCTACTGTTCCTGGGCCACTAAGAGAATAAATGATTTACCTAGGGTCACAAAACCATCACTTGTCAGAGGTGCAACCTGAATCCAGGTCTTCCTGGCACCGAAGTCAAATCTCTACCCCATACTGCCCATATATCTGCTGAAGATAGCATCTCTGGAAAATAAGCTCTTTAAGCAGAGACTATGGTTCACTTGTGACTTTTTATCTCTGTATCAGAGCAGAGGGTCTGGCACATTTCCCAAAATGAATTCCATGGAGAAGTAAACACGGTCCCCAGATGAAGGCTCAAGCCTGATCATGGGCTTAGGGAGCTGTCTGAGGCTGAGAGATCCAAAGAGCCTTGCCCACAGAGACAAAACTAGAGATTGTCTCAGGGTGCCTAGAAAGCCTTCTCCCTGACTTACATGTAGTAGGTACTTACGAATTGCTTGTTGACTTGAAATGACTTAATTTGAATTGAATGCTGGAGGGAGGCTTACTCTCTATTGAGAAGAGTAAAAAGAAATTGAACAAAAGCTCTGACTTTTGTCGGAGTTTGTCCCTAGAACTGGGCTTTGTATTTGATTAGACAATTTAACTGTCAGTCAGTCAGTAAGCTTTATTAAGCACCTACTATGTGCCAGGCACTGAGTTAAATGTCATGGATACAAAGGAAAGCAAAAGACCTCCAGGAGCTCAAAATGTAAGGGGAGAGACCACATGGCAATCACTAGGCACAAGCAATCCATAGACAAGACAAAGCAGACATGATGAATAGAGGCAACCAGCAAAGGCTCCTTGTGGAAGAGAAGATTTAAGCTGTCACTTGCAGAAGGCCAGGGGAGCCCGCAGCAGTGATAAAGAGGGTGAATGTTCCCGTGATTCTATGGAGGAGCCTCAGTGAGAATGCTGGAAGTCTGGAGATTGAGCTCAGTGCGGGAGGATTATCCAGAAGGTTGGAGTGCCTGGTGAAGGGAGGGGGTGGGAGTAGCTAAAGGGAAGCTGCAGAGAGAGGAGGCCAGGCTGCGAGGGGCTCTGAAGGCCAAAGAGGAATTCCTATTTGATCCTCGAGCGGAAAGGGAGCCACTGGGTTTACTCCATGGGGAGGGACCAGTGACCTGGTCAGGGTGACTTCTTTGCTTTACAAGCTAGGCTGCAGACGTTAGAGATCATTTCATCCAGTTTCTTCTTTTTTATGGTTGAGGAAATGTAGTCCTGGAGAGGTCAAGTGGTCCCCTAAGGTCATCTAGCTAAGCAAATTGTAGACAGAAGTCCGCAGATCAAGTTTCCCAAATATTTTGGTCTCAGGGCTTCTCTACACTCTTAAAAATTATTGAGGAATCCCCCCCCCCAAGAGCATTATTAATGTGGGTCCTGTTAACATTTGCTGTATCCAAAATGAAAAGATCCTGGTGCTAGTATAAAAATAGCTGTGACCAGGCAGACCCTCTGAAAGAGCCTTGGGGACCCTCAGGGATCTGTGGGCAATAGTTTGAGAACCAGCGCTCTAGAGGCGGGAAAATCAAATGGCATCTAGTCAAAGTATCTCATGAGGAAAATGATGCCCTGTCAAGTGCTAGGGACCAACGGGGAGTAAACGTTAGACGGGATGAAAAGCAAAGTTGAGTTTTTTCATTCTTCCACAAATTTGGTGCCCAATTGTTTGCTACAGGCCCGTGCATTTTGAGCAGTAAGGAGGGCCTGCGAAGCGACGAATCTATTACATTCAAGAAAACGTGCCTTTATTTGTCGGGGATCTCCCTGCTGTTCAATGCCCCAGTCAAACTTTGTTTTTTCTCTAAATTTTTTTTAATAAAGCAGGGTTTGGGAGATGGTGGGGTCTGCGGTCTAGTGTCTCATATGGCTTGCGAGGTGTTTAGATCTGAAAATCTTGAGGTCTTTTGTTAGAAGCTATCAGTGTGATTAAAAAAGATGACGCATGGTGAGGGTTTTTGCGTCACTTTTGAGGGGTTCAGCATGGATGGGTCTGTGAAAAGGCCTCTCTGTGCCATGATGCATTCGAAGCTCGTGCGCGCCCTCTGCTGACGTCTCCGTGAATCACACACATTTGCCTGACAGCTTATGACTGAAGAAGATAGAATGTATCTTGCAGTGAAAAGTACCAAGCTTGTCCATGGTGCTTCAGGGCTTGCCAAGCACTTTTCAAGTGCTGATCTTAACTTCCCAACAATCTGGGGCATGGGGACTCTCCCGTCTCACCCCGTTTTAAAGATGAGGAGACACTGGCAGGGCCTTACTCGCGGTCACAGGTCGGTGACTGAGGCTGGGTTTGAGCTGCTATCTGTGATTAAACGAACCCTATTTCGGGCCCGTTTGGTTCCGATCAGTATTGGCCAGTTTGCATGACTCCATAGGGCTAGTGCCATCAGGCGTCAGGTTGCCAGCCTACTTCACAGGAGGCTGCCTGGTGGACCTCCCTGTGCCTGGACCTTGGTATGCGACCCAGCCCAGGGGACAGGGGTGACCCGGCTGTCTTTGCTGCCCCTCTCACCCTCTGTCCCTCTATTGCCCAACATAGAGGAGGGAGGGTCATAAGCGGTTGGCCAATGAGGGACTCCGGTGACCAGCCGGCAGCCCTGGGCCAGTGCACATGCTCTGACATCTTTTGGCCAGGGCCCTATCTATCACCAGCTTGGTGGAGCCTCCTGAAGGGTCAGGGATAGATGCTGCCCCCAGTGCCTGCCCGACCTGCATCCATGGGCCTCTCCTTGGGAAGGGGCCGGGACACACCCGGGTTCTGTTCAATCCCTCAGGGTCAGGGCTCCCCACTGAGGAGGCAAACCCCCGATCTAACCCCCTTCCCACAGGGTCCTAATTGTATGGTTCAGATGATGCAGAGGAATCTCCTTGAGAGGCCTTGCCCTTGCCCCCAGGGGGTCTGCATAAAATGCAGAATCCCATCTGTGACCCCACTGTACTGGTAACAGGGCCTGAGGCCCAGGCACAGCAGGGGGGTCTGCCCAGAGCCGCAGGAGGCGCAGAAGCGCCATCTGGTACCCCTGGATGCGGGACCCCGAGCCTCAGGGCAGCACCTACGGCTGGGGGCTTCCTCAGGAGCTGCCCAGGCTGCACCCCAACGCCTCTTCTCCATTGTGGTGCCTCCTCCATCAGGACCTTCCCTCGCCAGGCACCAAACCGTGGGTCCCGGGGTCGCTGCTGCCACGCGCGGAGCACAGGGGGGGGGGGCGGCTCCTCCTCTTTGGGGATCTGCCCTTCCCAGCGCAGCAAGAGAGGGTTAGAGGGTGCGGGCAGGGCGGGGAAGGGGCAGGGGCAGAACCCGAAAGGGAGCTCTGTGGCCCAGGGCGCCCAGCCTGGAGCTCAGCTACTCCTTCCCTGGTCTGCAGGCACCGCTTCTCGAGCACGAGGCATCCCCGCGGCGTCCCCAATACCCCAGATTCCCCAGGAAGTGGAGGTAGGAGGAGCCCCGGGGTACCACCCGCCCTGGCCCAAGCACCTCCGAGGTGCCGGTGCCATAGATGATGAAACAGGTATTAGGGCATTAAAAGGCGCCTGTGCCTCCGGGCACACGGACCAAATCCCCGAGATGCGCAGCGGGCTGCATGAGGGCGCTGGCGGGGCCGTCACCCGGGCTCCCGGGCGCTGCTCCATGCGGGTCTGGCCGCGGGCCCGGAGCGCCCAGAGTCGGGGACGCTGCAGTCTCAGGTCCCACCCGGCCTCCGTCACTCATAGCTGTGCGACCCTGGACATGTCACTGCACCCCGCCTGCCTCGGCTTCCTCCTCCGCAAAAAGAGCTGGGGACCGCAGCTCCCCCGAACCCCCTGCACCAACGCAGGGAGCTGGGCCAGGACCAAGCTCTAGAGGGCAGCCGGGGCTGGAGCAACTGAAGGTACCGCGCCACGTGCGCCCACTATCTCTAAGGAGGAGCCTGTAGCCACCCGGCCCCGCCCACTTCCCCCGGGCCCGCGGAGCGCGCGCACGTGACACCCGCCAGAGGAAAACAAAGGCGAGCATCGCCTTCTGGCGCATGCTCCGTGTCTGTCCTTTGGCTCCGCGGTCCGTGGGTGCCCCCTGGCGGCCATTCACCTGTCACGCCACCGCCCTATTCTCTTGCCTCGTGATCCGTTAGTGAGGGGCGGGACTCGGCGGCCCTCGCCGGCATGGCGCGCAGGCGCGGCGCCGGTTGTTGACGTCATCGGGCCGAGCAGGGCCGGGCTGAGGCTGAAGAGGAAAGGGCCGAGGGTTAGCAGGAGCATGGCGGCGACGGCGGCGGGCTCTCCGGCCTTGGGCCCGGGGTTGGGCCTGCAGCTCCCTACCTTCGCGACCGCGCGCGCGCTCGTGAAACCCGGCTCGTGCCTGAGCGTGGGCCCGCACCGGCGGCACGTGGCGCTGGCCCCGCGCTTCCTGGGCCGCAAGCGGAGCGGCCTCCGCGAGCAGCTGGACGGGGAGCTGCTGCGCTACTCAGAGAGGTGCGGGGAGGGGGGCGGCCTGGAAGAGAGCGCGGGGGATGGGGGCGGGCCCCACGGGGGAGGGGGCTGCGTCGGCCTGAGCCCTCCCCTTTCCCCGCAGCCTGCGCGGCGTGCCGCTGGCCTATGACAACCTCAAGATCGTGGGCGAGCTGGGCGACATCTACGACGACCAGGGCCACGTGCACCTCGATGTAGAGGCCGACTTCGTCCTTTTCTGTCCCGAGAGGGGCCAGAATCTGGTGGTGAGTCCTGCGTGGGCTGCGTGGGTGACAGCTAAGGGGGCTCGCCCGTCCCCGCCGCCTGACGTGCTTTAAGGGGAAGGCAGTAAAGCCCCAGGGTAGGGGGGCCGGGGACATAAGACTGGGACCAAACCGGCCCCCACCTGTGAGCTCAGCCCTGCCGCCCGACCCAGGACCAAGGCCTCTTGTCCCCAGTGTGCCTGCCCCTGGGGTGCCCACGCTGGTCACGCCTCCGCCATGGGCCGAGCAGCCCGCG
>CM053597.1:8658197-8683899 GCA_028646575.1 Pseudocheirus occidentalis | reverse complement strand
CCTGCCCCCCCACAGTTTCTCCTAAGCTTTAGGGATGGAGACCCCCGGGCCCCCCCACACCCCACCAGGGTGAGTCAGATGAGTTTTGTTGCTGGGAACTTAGTGTGGATCTTCCTTATAAAGAGCCTGCTTCCTGCCCCAAGGGCCTCTGGGGGCTAGGAGTGTTCTGGGCGTGGCTTCCAAGGGGGTGGAGGGCGGAGCTGGGCTCTAAGGGAATAGGGGGGCGGCATGTGGAGAGGAAATCTCCCCGTTGAATGAGTTTTTGATTGATGGAGATGTCACTGCATTGGCCCTCTGGTGGATGCGGCTCAGTGTGGTTCACCCTGTGCCAAGTCCCTGCTCTTCCCCCCCTCCCCCCCCAGGGCACAGTCAATAAGGTGGCTCCCAGCCACCTGGGCTGCTTGGTGCATGGCTGCTTCAACGCCTCCATCCCCAAGCCGGAGCACATGCCCACGGAGCAGTGGCAGAGCCTGCATTTCCAGGTGGGGGACGAGCTGGAGTTCAAGGTGTCCCGCCTGGACTCTGACGCTGCTGGTGTTTTCTGCATTCGAGGAAAGCTCATTGTCAGCAGGTGGGTTCATCTGGTGCCCTGTACAGTTTGGTGGATGTGGAATGTGATTGATACCAGAGGGAGCCTGGAGGGGAGGCTGGGTGAGGTAAAGGGCGGTGGTTGTTGCCTGGGACCCTCATTTTTCTTCTTAAGCTGCTTTTTGTTTGTGACTTAAAGAAATTTCTTTTTTTTTTTTTTAAAGTTTTAGCTTTTTGGTTGATGTAATTTAATTTTTAATCATCCTGAGGTTATGAATTTAGTAGTTAAGGGAACTACAGCCCATCTTAGTGAAGAGACTTGCATGAGTTCATCCAGGTGAGAAAGAGCCAGAATTGGAACCCACATCCTCTTGAGTCAAGATCTAGCACTTGTCTATTCATAGACACAAGAAGTTGCTGCCCCCGAGATATCCCTCATTGTAAAAGATATGTTTTAGCTTTGAACTTACATAATGTGTTGTAGTTTGAGGGAAAAATTCTTGAAAGGGCTTGTGAAGTTTGCATTTTGGGGCCTGTTCCCAGTGTAATGGCCTGGTCAGCTCCGTATGAGCAGAGGGCTGCTGGGGTCTCATAGAATCCTCAGATTTTACTGCTCTACGTGGCCTTCAGAGGTAGAATTGTCCAAAGTCCTCATGTAGAGATGAGGCAACCAAGGCATCTTTGTCATTTTGTTCTGGTCTATCCGGGATGCCTGTTATTAACGCAGGAACCTGCACGTGGTTCACATGTTCCTTGTGAAGACCCCGAGGATTAAGAAGCCTGTCTGAAGCTTCCCTGGTTTTAAGCATCAGAGTGGGTTTGAATCCTTTTCTACTGAAAACTGAACCCTCCCTGCCTTGTGCCCACCCATCTGACCAGTGCGGGGGAGGGGGGGAGGTGACTGTCACATTAAGGTAGTTAGTGGGAGAGCCTAGTGTTGGCTCTGGGGGAGGCCCTTGGTGGGTGCCACACTGTTCCTTAGCTCTAAACTGGAACATTGCGCCCCCACCCCCGGCAGGACATCTCTCTCCAGGGCAGCTCTCTGTTCTCACTGACCTCTCTCCTTTTCTCCACAGTTTGCCGCCTGCTTGCGCTGCACTTCCCAAAGGGTCTGGGGATGTTGGCGATGAGACTGAGCCTGGAGCAAGGGAAGAAAAGTCAAAGAAGAAGAGCCCAAAGCAGTCCCGTGAGGACTGTAGGCCCACGTCCATGCTGGCTGACAAGCCTTCAGACACTACTGGCATGGCAGAGGCCGGCCCCCAGGCCCACAAGGCTGTAAACGGACTGTGTGAGGAGCAGGAGCCCCGGACAAAGAAGAAACACCACCAAAAAAAACTGGAGCAGGACCCTCTGTGGCATGCCAGTGACTCGAGTGGTTACCAGAGCGACCACCAGAAGAAGAAAAGGAAGAGGAAAAGGCATAGTGAGGAGCCTGTGGGGCCTGTGGCCCCTGAAGAGCCAAGACCCAAAAAGAAGAAGAAAAGGGAAAAGGAGTGAGCCCTCTCCAGGCAGAGAGGAGGCCAGGGGAGACTGGCCAGTCCAGTGGGCCAAAGGAGCAGCCTGAGGATGTGCCCACTGGTCTGGAAAGAGAAAAGAAATGGTTACCCATGAACATCCCAGAATCCAGGGTCGCATTCCAGTCTCTGCCCAACAGTGTGGGTGCTGGTGTCACATCTGGGCTCTTCCTGAACCTGAGGGTCTCTGAGCAGGGAGGATCAGGACTCACTTGCAGAGTTGTCAGTGTCCCAGGGAGAAGGTGCAGCTAAGGGAGACCTCCTCACCCTCTTTCAGGGATGGAGAAGGCACAGGCCTGTCCTCTCCAGGGCCACGTGGTGGGAGGTCAGGTGTTACCCTCGTAACCTTGAGGGAATCTAGCATTGCTCCCATCTTTGCCCTCCCTTCTAGGTACATTAATGGTAATGACAGTAGCTCTCAGCTCTGTAGCGTTTGCTGCCGCGTGCTCCAGGTGGGCAGGGGGAAGAACACTCTGCAACTCTCTCTTTTGGTCCTGCTGCAGGGAGCATTAGAGCTATGTGCTGTGATGACCCTGAGAGGGAAGAGAAAACAGGCTCTGAAAAGCCAGGGGACTTGTTCAGTGTCCCCCAGCCAGTCCGTGTCTGAGGCTGGATTTGAACTCAGGGCTTCTTGACTCCTGACTCAGCACTCTAACCACCTTGCCTCCTAACCGCCCTAGCTGTGGTCTTCTAGTTAGGCCTCGCATTAAGAAAACTTGAGCGTAGATAGAATTGGCTAAAACTAGATTTCCAAAAGTATTCTTCACTTTATGGAAAGATTGGTCATAGGATTCTTTTTTGTGTCATGTTTTAAAAGAGGTTTTTATTTAAAGAAGTTTAATTTGTGTTCAGCTTTTCTGGAGTGGGAAGGAATTTCTTGTGAAAGTTAAGGTATGTGTATATTCTAATTTTTTTAAAAAGTGCTTTGTTTTGGGGCATATTTAAATACATGTATATAGATTTATAAATCTCAGTGTTACCAAAGTGCCTTTGACATTGTATTCCTAATAAAAAGTACTATTTTATTTAGTGTAACTTTTTTTATTTTTAACACTATGGAATTCAGTTGTTGAGTTTAAGTATGTTTTAAATTCCGTTACTACACAAACAGACAATATCTCTAAATAATAGTTAGGGTACAGTTGGGTGTCATTTTGATAGTGGGGTTTTATTTAGCTTTTATATTATCTGATTTTTTAAAAAAGATTATTATCACTCACAAGACTGAATGTGAGAAATGAGAGTTTGTTGTGTTTGTCTGAAGCTCCACATTCACTAAGGCTGATGAGACATTCCTGCCTGACAGCTAGCTTGTCTTCATCCAATGCCCCTTTGTACCTAGGCCTTTTTAGTGTGGGTTTTGAGAAGAAAGAAGGATTTTGGAATGGCCAGTGCAGAACCATCATAGCCAAAGTCACCAATGGAAGCTGCCTCCTGTGCTGTTGTCATTGGGACCAGGCCCAGCATCTTCATTTAGGGATCCAGAACATTGGCCACTTCTTATGGAGATAACACCATGACTGGGATGAGGAAAGGCCCTTGAGGGAAATCCATTTATTTCTTCCCTTCAGGTGAGTTCTTTCTGAAAGAAATTTGGGCATCAAAGATGCCTTCAATATGAGGACCTGACTTTGACTAGCACATACAGCTTTGTGACCTTAAGTAACTGGTTTCCCTGCTGAGCCGCTTGACTCCTTTGTAAAATAAAACTAAGGACTAGGTGACCTCTAAGGCCCCCTCCAGCTCCAAAGCTATGTAAAGTAGTTGCAGGTCATCTGGGCAATAGTTATTTCAGTCTACTAAGCTGCTTTTGGCTGGTCCCAAGAATATTTGGAGAAGCAGCAGGTTCATCAGAAAAATTTTCATTTGGCACGGGAGTAGAACCTGAAATGTAGACTCCCAAAGAAGTCAGCACATGGGAGGGGGTCAGATGATTTAAATCCTAGATCAGAAAGATGACAGGGAGGTTCGTTGTCGAAGTAAATGCTGGTTTTAAGCACTGGTTGGGATTAATGGGCATGCTGTTAAGACTCACTTTCTGGCTACCTTAAGGCAAGCAAAGGTCTAAGGAAATGTCAGTCGTGTTTCACTAAATCTGTAGTAGCTGTTGGGTATCAACAGAACTCCTACTGCCTTGTGATTTTGTGAGGAAAATGTCAAATTAGTCCTCTTTTTTTTTTTTTTTCTGATTTTTACTGTATCTGATGGTTGTGGTTGAACTCATTATTGCCTAATCACTAAATAAGGCAAATAGTTATTGGATATGATTCTCTTCAGGCATTTTTCGACCTTGGGCAAATACAGCTGTGTAATGTAGTAATGAAGTTGTAATTGCAACAAATTAATAGTGAGTAATAGTAGTATTCGTGGAAAACTGCTTTGGAATAGCAAATGAAAGTGGCAAATTACTATAGATCATGTTTTTCTTATTTCTAGAATGTTTCAGCTGGGGCTGCTGCCAACTTCACTGTTAAAGGATAAACAAATTACAACTATGACCAAAATGAACAATATACTCTCTAAAGCTTATGACAAGAGGTTTGTTTGTACTCCAGCGTTACCCTAAAGCGAGGCACATTTGGAAATGTTGAGTGCTGACTTTCCTGCCAGCCTGGACAATATTGCCTTTAAGCCCAGATCTCGGTCTTTTTACATTTTGTGTACACATTAGGAAGACTTCCCCAGAAAGACTAATAGCAGGAATGACCAAGGAAACCCAGCCGACCAAGAGTGACCTCCGATGTCTACAGAAATAGACAGACTGGGTCGTGAGGGCAGCTAGAGGTGGGAACATCCAGATGGTCATTGTGATTTAGTTGACATGAGTGTTCTCTACAGCCGTGCAGGCGGTCATCAAAACACACTTGCTCATCTTGGACGATTCTATCCATGTTTGTTCGTGGTTAGGCCTGCTTTGTTTGGGGGTATGTGTCTCCAAACAGGCACATTCAGAGGACCTTGCTATCCTCAGGGGATCTACCATGGGCACTGTGCCACCTCCACTCATTGATAGTCACAAGACCCTTGGGCAAGTATCTATCTCTGTTTTATGCCTCGCCTGATGGCTGTCAGCCAAGGCTCTCTCTGTGATTCTTCCAAGGAATCTTAAATCCTTTAGACATACTGCATGGGGTGGACTTTATTGGAAGAGAGCCTTGAAAGTGGCCTTTGGCCTCACAGAATCAGAAAACACTGAGGTAATGTCTCTGCATCTTGTACTTGGCCCTGTGAAGGTAAGGATGGGGTCTGCTCTGCAGGACTGCTGGGACGTGCCTCTTCATGGATGTGGGCGTACTCAACAAAATCACAGAGACAGGTAAATTGATCTTTGATGTTCTCGCTGAGACCTTTCTTTTTCAGGATTCATTTAGTATTTTACTCTTCCCCAGTTTCATGCAAAAACCAATTTTTAAGACTTAAAAACTGAGTTACAAATTCCCCCTCACCCCCATCTCTCATTGAGAAGACAAGCAGTTCAGTATGTTATGCATGTGTAGTTGTGCGAAACATTTTCATAAGTTGTGTTGTGAAAGAAAATGTAGACAAAGGAAAAAAACTAAAAAAAAGTCTGCTTCAATGGGTATTCAAGCACCATCAGTTCTTTCTCTGGGGATGAATGTTTCTCTCATCAGTCCTTCAGTTTTCTTGGATGTTGTATTGCTGAGAATAGCAAAGTCATTCACAGCTGATCATCTTACATTGCTGCTGTTACTTTGTGCCTAGGACATGTCGTTTGTGTATGTGCAAGTCCAGGGCTTTCTGAGAGCCTCCTGCTCACGTTTGTTACAGCATCAAAGGAGCTGGGTCTTTGCTGACTGCCGGACTGTGCTCCGCTCTCACCCAGGGGCGACAGACCTTTCCCACTAAGTTGTCTTCCACTGGAAAATTATTTTACCCTGTCCTTTTGTGGGTGCTGCTGCTCCAGGAATTGTTTTATGGCATCGATCAAAGATGGTTGGAGGGCTTTGGGACCCAGCCCTGGTGAGTGAGTGAGCCCTCTTGGCTCCACCCACCTTCTTTAAAATAATAAAATCTAAGGTTACCCTTCCATTCTCATCACTTTAGTTTTTTGTCTTTCCTATACCTTGTCCCCATTAAACAATTTTGTTCAACTTCTTCCAGTTAAAATATCATTCTTGGCAGACAGCAGAAGCCAAATCAGATTGGAGGGGGCCATCCTTGTTTATGCAGTGATCCAGGGCAGAGAAGGCATTTTTCATTTATATCAAATAGTTATAAAAGTAGCAAAATCTAGAAAAAATTAAAAAATGTTCAGGAGAACATGGAAAGATTTGATTGTTTCCTCCTTAAAGTTGAGTTTTTGTATGTTTGTGTGCATGTATGTATAGGTGTGTGTATATTTTATACAGATTTTTAGGGTTTTTGTTTGGACAGTGTGTGTGTGTGTGTGTGTGTGTGTGTGTGTGTGTGTGTGTGTAATATACAAGTATGACTATATGGCACATGTTTATATAAACATCTGTGGAGCGTATGTACTAGGAACATATTTTGTTATATGTATCCTTGTCTACACACATGAAATCCTGCAGTTTTCTCATAATTGTTAATTAGGAGAAATTGAAGGGTTTTTTTTTAAGAATTTAGATACACCTTGTGAGTAGGAATGGTACCTTCTTTGTCCCTGTAGCCAGGGTGCTTAGAACAGTGCCTGGCCCATAACTGGGCTTCATCTGCATTCGTTAATTGATAACGTCTGAGAATTCAGAGCTGAATGATGGCCCAGGCTGGTTCATTTTACTTCTTATATTTTATTCAGGCTTTTTGTGTTTTCTACCACTGTCACCTTTACCAGTTTCTTAACGGAGGAAAGCACCTTTTACCAAAGGTCCTTGGGGCCTAAGAGAAGACATTGCACATAAATGAATTCTCATCTCCCTTTGCTGTTTTCCCTGTGCTCCTGTAGCCGTTGTACGGCTCTTAGTTCTTTTTATTCAAATTCACTCCATTGATTCTTGTGGCACAATGAGGTTCCATTACATTATGAACCATGATTTGTTCCCCTGTTCTGTATCCTATGGAAATTTAAAAAAAAAATTCTTGTGAATATTTTTGTATGTATTTTGCCATTCTATTTTTTAATTTTGTCAGCCAGATGTCTAGTAAATTCACGGAATCAAAGAGTATTTGCGGTACAATAACCTTTGTTTCTTCACCCAATTCCAAATTGCATTCCAGATTGGTTGGAACAACCCACAGCTTGATCTCTTGGTAGGATATCTCTAGGTCTATTTTTCTACAAGCCTCTCTCTCCCCTGTAAGATGTTACCTTTTATCATCTTTGGCATTTTGTTCTGTGTGTATGGAGCAAGGTGTGGAGGTTGGATTGTTTTTATTTGCATAATTCTTATTACCAATTCAGAAGATTGTTTTCTTATGGTTGTTTATACTTAGCATGTCTTTTGAAAACTTTGTAACCTTAGTCCATTGAGGATGGATCCTAATTTTGTCTCCTTGTATTGACTCCTTCTGTCCATCTTTTGATAAAATGTTTCTCAAATATATTTGATGAAGAGATGTTCTCCTCATTTGTCAGCTCATCATACGCTGTTTGCTTTGTTCGTACAAAAGCTTTCAATTAAACCTCATGCTATTGCAGCGGCCTTTGGTTTCTCTTGTGATTGATTTTCTCTATACTTTTTTGGTTATGAATATTTCTTCCATATTCTTTCCATAGATGTCAAAGAAACTTCCTACCCTGTTCTCTTTTTTTCTATGATGTAACCTTTGAGCATTTTGGACCATATTGTGGCATATGAAATTAATTTCTGGCCTAAATTTATTTTCTAACAACCTTCTTTTGACTTCTCTTTTTTTTTTATAGCAACAAATGGTTTTAGTGATTATTGGTTTACTCTGTAATTTGATATCTAGTAATGCTAATCACCCATTTTCATACTTTATTTTCCCATTATATCCTTTCAGATTCTTGAACTTTTTTTTTAACCTGCAAATGAATTTTGTTATTCCTTCCAGTTCTACCAAGTAACTTCCTTGGCAGTGATTGGTGTAGCATTCAGTATGTTAGCTAATTTAGGAAGTAGCCTTTTATTAATTAGTTCAGATTTCTGCAGACTGCTTTGTAGTTTATTTTCACAAGTCCTAACTGTCTCAGTAGACTACTTATATTTTATTTATGTTACAATTTCTAAATGGAACTGATCTTCCGTTATTTACTTGTGGCATTGGTTAGTGTTATGGAGACGTGACTGCTTCTGTTGGGCCCTCCTACTTTGCTGAAGCTATTAGCTGACTCAGCATTTGTTAAAATTCTCCTTATTTTCTTGTAAAGCCTCATATCCTCTGCAAAAAGAGGTAATTGTATCATCTCTCTGCCAGGATACATCTCTTTAATTGCTACTATGTTTCCTTCTTGCTGCTCTATCAGATGATGATAATAAGCCCTTATTGGAAAACTTTCCATTGTTTCCCCATCACAGGTAACGCCATCTTTGACATACACTGTAATCACCTTACAGGAAGGCCTTTCCTTGCCTCTTTTCAGTTTTGTTTTAAACAAATTACTTGCATGTTATCAGAAACTTTATATATCTGATGTTGTGTGTTCTTCTGGTTTTTGTTATTTCTCCGGTTACTCTAATTGTTTTTGTCATGTTGAATCATTTTTAATTGTTGTTATGAATCTAACTTGGATATATTGAATAACAGTTTGTCATATTTATATGACGCTATAATAATACATGACGCTGTCCAATGCTGTCTGGCTTAGGAAGGCAGGAGCTTCTCTATAAGATGCCTGAAAGAGAAGTTAAATCCTAGCCCCTACTTGTCATTCTCAGATAACTAAAAGGCAACCATGTATCTCAAAGAAGGGAGGCTAAAAGGAGAGGACAGAAGGGGTCACATGGCAAAAAGATGGAGAGGTAACTCCTCTGGCAGGGAGCCAAAGAGGACAACACAAAGGAGCATGTCACCACAGGGCATCAAAGATTGACCAGCAGTGAGACTGTCGTAGAAGGAACAAAAAGAATGAGACGGACGATGTTTAAGAGTAAAAACAAGTTAGAAAGTAAAGAAATGCAATCAGTACAGCCCCTAGAGAAATGAGACGATTTTAAGAAATCCCAGAGTAGCTATGAAGAGACATAAAATAATTAAAATTAGAAATTAAGGAGGAAATTCAGGCCCAATTCAACTCAAGTTCCTCATTAGGTAAATGAGAAAACTCGAATTTAAGCCTAGGTCCTTTGATCCAATCCTAACACTCTTCATAAGTCTTAAAATAGAAACCCTACCAAGAGGTGGAATCTACCTACAGTGAAGACAAGACCCTTTGGATTATTGCAAATGGAAATGCAGCATAATATATTTTCTATTTTTTAACACATAATTTGAGAATTCAAGCAGCAAGCTTACATGTATTTTTCAAATCAAATATGTTTTAGAGATGGAGCCATCTGGACCAAATCATACCTGACCAAGCATCCCTACTCCATCACATGCTCACAAAGTGGTGGGTTCCCTCTTACTGGTAGGCTTCTAGCAGAGGCTACGTGACCAGCATTCAGATCACACTTGGAATAGATCACCCCTGAGTTACCTTCCACTTTTGAATTCTGTGAATAAGTGATTTGGGGATATAGAACAAATGGACAAGTCTCTGCTTGGAGAACCCTCTCCCTCACCAGTCAGCACTGTCCATTTCTAATTCAGATAAATTTCCATTTCATGTTTAGGAAGCCTTTCCTGACTTCAAGACTAAAATGTCTCTTTTCTCCTTCCATGTGTTATTACTGATTCTTCCTTCTGTGACCATACAGAACAAATCTAATTCTTTTCTGCCTGACAGCCCAACCCATACCTTTTAGGTGGCATGCCCTTTCTGAGTCTTCTCCAGACTGGTCCTCATCCTAGGCCTGTTGAGGTTGCCTTCAGGCTCTTCATAAGAGAGATAAAGCCAATTGATTAACCAAGAATTGAATGTCAAAGGGCAGACTTCTTGACAGCCCTTGGAGGACATCACAGGCGATTCACAGGATGTCTGGTCCTTGTTTTTACTCAGGATGAGCTGCCGGTAACCATCCTTATGAAGACAAAGGTTTTCTGAGGTTGGCTTGCGATTTGTTAGCAATGTTTTCCTCTCCTTTGACCTTTGTAGACATTTTCATTGCTTTGTTTTGCCTTCCATTTCTTGCATCTAAATGTTTTCTTCCCCATTTTGAGCCAGTTGCCTTTTCTCCAAATTCTGGTGTAGAAATCCCTTATTGGGCACATTCCTTTGACACTTTACACCAAACTCTTATGAATACCTCTGAATCATGCGTTATAAACATAAAGCCTAATTAAGAATCAATATTAAAATCAACAAACATGCTGTTAGCCTGGATTTTCGGCATGAAAATCAAAGGCAAAGCCTGTGTAGGGACCGGTAATTAGTTCCACATTTGTTGGACATCATTTAAAAATGTGCTGGCTGGCACTCCCTGTCTCAAGGATAAGCCGGGACAAACTCCAATTGCCAGGTCTTGTTCAAGCAAATAGCCATAGCAGGTAAAAGATTGGTTCAAACAGGGCCATAACCTCTGACAGTTCAAAAGTAAATAAAATGAGCTTATAATTTATGAGATGATGAGCAGCAAAGGAAAGAAATCTAAACATTCTGTTACTCAGAACACAAAAACACTCCTGCCTCCTTTATTTCATATCCTGTTCATTCTGTGTCCTGCCATGTTTAATGCTTTCAGACTGGGTTGTCTTGAGCCAGGCCCTGGCTGGTAAGTACCTGGTAACAAGATTGGTTTTAAAATCCAAACTTCTAGATCTGTGTGTGCACTCGTGAACACATGAGCCAACCCTTCCTGTATATTCAGTGATGGAAAGGCATCAATACTGTGTGGGTTAGGGAGAAATCTCCTCACACGCACCTTCTCTCCCATACCTGGTGCTTTAGGTAGACTGCTAAGTGACGAGCTGGAGAGATCGCTCATCTTTGGAATTGGGCAGACCCGATTCTGAATACTACCTCAGACACTTTGCTATCTGTGTGATCTTGGGCAGATTATTTAATTTCTCTTAGACTTAGCTTCCCCATTTGCCAAAAGTGTGTATTAATGGCACTTGCTTCATAGGGTTACCCTAAAGATCAGCAAGATAACACATTCAGAGGGCTTTGCCATTCCTAAAGAGACGTCCATGTGGTAGCTTTTATTATTTTTTGCCTCTCTGGGCCGCCATTGTCTTGTTTGACAAATAAGGGGCTTGGCTTTGGTAGCATCTCCAGACTCAGCTCTGAATTCTAGGATCCCGTTGTCCTGTGACTAGGTTATTTCCGAGCCCCTCCCAGTCCTGAAATGCTGACCATCCAGAGGCGAAAGGTCTTCAGATTCTATCAAAGCTCCATACTGTAGCAGTGTTGCTCTCTTGGCCACAGGACACGTAAAGGACAACTCTTGGTGCTACAATAGCATTAGCTGCTGTCATTTTCATTACCACTTGTAGTCAGATAGTCAGCCAGGTGGCTCCATCGTACACGGAACCCTGGCTGGGCCTGGAGTCACGAAGACTCATCTCTGTGAGTTCAAATCCTGCCTCAGATACTTTCTAGCTGAAACTGGGAAAGTCACTGGGCCCCATTTGCCTCAGTTTCCTCATCTGTAAAATGAAGTGGAGAAGGAAATGGCAAAACCAATCCAGGATCTCTGCCAAGAAAACCCCCAGTGAGGGCATGGAGTCAGACATGATTGAAAAATGACTGAACTTGCAGCAATTGCGGGGACACCTTATTTGTTTTCTAAGAACTTAACTTCCAAAGACACATCTTTGCAGGCTTAATATCCCCTGGGACTGTTCTCTCTCTCAAAGCTGAACCCTCCTATTGTCTCCTTCACGAAGATATGAGCTTCTCGAGAGCAAGGACCTCCTTCTCTATGCGTCCCTAGTGCTTAGCAAGGGCTTTCAATGAGTGCTCCATTCACTTCCTCGTTCTTTGAAAACCAGCAAAGAGTTCTGATTTTAAAGATCTAGTATCATCATGTTTAAACTTTGCTGTTAGATCTTTTCCCCTCAAAATTAAAAAGGAAAAAAAAACACAACTTTCTTCGGTTTATTTCATTGTTTACTTTTTTCTCCCAGGGGAATGTAAACTGCTTGAGGGTAGGAGCTGTTTTATCTCTGTCCCCAGGACCCAGCTTAGTGCCTGGCACTAAGACGTTGACATTGGGTTGGATGCCATCAGCCCAATCTGAGCTTTGCTTATAGTCCTCCATGTTCAGGGTTTCTTCTCATAGAAGAAGCCACACAGGATGGCAGGAACACTAGGCGAAGGTTGTCAGGAAAACTGGACTCTAGATAGGTGTGGTGTTCTGGGAATGGACATGTTTGAGTAGCTAATATGGCGTGGCTGGCCTGAGCCTATGGGCATCTATCTCAGGAGTATCCAGTGGGATGCTATCAAGACCCTCTTGTGGCTAGACCTCCAGATGGGAGGGCCTCTCCGCAGAGGACATAGGGACTTACCCACTGAACCCTCAGTACCATTTTCATATAGCATTAGTAAGCAGGCCTTTAAAGGAAATGGAAAACCAGGCTCATTGCTCATCTTAGTAAAAGCAGTTATTGGTTGGAATACTCTGATCTGAGTGTTCTCTTTTCATAAGAGTAGAAAAAAAAAGTCTCTTCTGTTATCAAATAGAGTGATCTTTGGTAAGGAAAGGTCATGGGATTTTGTGACATGTCTGTCCCAGGTTCAAACTTTTTCCTTATTATTTTATTATAATGATACTACCTTTTATTATGTGACAATCTCTTTGGGTGAGTCATTAAACTTATCTACAGCTTGACTTCCATGCCTCTAAAACAAATACTCAAAAATAGATCAATTCAGCAAACTTTTAAGTGCCCACTATGTTTATGATGGCCTACTTGGTTCTCCAAATACTCATGAAAACAAAAAATGACTCTGCCTTTGAGTTCTGTCAATTCAGTAAGCATTTATTAAATGCTGACTATGTGTGGGGCACTCTGCTAGGCTCTGGAGGAGTAAACACATCAATATTGCTGCCAGGGAGCTTCTATTCTGCTTATACCTTTTGGACAAGCAAGGCAAATTCCTGAGCCTTTGGGGCTGAGCAATATTGCTCAGTACTGAATATTACTGTTATTGGGTACCAAAGCTGAAGCACCAGCTGGTCTCTCTGTTTACTATGTAGCAATGTAGTAGTGATGTCTAACATTGATTTGGTTATAAAACACGGGACACCAACATCTGTGGAGAATTACAACTCAAGATAAGCCCAAGGGCAAAGGAGAGGTGCTTGGTAGGTTACAGTATGGACTGCCAGAAAAGTGAGCAAAGATATCAAATGGGGAGAAAAGAAAAAACCAGGGAGGGGGCTAAAGGAGCAGCATGCAGAGACAGAAAAGTTCTGAGGGCTGAATGTACTGAGCTGTACCTAATAGAGATCGACAGTTTCATATCCAATTTCCCTTTTATGCTTCATTTTGTATATGAAAAGGTTCGTTTTTGGTATACACAATACAAGAATAATAATAATAAGTAATAATAATAAATAATAATTAAAAAATAAAACATAATTCAAAATAAAAGAATGAGAGAAGTAAGACATCAATGAAATTTGCGATCCAAAAAAGGAGGTGGCTTTGTGCTCTAGTCAAAATGCAGGAGCATCAGATGGATCGTCTGTGCTCTGCTGCCTCCTGTGGAAGGTTGAAAGAAAGAAGACCCCCCACCCCCCTATTTCTGCATCTTTGAGTAGACCTTCTTCCCCACCTGGAAGATTCTCCTTCCTCCTCTTCACCTCTCTGAATCTCTCCATTCCTTTAATGCTCACCTCAAGCTGCATCTTCTTTTGTGAACTTTACTTGATTGTTTACTTCCTTTATACAGTGTGTATTTGCCCTTTGTTTTCCCCAGTAAAATGTAAGCTACTTGAATCCAGGAACCATTTCACCTTTCTCTCTGTATCTTCCCTGGCAGCCACAATGCTTGTTGTTTGATTGAACATGCTCGTCATTTTCTCTACAGAAGATCTTGGAGGATGTGGACATAGTCCCAAATTGATAGGTTGTGAATGAGTTGATATCTCTTATCACTGGAAGGGCGAGATTGTCATTTAAAATATTGATGTACTGTGATCCTAGAACTTGTAGTCAGCCAAGAGAACTGAGTTACAGAGAACCAAAAGAAAGCAAATTCTTGAAGCACCTTCTTACTTTCACTAATTGTTTATGATTACCAGAGGCTCGACTTGGTTGTTTTATGAGGCCCCTTTAAGAAGAAGTTTCTTGGGGCTTTCTAAATTAGCTCTATAAATTTTGACATCTGGTTAAAAAAAAAACATAGATTGTGTACTATGATACATTTGCACATAAGGTAGAAAGTGTTTGGTGGATTTTCGGGGGGCTATGTGCATGAGCATTTGGAGTGTATGTGCAGGAAAACCTACCCTTTTAGAGGTATATCCCATATAGAACACTCTTCGACTGCTTATGTGATGACCTGCTGATGTCATCTCTTACATACTTTCTCAGTAGAAGGAGACAAGCTGTCAGCTCCTTGTTGCCACTTCTATCCCCTCTTCTAAGCCGCTATAGCCATATGTTGGCCCACCACTTAATTACAGCTGGCATCTTTTGTCCAGCAGGGAGTGGCCAAGGCCCTTTCTTCTTGTTCCATACTGCTAGGTATATTTGAGCTCTTTCTTAACTCAGATCCACAACCACACTCAGCCAGCATAGCAAGAATTCTTTCATTCACATCTGTCTTTTGAAACCTTTTAGGCTTGCTTCTATTATCCCTTTCAATACCCATTAAGTTCATGGTAACTAATATTAGTGCTACAGATTACTACCTCCGTGATTCACTTATGAAAACTGGAGGAACTAGATGGGAGTCTGTGGCCTTTGCCCTTTGTTCTACAACTACAGCATTGTTTTTGTTTGTTTGTTTGTTTGTTTTCTTTTTGGAGAGGGGAAGGTAGGGCAATTGGAGCTAAGTGACTTGCCCAAGGTCACACAGCTAGTTTTGTGTTAAGTGTCTGAGACTGGATTTGAATTCAGATCCTCCTGACTCCAGGGCCAGTGTTCTATTCACTGTACCACCTAGCCACCCCTACATCATTGTTCTTCCATACACAGTGGAAGGGGTGGGTTTCTTGGCCAGGGTCATGTTGCCTGAGTTGAGAGAGTAGCATAACAGCGTTCATCGCTGGGACACTTGTCCTCTGGGATAGCCCTGAAGCCTGATCCCAGGTCAGTGATTCATTACCTCTGTGATTGGACCCTTTGGGCCTCGGCGTCCTCATCTGTAAAATGAATGTGCAAAAGTAACCACTCTCTAAGGTCCCTTCCAGATAAATTTTGTGAAAATAGTTTCTTTTGCCATTGGCCCTTTGGCTCTACTGTATCAGAAATATTGTCTCAACTTCATTGTGTGAAATTTGTATCTTTTTGTTGACTGTGGGGCAAAGGAACTGGGAAAATTTCCTCTGGATAGTTTGGAAAAGGAAAAGACAAATGAACCCCAGCATAAAGGATTTGGCTCCTCGGTTCCCTTCTTTCAAAAAAAATATAAATTAGAACAAATGCTAAAATAGGATGTGTTGGTTTTAATTACACGTTGTTTATATTAAGCCTCAGGGCAAAGACTCAGCCTCCTCTTCCCATCTGACTCAGTGTTCAGTGTCCAGCACTTACTAAATAAATTATTATTCTGTAGAAGAAGAAAAAGAATGTTGTTTTAAAAGGCTGACAAAGACATTTTATGGGTTTACACTATTGATGAAAGAAACACCAAGAAAATGTTATTTCAGTCTTAGGCAAGATTGAGAGATCCATCTTGTTTTCCAAATCACCCCCATAGTTGAAAATAGTTCTGTCTGTGGGCCCTTAGACTGGCATAGGCTGCTCAGTGAATAGTTTCTACATTTAAATGTGATTTGATTGATTCCCAAATATGAAAATATGCCCAGATTCACATAAATTAAACTTATTCTATGAATCATTCATTTCATATGAATATCTGGGAAGGACCTAAGAAGTAGATGGCATTCAGATAGCCCAAACCCTAAGTACTTTCAAGATTTAATGAAAGGCACCAACTGGTTTTGCTTTGTGAGGATAATGTTTTCGTTTTGTATTTTGAAGTGGTCACAGGACTTGGTTTAGATAAACTCCTGAAAGATTATTTTAAAGGCATCTTTCCTTTGACCTAAGGCCCAGGCTTCAAGAACAGGAACTATGATTCAGTGAGGAGAAGGGAGATGGGAGTAATAGATAAAACTCAGATGCTGATTTTGAGTTGTTTCCAACCAAAGTTTATGGACTGGGACAGCTCAGATCATAAATGTGACAACTGTAATCTCAAATAAAGCATATTACCATCCTGCAAATCATGTCTGGACATTTTTCTGCTCTTGAGGGTTTTTTTTTCTTGCAGACAATTTGATAAATCCTAAAATAGTTTGTAGGTTTTTCTATTTCATTTAAGATACAAAATATGTTCCTTCTAAGCAAAAAGCAAAGAACCCAATAAATTTTGGTTACACTCTTTTCTGCCCATTTTTTTACAACTTCAGGCAGGTTAACACCTATGTAGCTTGGGATAATGTCTTAGGGGTGTGTTCATGGGGGCAGGGGAGGACCCTATCCCCCTGTAACCCTGTCTCCAGGGCAAGTCATGGGAGTAAATGCTCAGATGCTGAAATGGATCCTTGTTTCCTCTCAATCAACCCCTGAGCTTTAGAATTGGTCTGAAGGGGAAACTTGTGAAAGCCTCGGAAAGGGGATTTTCCTTCAATCACTCTTCTCTCTTTTCTCTTGCCCTTCTTTCCTTCCTGTCTCATTGTTTTTCCTTAAGAAATAAGGAACTGCAAGGGATCACTATAATTATTGGTGACTTGGTATTTTATTACCAATTTTTTTGGAATTTTTTTTTAAATCAAGAAAAATCTTGAGGTGTACAGATCCAGTTCTGTTTACATTTTAATCTGTATATAAAATAAATTTACAAATTGGCCATAGGTAACTCAGCTTGGCCTCAAAGGGAGAAGAAACAATAATAGAAAAGCTGCCTGGGTGACCTTGGGCAAATCCCAGCCTCCCTGGACTCCCTCCTCTTTATCCATAAAATGAGATTGACCAACTGACCTTTGAGTTCTAAATCTGTAGCCCCCTGAGCCTCAGTTTCCCCATCTTTAGAATGAAGGAGTTGACTTGTTGGTCCTTCAGGTCCCTTTTAGCTTGAGATAACCTGGTCCTGTACATAACAACAACAATAAATAGTAATTAGTAATAAACTAAGAAAGCTGATTGGTGTTTGGAAGCCTGGGGGATGGGAAGAGACATACCAGGTGCAGAGACTGTCTGTGGTTCACAGGAAGCCCAGATACCAAGGTTTCACTTCCTCAGCACAGGTCACCCCTGCCTGCCCAGGCAGTTCTGATTAGTACCAGGGAGCAGAGCAAACATGGAGTTCTCCTGAGTGTGGCAGCCTTTCTCTCCTCCTCCCTTGGTGACTCGGAATTCAGAGAGACCTAGCTTCAAAACCGTGTCACCATCTTACTGAAAAGCCTTCAATGGCTCTCTATGGCCTCTAGGACAAAACACACAGAAACACATACATACATACACATACACACAAACATGCATACATTCACATGCATGTAGGTATAAAGAGCCATGTATGAATGTGTGAATATGTTTTTGTATATATAGCCACAGCTGGGGCATGGTTGTGCATGGGTTTACTGGTGGCTGAGGTCTTACACCATTTTTACACTCTGTGATTCTCTGATATCATTAACCAAGCCCTAATATTTACCTCACAGGTATGTTTGAAAGGTCAAATGTGTTCATAAAGTACTTTGCACATCTCCGTGTGCTACAGAAATATCCGACGTTATTAACTGTATGCTGAGAGGCAGTGTGGCCCAATGGGCATTTGGGAGTGGATTCATGGAGATCTTGGATTGAGTCAGACACAGACCAGCTGTATCAGGGCAGATTTCTTCAGCTTCTCTGTGGTTTCCTCATCTCTAAAAAAAGGTGATTAGCATCAGTAACACTTTCTTGGTGTGGCTGTTCTGGGGCTTAAATGAGAAGGAATCTTACAGATCATTAAGTTCCACCCTCCCATTCTAAAGATGAAGAAAGTAAGACCTAGAAAGATTCAATAACTTACCAGGGCCACAGTTAATAATCATCAGAGACAGGATTTGAAATCAGGTCCTCTGACTATAGAGCCAGGACCAGATCTTACAGTACTGTATAAATATCAGCTGCTATTGATTTCATTCCTAGAATCACTTTAATGTGAATCAAATAGAAGTCATTTCTAATAATTGGAATCTTTACAGAGCTTGAAGAGCTCCCAACTCCTGCCTGGAACCTCGACCCCATGACATTGCAAGGAGGCTCCTGTCTACCCAGGTGGCTCCATTCCTTGGGGTCTGCACTTGCCCACTTCCTTGCCATTGGCCAGGCCTCCTTCTCTGCTTCAGATGCCTTTCTTACCCATGTCTTAACCAGAGAAGCTCATAGATTCATAGGCTCTCCAGAGTAATCTAGGAGAACAAAGGGCCAGTCAGTAAGCATTTATTATGCTCCTACTGTGTGCCAGGCACTTTGCTAAGCACTGAGGATAGAAGGAAAGTCAAAGGCAATTGTTTCCCTCAAGAGTCCCCAAAGGCTCCTAGAAAGTCATCAGAATGAGTGATATGTCTGGGCCACCACAGCAAAAAGAATGAAAAGTGAGCTTCCCACCTGGTTTCCCTGTGTCCAGTCTATTCTGTCCCGTAGCTATCACCTACACAGCCACTACCACCATCTTCCATGTCACTTCCCTGCGGAAAAGCCTTCAGGGACCTCCTGTTGCCTCCAGGATCAAGTACAAACTTTTCTGTCAGGCATTTAAAATTCTTCGCAGTCTGGCGTCACCTGTGTTTTAAGCCTTGTTTCTCATTGTTCATGAGATTCCTTCTCATGCCCTTCACACTCTCATCAGACTGAACTTATGAGATGTATTGCCCTACATAGCACCAATGCAATATTTACGGCATCCACTATCACAATAGAGACCATGGCTATAACTATTGCATGACATTCGATCGCAAAATACACCAGACTCTCCAGATAGAGGATGAAGATGAAGGATTTATTTAAACACCAGAAAACCAAAAAATCCCCAAACCAGTAAGCCAAAGTACCAAAGATATTTAGAAGCCATAATAAAGCTGAGAGCCACAGAATCCGTTAGCCTTCCCACAAACCAATACAAGATCAATATTTACTCATGAGCCTATCTGACTCCTTGCCTAAGCTCCTCTGTCCCCAACTGTCTGGTGAGCTCTCTACCAGCTCCTCTGTGTTCTCTGCTTCTCCTCAGCAAACTCTTCCCACACAGGCTCCATGTGACCACATTCAGCCTATCAGGGGCAGAGCTTATCTTCACAGCAGGGAAGTTTCAAACTCCACCCCCCCTCCCCCACCCCAGGTCTATTAAGGGGCAGGGAAGATCTTCAAATTTCCATTCCCGTTACACCCTGAGTTGTCCCATGGATCTCCCCGGACGTCTCATGCTTGGGGATTGTCTCCCCTGCTCACCTCATGTTGCTCAAATCCTTCCTTGCTGGAAGCAAAGAACAGGAAACAAAGGAGATGCCCACTGATTGGAGAAGGACTGTATACAGAAGCAATGGGACATCCCTGCCCTGGAAGGAACAGGATCCTGAAGGACCTAGAGAAGCACGGGAAACCATAGGAACTGATGCAGAGTGCAATAAGCAGAACCAGAAGCACAGCACACACAACGTGGGCACAACGTAATAGAAACAACAACAATAACAAAAATGAATCAATGATAGGTGATTTTTAACATACTAGGAAAATTTATGAGCATGGTTTTTATACTGTGGTGGTTGCCATGTTAACCCTATAAACTCAACGATAACTGAAGATATTTAAGGCATAAGGGCTTCTCCCCTGCAAAAACAAAAACAAAAACAAAACAAAAACAAAAAAACCGGTATCTGCACCTTCTCTTAAAAGTAAGACCTGCATATGCGATAAGTTTCCCTTCAACACTTTTATCACATTATCACAGGATTACAGAAACAGTCTAAAAGGTACAGCTTTCAATCTAGCAGGGCAGCTTGATGGTACAGTAGATGGCCCACCAGGCCCAGAGTTAGGAAGCCACGAGTTCAAATTCTGCCTCAGATGCTGCCTGTCTGTGTGACCCTGGGTGGTTCATTTAACCTCCATTTATCCCAGTTTACCCAACTGTAAAGTAGGCACAACAGTAACTCCCTCCTGGGTTGTTGTGAGGGTCAAATGAAACATTTTTAAGAGCCTCAGCACAGTCTGGCACGTAAGAACTGCTATTATTTTTTACAGTTTATTTTATTTTTGATGCACGGAATAAAACAAGCATTTACATATGTTTGCACATGAAACCGCAAACCTACTATGCACAACTTGCCATTTGTTTGAAACATACAACAAAATTATCACGTGAATTTCTTCTTCCTCCCACCCCTGCCTTAGAGGTGGCTACCATTAGTCACAAATGAATATGTATCTAAAAATGTATGTGTGTGTATGTATGTATACATATGTGATAAATGTGCATATATGTAAATTTATTTTATGCATATTTCTATTTATCAGGCCTTTCTTTAGATGCAGAGAATGTCTTCATATGTCCTTCATAGTGAATTTGGGTATTTATAATAGTCAAAATAGCTTATTCTCTCAAAATCCTCCTTTAAACAATATTGCTGTTAACCATATACACTTTCTTGGTTTTGCTCATTTAGCTATTCATTCTTTAAAAATTATTTTATAACAAAAATCAAAACAAAACAGGCAGTCATCTAGTCAGTCCCAATTACTTATCCCCTTTCCATGTCGTCTTTCAGTGCTGGGGGTCATCTTTCTAATGTGCATCAGCTAAAGAGGGGAAGAAAGGATGCTGCTACCTTTGGCTTCAGTGGCCCCATCATTCTATTCCAATGGCAGGTTCTTCCTCAGGAGGGAAGGCCTGGGAAGGGACCCTCCACTGGGTACCTGGGTCAAAGTTGCCTTGTAGTAGAGATTGGGTCACCAAATTTTGGACTCTGTTTTGCTGAGAAAAGAGAGTGTTCCAGGCATGGGTGAAAACCAGAGAAAAGGCCCAGAACCAAGGGATAGAAGATCTTATTGGTGGAACAGCCAGGAAGGCAGGGTCACTGAACTGAAGAATATCTGTTGGAGAATAAGAGATAAAAAGACTGGAAAAGCATTAGCAAAGCCCAGTGACTTGGGGGTATAAGATTCCTTGGATGGTGCTTCTGACTTTCCTCAGGAGCTAAGAACATCTTTAGCCCAATGACTTGGGAATGTGGTACCTTTCTTAGTAAGAACATCTCCCCTTCCTTAACCTCTCCCCGTAGCAATTCCAAGTTCCTCAGCTTCAACACTATATGATTTCCACCGTTACTTCTTAGGCAACGAGTTCCCTCCATGCTGGTATCTAGTCCCAGGGCAAAATCTGCAGGGCAGTGGACTGAGCTAGACATTGATGACCTGCAGATTTTCTCTAGAAGTGTAGGCCTTGATGTGTAGGTCACCCACATCTAGAATTATGTTCAGAAACAATGCATGTTGTGGGGATAATGGAGCTTTTGTGTTGGGAGACAAAAGTCATGTAGGCAGCCAGGGGGGATGGCAAAGCCCAGCTGTACAAAAGAAGTTGGAGGCTACATGGGGAAGTATGAATTCTTAAGCTCTGGACCTGGAGTCATAAGCCATAGATTCAAATCTTGGATTCCCTCTTAATGCTTCTAGCTTCATAAAAGTTACTTTTCTCCTCTGGGACTATTTATGTCTCTGTAGAAAGAAGAGGATGGTCTAGGTGGCCTCTGACTGAAGCATCTCCCATTTCTAAAGACAATGGCACATGAATTGAATCAATGCTGCACTGAAGGGTTTGCAATAAAAGGAACCATCCACATGGACTCGGTGTCTACACATTTACCTAACCTTCATTTTAAGGGATTAGAAATTGGGATCACATAAAGGTCACAGTCCTGAAGCTCTCAATGAGAGTAAACAGCTAAGAGGTAGTCAAAGAGGTGGAAGAATGGCGTGTGGAAGAGAGAAAGCATGATTGTTAACAATTGAAGTCATACTTCTGTATCTTTCTTTCCAACAGTCCTCCATCTCGAGAGAAGGGGACAAGTCCCAGAGTCAGGAAACTCAGAGAGGGGGAGAAACATCAGTGGACTGATGGTCATTGATGCTCTTTGATTCCTCAATCTAAAGGTCCATCTTAAAGAAAATAGCTTTTCACAATGGCACATGGATATTTGCATAGGCCAGGTTTGTCATAGGATGACCTAGAATTCTTGGGTGAATCAAGGCACTGGATTTTCAGTTTCATATGGAAGTTGAATATACTTTTAGAAAAGTTTCTTATCCAGAGAGATCCTTAAGGATCTGTTTAATATAAAAGAAAAGAGTTGTGGGGCGGTTAGGTGGCACAGTGAATGGAGCACTGGCCCTGGAGCCAGGAGGATCTGAGTTCAAATGCGGCCTCAGACACTTAATACAAAAACTAGCCATGTGAATTTGGGCAAGTCACTTAATCCCAATTGCTTTTCTAAAGGAAAAAAAGAAAAGAAAAGAGTCAACCATCTAGTTGACAATAATTTGATAGGTCAATGGCATACTGAAATGCTTTGATACAACTTTAGAGAATTTCCTTTGGCTTTACCACTGGGAATCATTATACAGCTCTATTGATGTATTCACATTGCATTACAACACTATGGGTCAGCCAATCTATAAGCTAATGAAACAGTCCCAGTGGCTCTAGTGCCAAAATTTTTGTGTTTTCCAAATTTATGATATAATCAGTGTTGTAGTTGAGAAAATAATTACAAACCACTTTTTTTTTGCAACTTAATTCCCACACTAGTACTTCCTTATTCAAACAGTGTCCATACCCTGAAGTTAGAATGAGAAAGATCTTAGGAACTTTTCAGCAGTATGGTGATTAGAAATAGCTGCCATCTACATGAAATTAAAATCATTTTGAATGAAGGAAATAAGCACAACTTGTATAAGAAGGGTGGCAGTTGGGAGAAAAATGTTTGCTTCAAAGATCTCTGATTATGAAAAAAAAAATCTCTCATGGCATCATATGCAAACCATATAGGAAGCCGGAAGCCATCAAATTAATAAAACCAGTTAGCCATTCCCCAGTGCAAAAATGGTCAATGAACAAATAGTTCTCAAAAGAAGAATTTATACGTTCAGAGAATTCTCCAAAAAAGAGTTCTAAGATATCTTGATTAGGGGTTCCATAAGCAATGCCCCATGAGGAACTTAACATAATGGCCTGACTTATGCCCCGCTGTGCTCCCCCCACTCTCCCCAAATAATTCACTTCTGGCTTTTACATTCTGTTTGAATCATTATGTTTTAAGTTTGTTCTTGCTCTTTTATCAATATGACCACATTCTAAACAGGCAGAAAGGTATAGTGAACGCTGGATTTCAGGACAGGGTTCAAATTACTGCTCAGACACAAAGTGGCTGTGTGACTCTAGGCAAGTGACTTGCTTTCTCATCACCTGTTTCCTCGTGTGTACAATGGGCCCAGTGATCCCTAACTCCTAATGACAGCCACCTGCTCTCTGCCAATAGCATCTTCCTCCCAGGGTTTTCTAGAGGATCAAAGGCAATGTGAAATCTTACAGAGATGTGAGCTTTGATGGCATCAGTGACGGCAATGTGCAGTAATTCACTAGGACCTCCAACACATTCCTTCCCATGCTGGACCACCATTGTCCAGCAATCAGAAAGGATTCAGGCAACGGCTTCAGCTGCTTTTCTTCTCTCCTCCAAGCACCTCCCAAGCCAGATCTTAGGGCTCTCTTTTGAAAAGGAGAAGTCTCTTACCAAAGACTTTGGGTTATGACTTGTAGAGATTCTCTGTCCTTGACTCTCCTTTCATGTGTGCTTCATTAAACATTGACATATTTAAAAAAGAAAACACATCCCACCCCTTGCAAAATTAAATTAAAAGTTCCATATGTAATGTCTGTCTTTCAAGTTAAATAATTCAAAGGATCCTTTGGATAATCATGCTTTGGAAATAAAGCTAGTGAAGAACTAAGGGAATGGTTAGATGTCTGATTTGTGTAGCTGATCTGGGTAGCATTTTCCTTTAAACCCATGCTCCCTTTCCACCGCAAGGGTATTTAGAGATGACCAACGTGATGGGTTGGGACACATTTGTATATACTACTTTCCTTGCTTCTTAACCTATTGCTTCTTTGTTTGTTTGGGTTTTGTCTTGCTTTGTTTGTATCAGAGTTCATTCATTCTCTAATATCTTATTTTGGTAAAGGACCTGAAAGAATATTTGCATTCTAAAGTAGAACAGGCATTTGTCTTTTGTTATTTAAAATGGACATATCCCAAATAGTTAGTAATTTGACCATACTACCTCTTCCCCCACACACATTTTTTCCCCTTTAATATTACTGTTGTGTTTACTAAGCCAGATGTGGATGATGTCTTTGATTTATTTCTTCTAGAATTCATTAGTAAAAATCTACAAATTTTATAGAAAAATCTTCAAACAGAAAAATAAACAAACATGGTCTTTGTTCTCCATAATCGCCAAAGTCATTGCTGAAGTCCTATAATTTGTTAGCATTTCTTTAAACTAATAATGCCTCGGTTCCTTTACTGATGTGGGAATTCCAGGAAGCATGCTGGGAGAGGCCCGCAAGTGTGCCCCTTCTCACATCCTGCCACTTGGCGGAGTATTGCTTTATCTACAGATGATGTTTTGTCACTTGCAACTCCCTATAGTTCTATTACTTGTATGATTAGTAAATTGAAGTTTTGTTGAGTTTATAAAAAAAAAAACTTTTTAGTTTACTTACAAAGCATCATCCACTTATAGTTTGAATGTGCTAATGTAAGGATCATTTAAAGCCATACACTTGGAGGATCCTAGACTCTCAGGAGAGGAATGGGTCATGGAATCCAGAGTCCAGGCCATACCTGAACAAGAATCTGGTTGCAGAATACTAAAGAGTTGGCAACCCAGCTTTTACTGTACTCCTTCTAAGGAAGGGGGCCATTACCTCCCTAGACAGGCTAGCCACCTCTTACTAACCTTCCCATAGCACTCCTTGTTCAATGTTTTTTTTCACAAATCAGCAGATGGGCTTCCAACCATCTGACCATCACATCCTTTCAAGTTACCAGAGAGGGAAGCATCAACATCTGGGGTTTTCAACGGCTTCCTAGAGTCTCATCTGGCCAAATCACACAACTCTTCTCAAAGTGAGCCCCAAAAGCAAAGCCTCACATCAGGATGTGTATATAGACTTCTCCTGGGTCAGCCCTCTTGACCCACTGTCCAGTTACAAAGTAACAAGGTGTGGCCATGCCTCAAAAACAAGCCTCTCACCTCGGGCTCCATGTGACCACATTCAGCCTATTAGGGGACAGAGTATACTTTTAAATCAGGGAATATTCTCAGAGCCACTTGAGCCTTTCAAAGGGCCTAGGGGCATGAAAGATCTTTAGATTCTCATTACATCCTCCTCTCTGTCTCTCTGTCTCTCTCTGTCTCTCTCTGTCTCTCTGTCTCTCTGTCTCTCT
>CM053597.1:8611309-8657697 GCA_028646575.1 Pseudocheirus occidentalis | reverse complement strand
TCTGTCTCTCTCTCTCTGTCTCTCTCTCTCCCTCTCCCTTTCTCTCTGTCTCTCTCTCTCTGTCTCTCTCTCTGTCTCTCTCTCTCTCCCTCCCTCTCCCTTTCTCTCTCTCTCTGTCTCTCTCTCTCTGTCTCTCTCTCTCTCTCTCTCTCTCTCTCTCTCTCTTTCTTTATATCTCTCTCCTTATAAGATAGATGGATAGATGAAGGATTTGTGATGTTGTAGTGTAGATAACTCCCAGCGTGAGAACTCCATAAGGAAGCACAGATCACAAGAAGCCTATGACTTAGTATTCAAGTCCCAGGGAGTTCCCTGAGCTATAGAGAGGTTAAATGACTTCCCCAAGGCATATTGGCCAGTGGCTGAAGCCCAGTTCCCATCTCCATATATAGGACTTGCTCTCTCTGTTTTTAGGTGTGCCTATGTGTGGACATGTTAACAAAAGTATTGTGTTTGTTTTTTCTCATGCTTATAAAGTACACTCTATGCAATATCTCATTTAACCTTAAAGATAACCCTCTAAAATAGGAATCCCAGGTCAATGGCACCGTGGATAGGTTTCCAGACCTGGAGTCAATAAGACCTGAGTTCAGATCTGGCTTTGGTGACTTCCAAGCTTTCTGAGACCCTTCACCCCTGTCTCTCTCAGTTGGCCCATCTCTAAAATAGGGGGAGTTTTATAGCATCCACTTTCTAGGGTTGTTGTGAGGATATTATGAGATAATGTTTGTAAGGTGCTTTCCAACTCTCAATGTTAACTGTTATACCCATTTCACAGATTATGGCCATGGAAGCTCAGAGGATTGAGGAGAGTTACCTCTGGCGTAACTGTTGGAGACAGGATCCCTATCCAGGTTTCTCCCAGTTCCAGCGCTCTTGCCCTAACACTACCCCTCCTTTCTTGTATCATAGTAGGCCTGGGATCAAGGACTTAACATCAGAAGGGACCTCAGAGGCCATCCCTTTGTTGACTAAGAGCTCCTTGAGGGCAGGGATTGTCTTTCATCTTCCTTTCTGTCCCCTGAACTAAGCATAATTCCCAGAACATAGTAGGCACTTAATTAAATACTAACTGACATCTTATCTCATTCTCTCCATTTTATACCTAATTATGGTTGGAATTTATACAGCCCTTTGGGACTTGCAAAACCCTTTATATCCACTAACCTTATAACAGGTGTCTCAAGTATGTACTGCAAAAATTATCTTTTCCATTTTACAGAAGAAGAAAGTGTGTCTGTGAGGCCATGGCCGTAGTACTTACCCATGATCGCAGGGCTGGCCCACATCAGAGACAGGATTTAAGCCCTTGTCTTCTCAGCTCCTTGCCCAGCCCACCATTGGTGACACCAGGATGGCATGAAAGCACTTGCCTAGCAGGGGAGAGGGCATTTCTGTGCCCTTTGATGCTCCCTCCACCTTTCTTTGTTTCTCTTCTTCTTTCAAGACTGTAAGCTGTCTGCAGACAGGGAGGGCCCTTGTCCTTCATTTCCAGCATTCTCCTCTGTGTATGTACAGCAAACCTTCAGCACATGCATTCATTTCTAACTGAGCTGATTGGGAGTCACCTAATAATTATTGGTTAAGTGGAGGAAGAAAGGAGGGAATAGAGAATTGCCCAATCAGATGATAATGTAGTGCCAGATATTGAAAATCGCTGTCCCCACTTCTCGTCAAGAATCACTGGCCCAATTTCTGAAGCAAATTCAAATTTTTGAACTTTAAAGTAGAAAATTAATTGAAAAGTCAAACCACATAGGAACATGTTGTCTAGAACCAGCGTGAATGTGGCCAAATATTCTTGAATAATAAGCTCCAAACTGATGAGCTCTTCACCACATCCCACTTTCTGATGTGCGTGCTAGACTCTGTCCATTAAAAACAAAAACAAAAGCTGGGCAACTTTTTTTTTAAATTTCCCCAACCATATTCATATGGGTTCAATTTAAGGGCTTTACTCCAACCAAAATACATTATTTTCTCATTCACAAACTTGTAATTTTGTCAGAAAAATAAATCAGATTTTTCTGGCATGCTCTGGCTTCATAAGCTTCTCTGGATTACCCCTTCCGTTGTCATTCACATTTTGGCAGCTCTTCTCCCCGGATGTTCATTCTCTCCTTTGGTGAGACCTGAGTTCAGATCTGGCTTTGGTGACTTCCAAGCTTTCTGAGACCCTTCACCCCTGTCTCTCTCAGTTGGCCCATCTCTAAAATAGGGGGAGTTTAATAGCATCCACTTTCTAGGGTTGTTGTGAGGATATTATGAGATAATGTTTGTAAGGTGCTTTCCAACTCTCAATGTTAACTGTTATACCCATTTCACAGATTATGGCCATGGAAGCTCAGAGGATTGAGGAGAGTTACCTCTGACGTATCTTGGTCATATCTTCCTAAGATAAGGCATCGCTATAAGGTGTAGTTGGGTTATTCCTTTGAGAGAGGCTTCGCTGAATCTTTCAGGTTTCAAGGAAACACTGCTCTCATGGGAGCTGGTAAGACAATGAAAGACATGCTTTCCAGATACAGGCATTCTTCTTATATAGGAAGCAATGGAAAATCAAGAGAATGTAGGAAACTAAGGTAATTCACTTAGAAAAGGTTTTCCTTTATTGGTGCTTCCTGACTCTTCCCCCTATCAAGTTCCATAAGTATTGTAGAGCCCAACTCATTCCTATTCCCTTGTCTGTAAAATAAAAATGTTGGGTTACGTGCCTGCTTTGCTACCTTCTTGCTCTAACTTGACCCTTTGTGACCCTTTCAGAATCAAATTAGGAACTTTTGCCCTTGAAATCTTCACCTGATACTGCTCAGATGAGGAAAATGAGGCAAACAGAGTTAAGTGACTTGCTCAGGGTCACACAGCTAGTAAGTTTCTGAGGCCAGACTTGAACTCAGAAAGATCAGTCTTCCCAACTCCAGGCCTTCTGTGCCACCTGGCTGCCATATAAATATATATGTGTATGTATATAGACATACGTACCTACTTGTAGATACTTAAACATATATTAATATCTTCCTTTATCTAGATTTTATATGCAAAAATATATACATACACATCTATCTGTACATAGATAGATAGGTAGCTGCCCATCCATCATACTTGCTTGATCATGAGATGGGAGCAAGTCTCTTAGTACATTGAGTAGATTCTCCTCTGTTGAGTCTATGGGAAGACAAGAGTCACAGAAGAGGGCAGGCATAGTTAGATTACAATTAGCATCATTGAGTAAAGTATCCACTTTCATAAAATCTCCAATTCACTTAAGTGTTTGTGTATTTGAATAATGGTATCAATGCGTAAATTATTTTTCTGGTTCTGATTATTCATTCTGCTTTACACCAGTCTTCCCACATTTCTCTGAATTCCTCCATCCTATTACATAAATAAGAATTTGATTAATCGTTCCCCAGTCAATGGTTACCCACTTTGTTTCTAGTTTTCTTTGGTTTTCCACAATAAAAATGTTGTTATAAATATTCTGGTTTACATGAGACCTCCGTCCCCTCCCCCATTGCTTTTGACTTCTTTTAGGCATCTTCTAAGACTTAAATTTCTGAGTCAGTCTGAAATCTTCCATAATCATGTGTCAGACTAATGTACCTTAACCCTAATTTCCCCTTATTATATTTTCTCTCCCTACTCTTAATACCCTAAAGCATTGCATACCTGGCACCATCCTCTTTCTTGCTTACTTCTACCCAGCACAGGATAGATAGATAAATAGGATATATCTATAGCTATATATCTATAGGATATATCTATAGGCTATCTATCTATCTATCTATCTATCTATCTATCTATCTATCTATCTATCTATCTAATCTATCAGTCTGTCTGTCCATCCATCCATCCATCCATCCATCCATCCATCCATCCATCCGTCTATCTATCTATCTATCCATCTATCTATCTATCTATCATCTATCTGTATGTCTCTCTATCTCTCTATCTCTGTCTGTCTGTCTCTATCGCCTATCCATCCATCCACCTATCTATCTATCTATCTATACTATCTTTATCTATAAGGAAACTGTTCCATTATAACCTTAAAGTATTATATAAACATGAGTCATCACAGCAGAACTGCCCATTATTTTGATGACCTTTCTCTAGATTTCTTGACAGTGCTGTGGATGTAGGAAATAGAGCGTAAACTGTTGATTGGAAATCTCAAGGTCTTGACACATGTGAGTAGCCGACCTCCTTTTCCAATCGTGTGTCTCTCTGGGACTCCTTTCCAATGCTTTTTCTACAAAATATTTTCAGAAAAATGTTACAGCCTGTTCATCCACAACATTTACCTCTCTGTTGTCTCTTAGATGACACACATCTTTAACTCTTTGATTCCTGGGACTATTTCATGACTTGTATTGCCAAAAAAATATTGCTTAAAACATGAGTCTTTGGTTAAGGGGGACTTTGGTGTCATTTCATCATTGGTCAATTCTCAAAAACAATCCAGTCTCCTTTTCCCTCTTGTGTTCAATTCTAAGCCCAGGTCAGAGTCAGTATGCAATACTTCAATATGCTCAAAATAGTTATGCACCTGAATATTAATGCTATTTCCTTTAAATTAGATGGGAACCAGGGCTGCTAAGTGAAATAGTGGATAGAGCACTGAACCTGGTGTTAGAAAGACCTGAGTTCAACTCTTGCTTCAGGCACTTACTAGCTGTCTGACCCTGAGCAAATCACTTGAACTCTGTCAACCAAGGTTTACTCATTTGTAAAATTGGTAAAATAATAGTAGCTCCTTCTCAGGATCCCTCTGAGGATAAAATGAGGTTATGTTTACATGTTGTTTTCCAACTCCTAAAGTGCTAATGAAAATGTTATTTATTATTATTGATCAAATCTAGTACCTTCTGCAGCTGTGACTCATGATAGGTTGTTTATAAATTCCTTGAGAAAAGGCACAATTTAATGTTTGTCTTTATATTCATCCTCACTGCCTAGCACAGTACCTGAATCTAGTAGGTACTTAATACATGTTTCCAATTGATTGATTTCCCAGAAGATCTAGAGATAGTCACTAAAATTTTTATCTTTTGATAATAATTTAGCTTTTAGAGAATTTTGAGTACTGAAATTGAAAAACTTTTGCATAAACAAAATCAATGCAACTGACATAAAAGGGAAGCTTTAAATTGGTTAAAATTGTATCAAATGCCTCTCATAAAGATCTGATATCTAAGCTACAGGATGTCCTTAAAGTTTTATTTCAATTTTAAGCTTTAGAAACTCGAGCTTTAGCTAAATCTAAGCAACTAACATTTAAAACCACTAAGACTTTTGGGATCCCCTGTATGTAGGAACTAATGCAAATAAATAAAACCAATTACTATTTCCCCAAAGATGAAGTGGTTAAAGGATATGAACAAAGTTTAGGAAAAAAATACAAATTGGGGACCATAGGATGAGAGATTAAAAATGGAAGAAATTACAAGCCGTTGTCCATATGCGCATATTATCTTTCTAACCTATAAGATGCACCTGCTCTATGTGCATTGTTCATCCAAGAATTCACCTTATTCTGGACAACAGGTATGTATGCCTCAACTGCTTCATGTTTCCCACTTTATAGTTTTCTGTAATCCACTTTGGGGGATCCATACAGACATAGCTTTGATTCTACCCAGCTTTCCCCAGCCTCCATCTTCGCTAGCCTCTGGAGGTATGAGATGGGTGCAGGAATAATATCCCTTTTCCAACTGCAGGTAGCACCCACTGACCTTTATCACTGTACTTCATGCCTTCATGCTCCTCTCACCCACTTCCCCTTATCATAGCTTTGGAAAGAGGAAAAACTTAGTGACTCACTCTGAAAGACAAATCTAAAGAATAGCACCTTTGAGGGAGATGCTGCATGTAGAAAACTCTTGGTTTTCATCAACGTACCCCCAAGAGGCCAGAATCAGACCCATGTCATTTGTTGCATTTGTTCCAATATTTGTTCCAAATATGCCCTGTGAGTATGTGGGTGCTTGACAAATCCTCCCGGAGGAGAAGAAAAGTGTTATTGAAGTGTAATTTGGTGGTATTCACCAAGATGAGTACTTTGGTCCAATGTTGAATGAGCTTGTCAGGCACTTGATAAGTTATTGTCATTAAACCCAGATCAAAGTAAGCTAATGTCTCTTCTATGAAATTCAAGTATTTCCTTTCAACTCTTACAAAATCATAGTTTAAAAAAGGTCTCATTTTGGGATTACTCATGGCAATTATTAATGAAGTATTTAATAGGGGGAGGCTGAAAACAACACACACACACACACATATCCTAAGGTGGTGAGGCTAACCAAATAATGGATGGTCACAATTCATTTTATGAGGCATTTATTGAATATTAATAGAATCCAGAGGGGAAAATGCAACTCGATGAAGGCTACTTGGTGAGCCAATTTCCACCTCCAAAATGACAATGGAAACTGGCAGCAGTCCCTTGAGAAAGCCTCCAGGGTGCCCATTATGACTGATGTGGCACAGACATTAGGCTGGTCCTTCCCTAGTGAGATGGCCCATGTTGAAAGAAACTTCTCTCTGGGGTGATCCAGTGATCCCTTTCTTTTGGGTTTCTCTTAGGGGAAGTGTTTGGGGAGTCTGGCCACAGATAGTTTCCAGAAACAGAAAAAAAATCAGAGACATACTAGTGACAGTTCCCATCCATCCTCAGGTAGGTTTGATGCAAAATACAGCTACCCAAATAGGTTTTCATTCTGCTCATCCGCAGGAATAGCCAAATGCTATATTTCATGATTTTGGAAGCTAACCAGCTCCCTGCTCCCCCACTATATTTCACCACTAGATAAATATAGCCCTGGCTGTGACCCAGTAGAAGAGGCCTCCTATCATTCTTGCAGGCCCAGCAAGGGCTCCGAATGGATTCGGTCCTCCTTGGATTGTAGAAGGGAAAATAAACTCACAAGATGACTTATGACTGTTTCTTCAGGTGACCTGCCCATTAGCTCCCATGATTTGTGCTGATGTGACTGCAGAGAAACTTTCATCTACTTCCTAACAAATAAGGGTCAAGCTCTGTTCACGCGCCTTGGTCCTGCTTTCTTGCCTTCTGGGAAGAGTCCAGCCCTTGAGGCCCCTCTATTCCTGTCACATCCATTCTATGATTACATTCCCCTCTTCCTTGCCTCATTGCTGCTTTATTTCATGCACCTGCTTAGCTCTTTGCCCAAAGGGACATACTTAACCAATGCCTTCCAAAAGCCCATTCTTACAGCCTTAGTTTGTAGTCCTTGGAAAGGGACTGTTTTTCAGTAGTCATGTGCCTCAGCCAGTTTGGAGGCATTAGATGGGACAGCTGCTGTAACTGAAAGCCCACCAGATAACTTCATTACGCATCTGATGAATTTGGTTCTTCTCTTCAATCCTAGGGAATATTTGATAAATACTCTAAACACAGGGAATTATGAACATTTGTGAATGAAGAAATGGACACTGTGGTTTATCTCCTGGTTCTTTTTCAAAGTAAGATGATTTCCCTTCAGAGCTGGTGAGTTTCCCATCACTAGCAGTCTTCAAGACCAAGCTGGGTGGCCCTCTTGTCAGCTCTACTGTAAGGAGGAATCTTGTCGAAATGAAGATTGAGATTCTTAGGCACCGAAGTCCCTTCTTATCTAAGATTCTGTGATTTACCTTTAAGTGATTTTAATCCTACAATTTCTGAGAAAATGCTTACTGTTGTTAAGGAACCCTCCAGTCTTACTCATATAAATTTTGCTTTCTATCTCCAGCCAGCTTTCCTCTTTGCCATATTCTTCACTATGGCTCTACTTTCTGACCATCTCTGACCCATCAGAAACTTGGATTGTACCCCTGGAAACACCAACTCTCAGAGGTGAGCTTTCTCCTTACCTTGTTCAGGGCTCCTGTCTTCAGCACAACTGTTTTATCACCATACAAGTATACCCTCTTCCTCTGTTGCTTCTCAACTCCCCCTTTCTGTCACCACCTTTCTGTGTTGTCTTCTCCCATTAGGATGCAAATTCCTCAAGGGCAGAGACTGTATGTCTTGCTTGCATTGGTATTCCCAGTATAAGCATATAGTTCTTAAGAAATGTATGATATATCTGTCTCCAGTATCTTAGCCAAGAAATCCCCAAATGGGGTCACAAAGAGTTGGACAGGACTGAAAAAAATGACTCTTTTCTTCATCTCTTTTTCTCTCCTCCCAAAGTGATGGGTTCATAGGCTTAGTTGAAGGTGGGGGTGGTAGTGGTAGAAAGGCGGCTCATCAAGGATGCTGAAGTATTCATGGGAACCTTCCAGGTCTTTTTGTCTTCCAATTCAATCAACATTCATTAAAGGCCTACCGTGTACCAGGTATTATGCTAAGCTCTGGGGATATAAAAAGAGTCCTCTCTTCTCTGCCCTTCAAAGAGCCTGATGAATGGAAAGGTCTTCTCTCTTCTCTTTTTACCTATATTTGTACACAACTCTGCTTTGGCCAAGGGTGCCAAAGACTGACCGTTCTCTGATTCACACCCAAGCCTGGAACCATGTTGGCTGAAAGCAAGAATTAGTTAAACTCCCAGCTAAGTTATAGCATCTTTAAATTATAAAAATAAACAGGGACCTTACAAATCCACCTTGGTTAAACAGATGAGGAAACTGAGGCGTAGGAAGGAGAAGCCATTGGCCTTATGACATACAGCTAGTTAGCTCCAGAACTTTGGGAAGGTATTGTGTAGTTGTGTTGTTGTTGTTCTTGTTGTTGTTTTACCCCGACACCTCAGCCTTCCCCTATTCTGGGCTTGTACAACTGACCAGCCATGATTGACTTGCTCCATCAAAGCATGTCAAGGAGACAGAGCCTATAGGATTCACATTGATCTGTGTAAATAAACCAAAGGCATCTATCCTTCTAGGGCAGTGGTTCTCAACCTTCCTAATGCCACAACCCTTTAATACTCGTATGTGGGTGTATCTGCATGTGGGCCAACCCGCCCGGAGATGGATAGAGGAGCAGTGTCTCAGTTCCTAAGACCATCAGAACTGTGTGTTTTCTGATGGTCTTAGGCAACCTCTGTGACCCCTGTGAAAGGATTGTTCGACCCCCAAAGGTGTCGCAACCCACAGGTTGAGAACCAGTGTTCTAGGGATTTACTGTCAGTTTTTCAAATATCATCCACTCTCCACGTTACCCTCCATAAGTTTGATTTTCTCCCTTCAAGAAAAGCAGGACATTATCTATGCATGCCCCCCCCAAGAAGAGAGGAGAGAAGAATTTCTATGTTCTCCTTTCCCATATTGTCCTTCCCCTCACATACTTGTTCTTCTCCTTCTTCTAAGGTGTTCAACTGCTTAGAATCCAGTGATAATGAGAGCATTTGCTTTCATCTCCCACAGATCAGCTCATTTACTTCTTGGACATGAGCATAAATGCCACCTTCATCCCCAACATCCATTTGGTTGATTTATACAAACCTCAGTGACTGGAAGTATGACAGGCTCCTTGACTGAAATAGGGAAATTTGGAAGAGGATTGGATTGGAGGGGAGGAGGCATGTGGACATGTATCCTGTTTTGCATATATTGGTTTTGAGATGTCTGTAGTAAATTATTTTTAGATAGCTAAAAGGTGATTAAGGTGACATAGTACAAGAGCTCAGGAGAAATATGAGGTCTGGGTATATAGATGTGGAAATTATCTGCATAGAGATCACTAAACCTGGGAGCCGATGAGTTTAGCAGATTGCTAGAGCCTTGGGGAACTCTGACAATAAGTGGGCCTCATGGATCAACATTCAACAAAGGGCACTGAGCATGAGTAGTGAGGTTAAAAGGAGAAGCATGGGTGAAACCCATGAAAGGGCAGAGGATTCAGAAGGAGAAGGTTGTCAATAATGCCACATTTAACTGAGATGCTGAGGAGACTAAGAATTGAAGCGAACCGTAAGATTTGATGATCAGCTCCTCAGAAACTGTGGTGGGTTATTACTGTCGAGCATACACCACAAGCAGAATATCGGTATTTTAAAAATGGGCCTTTTTTCAAGAAGGAGTTAACGAACATGGCCATTTTGTGGAGTCATTTCAGCCCTTTCTCCCTCCTTTCACTTCTGGGCCCAATTCGCCATTCATTTGTGATATTTTTACATCAAATAACGAATTGGTGCCGATGAACAAAGACAAAATCTATTAGCAAAGATAGAATATAAATGGTTAAACAAATAAAACATAATGTGTAGAGGGATAGCTTAGTCAGACAGAGTTGGAGAATCAAAGAGGCTCCCTGGAGGAGGTGACACCTGGTTTGTTCCTTCTTTGGATGACATATGTTCCCATTGATCACAACCAAGAGAACCATCATGGGAATACCATTTAATTTACCCTGGCCATTTTCTTTCTGAAAGCCCTTCATCCCTAAAATTCTCCCTTGATAAAAGCTTTAGTGACATTGAAAAGACAAGGTTTCTCTGAGGTGACTTGGAAGGAGATGTAGGATGTAAAATGGATTCTGTAAACAAGTTCCAAAGCCATCTAACTGGCAGCCTCCTCCAATATCCCCTGCCTCACAGACATTTCTTCTGAAGTTGACTGCTGTGTTATAGTGGAGAAAATGCAAAATGTAAATACAGCAAAATGGGCCAGGCATCATGGGATGGGACAAGGGACTAAAGGAAGTAACCTTCCATTGGTGGAAGCCGTTGATAAAATAATTTTCTGACTGAAGTTCTGATGGACTCTGTGGGACCCACCCAGTCACTATTGATACCTCCTGGCCCAACACAAGTGGTATTATCAAGTCTGATGGAGGACTCAAAACATATATGACAGTATTGTAGATGGGGAAAGAAGGTGCTGGTGTCTTGTAGAGTTTCTGAGTTCAGTACTTCTTGTTTGCCAAAGAATAATAGTCAGCTAATCCTTCAAGTGAAACATAATGATTTATTAAGTGGAGGCAAGCTCAGAGCATATGAGACTCCAGGCAGATTTGGTCCAACTCTGAATTGGAATGGAGAAAAATATGAACAACTCAGAAAAGGGGGGGGTAGAGAAGTAAGGAGAAGGGTAACTTCCAAGGTTGCAACAACACCTAGAAAGGGGTAATAACATTCTGGCCACTCATCAATGTGCAAAGAAATAAACACACTTGCCCTGCCAGGTTGCTGTAAATAAAAGGAGGGAAAAAAAAAAACTTACCCAAGCTGGTGTGGGTGATAAAATCATCCACCAAGCAGCAAAACATGAAAAGAAAAATACACACAAAATATAAAAATGTACTCTTTGACCCTGAGTCACCAAAGAATGCAAACACAGAAGAATAAAATAAGACCAGCAGTGTCTGATTGTCAACTGCTAGGCAAGTTTGTTTATCCTTCCCTGATTCTAGAGTTTTTAGGTTTTCATAACTTGGAAAGAATTCTTGCAAAAGGACGCAACAAAGGGCCTTCCTTCTCCACAAACCTGGATCCAGTAAAGCTCTATAGTGTTAGAACCCACAGCTTTACCCATGCTGCAGACATGCCATCATGCCCGATGAATTTTGATGTTTCAGAGAAATGCAGCTTAGCGTTTGGTTTATACTCGCTTTGACTCTGCCTCTGCCTCTGCCTCTGCCTCTGCCTCTGCCTATCTTTACCCAGGAAGAGTTCTCTTGGCCCACCTCCCCATCCCAGTACTGCTGATTTTTTTATCTTTGCTGAAAACATTCATCACCGACTGGTTAACCTAGCCCCAAGCCTGGCTGGTCTGGTCTTTGGATGAAAGAGAAACAGTTCATCTCTAGGTCCATACTCAAAGTGCTCTCCATTTAACCAAACTTGCATGAGCTCACTTTCTCCCTGGCATTGTCTTCTCAAACCCAGAGTCTCGTTTGTGGCAAAATAAGGAGGAGCCAAACCCTGGTACATTCAGATGGTACAGCTAGGACTTCGCCGCCTCTGTGTTTTTAAGCTCTTGTCAACTACTTCTGCTTTCAGTTTGATTTTTTTTTCCAGAAATGTTTGCATCACTGGATGTTAGCGTTCCCACTGACTGTTTTAACATGCATCCTTTCCTATTACTTTCATCTTCAGCTCACCTAATCTTTGAATTCGCATGGCTACCATTTACCAGGTGCTCACTGTGCCCATTTGGACTTTGTGGAGTTAATTTGATCCCTAAATTCTTCAAAGCATCCCAGATTCCCTTTAAGTTTCTAATCATGAATTCCTGGTTTCTGAAGTTTCTGAAGTTACAGCACAGATTAAATGGGAATTCCCATCTGTATTCAATGTGCTCTTGGCATGGAGCCTCCGTTATTTCCTTGAGTTCCTTTCTTAAAAAAAAAAATAGTAGGAGAGGATAAATCCAGAAAGATAGTAATCTCATTTCCCTGACTTCAAGGTGAGTATTCTTTCTTGGTTTCTTCTCTGTTTTCTTTCTTCCTATTTATTTATTTAAAGCCAAGCTCCCCAGGATAGCCTCCCTGGAAACACATCTGATTCTGGTGCAGTGGCTGCCGGAAGGGTCCCGGTGTTATTTGAACATCTAGGTTTCAGGGCTCTACAGAGTGAAATGTAGAACACCCAGTCCAAACAATAGGGGACTGTGAGCCATACCCTTTGTAGATTCACTCAGACCGCCAATGTTGTACACAGTCACACTCAGTCATCACCATGATTGCTAATTATTGTTTGAGTGGATCAGGGAGCTTATTGCTGCCCTTAGAAGAACCCTAGAATTGTCTTAAAATCATAAACATGCCCCCCATATTAGAAGCTTACTAAGTCTGTATTCGTTTAATGACTTATTTTTGGAGATTTTATTTCCCCCCTCCAACATCAGTAATGGTCTTTCTCTAAGCTCTTTTAAACCTGATAAATAAATAAAACAAAAAATACAACCCAATAATTACCTAAACAACCTCAAAAGAGCAATCAGATGTCTATTGTATAAAACCTGTACTCACTTTCCTTGACCTGTCATCTTGATGAATAATACATAGTTAGGACAAAGGGGCTTTTTGTTACTGGGGAACAAAATAGATACAAAATGACTGAGTTCTATTTACCAATCATATCTGTGGACAAGCTGACAGTGTTAGGTCACATGTCTATGATGCACATCATCGAATTGGAGCTGAGAGGAACCTGAGAGGTCATCTAAGGCTATTTTAGGAGATGAGTAGGTGGTTCAATGCATAGAGTGCTGCACCTGGAGTCAGGAAGACCTGAGTTCAGATCTGGCTTCAGATACTAGCTGGGCGACCTTGACCCCAATCATGTGGACGCTTCTGTGGCAGAATGGGCAGAGGGGAACGATATGTTCCAACGGACATGAAGGCGGCTGAAGTGCTTGGAGAACTATGTGCTATCATAGTGGGGGAGAGAGTGCCCACAGCAACAAAATCAAGGATCCTTGAAATACTGAAATAGTCATTTGGTGGGAAGCCCATTAATATAGGCTACAATGCTAGAAATCTGTTCTGAAGTCACAGGGTGGAAATATACTACTACAAAACTTCTTAAATATGGTATTATAATTCTAGGACTCATGAAGGCTTCCATTTCAGACATCAAAGATGCCTAGGCCATCCGCTGTATCCCAGACCGTCATCAGTCATCTTGAATTTTATCTTGCCACTGGACTTTGATGACTCTGGAAGAGAGTGAGTTTGATGACTTTGTGCAACTCTACTTTACTTAAAGATGTTGATCCGTGATGCCGTTGGTCCTCTTCAAAAATGAAGGATTGCTATGAACAGTAGAAATTGACAATGGAGTGTTGGAGTAACATCAAGAACAGGAAAGGCCTCCTTAGTAGAGGCTTTCATGGTCATACCTACATGAAAACGCAGGAGGGATTCATCATAGAGTTGTCATCATCAACCCAAACCTACACTTTCAAGCATTTAGTCACTAAGAATATGTTTACTTGTGCCAGACGCTATGGTATGCACTGGAAATACAAAGAAAAGTAAAAGACAGCCCCTACCCTCCCAGGCTAATGGGAGAGAGAGCTTGCAAACAGTTATGGACAAACAAGAGATAGACAGCACAAATGAACGCGTGACTGAATTTTTTTATCCCCCCTGAGAAGAGGTCCATGGACTTCACTAGAATGTCAAAAAGATCCATCACACACACACACACACACACACACACACACACACACACACACATTGTAAGACCACCTACCTTTGAATGTCCTGAAATTATAACTGCGTATGTAAGAACTTTGATAATAGCTTATTTCCACTCTGTGACTTCAGAACAGAGTTCTAGCACTGTAGCCTACATTAATAGACTTCCCACCAAATAACTATTTCAGTATTTCAAGGATCCTTGATTTTGCTGGCGTGAGTACTCTGTCCCCTTCCATAGGTTTCAAATTCACTTCACCTTGTAAAATAACTTTCTTGAGTTGCCTTTGCTGAAAAAAGTTCATCACTGATTGGCCAACCTAGAGTTGAACTGCTCCTATATATACATATAGGAAGAGGAGTACTACAGATGAAGAAGAAGAACCAGGTGAGACTTTAGAGAAGAAGGTGGCGCTTACATGGAGCTAGGAATTCAAAGAAACTGAGGCAAGAAGGGAGGGAGTTAAAGGCATGCAGGACAATGTACAGCAATGCACGAAAACATTCCCTGGTGCCTCCTACCAGCTGCCATGATCCTTGCTCCAGAAACCAAGTCCTAGAAGACTGAGATCTTTTTTGACTAGAATGCTCACTTTGGCTCCCACTGTCCTGGATAATGATGATTTACCATCTCCTTCCCCTTGCCTCCCAACTACATCTTGGCCTAGATTCTGACCACACTTCTCTTAACATTCACCAGTCTTCTCAGGGGTCATTGTACCACTACTTATACATATACATACCTGTGTGTATGTGCATGTCTTGTGCATGTGTGTGTACATGCATGTCTATGTGCGCACATGTACATGTATGCGTGCATGTGTGTATGTGCATGTGCACATGTGTGTGTGCATGTACGTGTATATGTATACACACATATATAGTTGTCCAGTTGTTATTCAGTCATGTTCAATTCTTCCTGACCCCATTTGGGTTTTTCTTGATGAAGATATTGGAGTGGTCTTGCCATTTCTTCATATTCAGGAGCAGAGATTTCTAAAAGAGGTCTCCTGGCATTCAGTTAATTATTAAAGAAACTGACCTGATGCAGACAGTTGACTTTTCTTCACGTAGTTCAGAGACAAAACGCAAAGTTGGAAGGCAGGGGGATGAGGAAGGGGATTGAAGAACATAACATAAGGTCTTTCTTAAATTACTTGTTTCATACAACAATATATTATTTACAATTACCCAGCTTCTACTCTCCACTTTATTTTCATCTTTTTTCACATCACAGGACAGCTAAATCCCAAGACTCTGGAGTTCCTTAGTATGTAAGACCAAGTATTCTCATAGTCTGATGGTGCCCATCAGATTTTTATTTGTTTATCTCCATATATTTTTGGGGCTGCTGCAGAGCTCACTGTTAAAAGACTTCACCGCTGAAGGTATATTACGACAAGTTATCATTATAAATAGTGTTTAACTTTTTAAAGTCAGTACCTTTAACCAATGTGTTCCTTCATTATTCCTAAGTCACCTGCAGTTGGCACTGTTAAATTATATGTGATATTTGGGACAGATGGGATAATGATAAAGGTGTCTTATCCTTTGGAAGATAGAGCCATGTGAGTCCTGGAGAGGCTTCATTGTAGAATCATGTTTCAGCACTGGATACTAAGCACTGAGTTATTTCCAAAGTGAAAAAAGAGGTTAGAACCATAAAGTGTCAAAACTAGGCTAACTAATGAATTAGTCTGTCCAAGGTAAACATTTTCCAGGTTTCTTCTTGCCTCTTGGCTGCAGTTAAGGTGAGGTGTATGCATAGCCCATGGATTGGCAGTTAGAAAGGTTGGAGCCATCCAAAAATGACTTCTTAGCCAGCCATAGGACGATTCATTAACAACAACAACAGTGTGCTTTAAGATTTGCAAAATGCTTTACAAATATGACCATATGTTATCCTCAAAATAACCCTATGTGGTAGGTGTTGCAACTATTACTATTTTACAGAAGAAGTAACTGAGAGCTGACAAAGGTTAAGTGACTTGCCCAGGGTCTCAGAGCTCATAAATGGCTGAGGCTGGATTTCAATTCAGATCTTCCTGACTCTGAATCCAAATCCACCACCCTGCCCAGAAGGGCCCTCAGAGGTCACCTTGTCCAACAAACTTGTTTTATAAATGAGAAAACTAAGACCCAGGGAGGCCAAGCAACTTACCTGAGGTCAGACAGGTAATAAGTCCAAGGTCAGGAATTAAACTCAGGACTTCTGACTCCAAATTGAATATGCCACCATAACTAATGGCCTCATTAGGAGACTCTGACTTGGCAACCAAACATGTAGGCTCAAAAATGAAGCAAGAGTTATGTGCTTTGGGAGTTTTCTGGAATTGTAGGTTGTCAGAGCTGGAGGGCATAGGACAGGAAATCTCAGCTAATACTCTTAACTGTACAGATAAGGAAACTGAGTACCAAATGCCCTTTATATCTCACGTAGTGTAGTTGTTCTTATTCTAAAACACACATTTGCTATTATAATTAGACCAATGAATTCCCTCTTGCTAATTTATTATAATATCTTCATATAAAGTTCTGCAAAACATAGACAGGTATTATGTTTTTCACTTTGCATATGCAGAAGTAGTCCTACAAAGGGAAAGAGAAATTCCCCAGACTAGGATTGATAGAGACAAGATGATATAGCCCAGGTCCTCGGACTCCAAATCCATAGTCTTAGACCCTGCCTATATAGTGAATATCAAAAGAATTCCCTTATGCTAGTCCAGGCTAAATATATCTCCCCTAGAAAATGGAGCTTTTGGCTTACTCTTTACATAACTCCCGGCCCCCATATGTAGTAATATATAGATAGGCAATATTTTTCTTTTGATAATTGGACATATCAAGCATCTTTTCATACTGACTTAATCCTTAAAATTTAGGCTTGTATTTGAAATAGTCCAGAATATTCTGCAAAACGATATCAGGATGCTAACATTTGTCAGTTCTGCATTTCTGCAGGTCACTTTTGACCTGCATTTGGATTTCTTGACTTTGGGCAGATGCTATGTGGAAATACCACCAAGTACACATTTTGAGGCTGCCTAAAGTGCTGGAAAGCTTGTCTCAAATCTGAAAGGCCCAAAATGAAAGTGAGTTGATTCTCATATTCATGAGAGAAACACTGACATTCACACCTGAAGCAAAGTGATTTAATGTTAATGCAGTATGATGAAGATTTATATTCTCCTATGAAACCAGATGGTAAAAATTACCCATTTTGATAAAAAAATGGGTAAATATGCCATGATTGAATAATGGACAGGGAAGGATTAGAGCAAGAACTTTGATCTAGAGAGGTGCTAGAAGCAATTAAAGATATGAAAGGGGTAAATACTTCCAGCCCCAGATGGACATAGTCTAAGATAGTTTGACAATTCCTATTGCACATGGTTTTAATCTTGAATGGAGGGGCTGAGTTTTACCTGGATAAGTAAGAAATTGACTTTAGTAAGGATCGCAGAAACTGAGTCTGAACCTTGTCTCTGCTCCATCGTTTAGATACAACTGTTCCATCAGTACATTATGGTATCAAGATTTCAGCAAAATTCTTTTCCAGAAATTGGAAACCAACTTCATCTTTTTGCTTAAGGGAAATGACTGTGAATGGATACAGAGAAAAGAAAGGAGTAAAAGGTAAAATAAAGAAATATCTCCACTATAAATCATGTCTTTCCGACATGTAGCCCCTAGTTGTTAATTCTGTTGACCTCACAAGAAGGACTTCGGTAGCAGGGATTATTTGAAGGATATGGTGGGAAACCTTGCTACAGTGAAACATCAGGTTGTAACAAGAAATACAAAAATGAATCATGAAGGACATGAAATAATTTGCTCTACAGATAAAAATAATGTGCAGATATTGTCAAAATTCAGTATAAGAAGTATATTATTTTGCACTTTATGTGTATTAACCTGGATTAATCAATAAGAATAGGATAATAAATAGACGAGTAAGTGCGCTAAGACCAGGGTTTAAGTCTCTACTCTCCCATTTATTGCCTGTGTAACTGAACAAAATACCTAAACCACTGGGAGCATCAGTTTGTACATGTGCAAAATGAGATTAGTTGATAGCTACTAAGAGTCCTTCCAACTATAGCATGCCAAGATTTTAAGAGTACAAAGGATGAAGAAGGAGCAGGGAAGGAACTCTTCTCTATAGAGATGCTAAACAATTATGTGTATGAAAGAGAGAAGTATCCACAACCTCAGATGGGTATTGTTTTACCCAAGTTACAGAATAGAATGAAACTGATGGATACATTCCAGGTATTTTTAGAGATCAATGCTGATTACAACTGGATCATCTCAGTCATTGGGAATCACAAAAAATATCCAAAATAAATTGTCTGCTTCAGCAGAAGAACTCTTGGTTATGACCAAATAGTCCAAGAAAGCATCGTTTCCAGGTTCCAAGCATTTAACAGCTTAGTTCCTTCCTCAGTGTTTGGTATTTCTGAGTATCATTGATAATCCCAAAGTTCCTAAAGGGTGCTCGCTTGGAACACTCTTTGTACAATCTTACTCCTAACTGAAAACCGAAATGATCCATCTTGGATGGCTATAAGAAAGCAAAAAAATTCTCTCAGGCTTACTAAGAGAAAAATGTTACCAAATAAATGGTAAAATCCACTAAAAAGTAAATAAAGGGAAAGTTTAAAATTTAAGTGAAAAATTCCATATTCCATTATTTCCCGTTTTCGGTATTATCTCTCAACTCAGATTATTTTGTATATGCGTTTCTAGTTAAATGTATCCCTTCCAAGAGAATTTAAACCCCTTAAGGGACTTTAAAAAATGTCTTTGCTTCTCTGGCTTGCTTAGCACGTTACCATGCATATTATAGGTGCTAAGTAAATCCTGGTTACATTGAAATAAATAGAATATGTTGACTGAAAAAAAGAAATATTCTTTCTTATCCTGAGAGGCAATGGAAGATCCACTGGGAGAATTACAGACTCTAAAATGAATTGCTTGCCAAGAATTTCTTTATTTTCTTCCAGACACTTCCATTTTCAGTCCTGGAGAAATAAATAATTCAGAATGGAATTCCATGCTTTCTTTGGAGGAAAAATTCCCCAAGGGTTAAATAACACTCTGTATACACAATTAGTGGCGGGAGGTCTGTCCTTACTTAATTTAAGACAATATTATCAGGCATGTCAATTAAAGTCCTTGTGGGATTGGGTGTGGCTGCAGAAGCAGCTTAGGTCACCAGAGAACACATGAAACATTTTCAAAGCAGACCTTTAAACCTCCTCTTCTTGTCTTCCTCCTCTCTCTTTTATAAAAGTAAGGAGGGCTCATTTTTACACTCTTATGATCATCCAGCTGTTGATTTAACCTTAACATTTGGAGACCAAGTTTCGGGGAACCTGAGATCTCTCCCCACTCCTTCCAGGCGAGATGGGGAGATGCTGATCTGAAGAGTTGATACATTTAAGAGAAGAAAAAGAAAAAGGTTAGTGAACTTCAGAGTTAGTCAAACAGTCCCAATCCCCTTCTCCTTCACCCTACGACACCCCCTGCATACCTAAAGAGCTTTTTGGGTTGGTGCTGGAGCAAAATGCAATACATAGCCCACCACCACTACCACCCCAGCCCACCTGGGAGTTTCTATCTGTACTTGATGCTGTTAAGGGATGATTCCTAGATCCTCTACTTGATAGTCAATAAGTAAACATTTATTATGTGCCTACTGTGTGTAAGGATATATGCCAAGCACTGGAGACTATACACATGAAAAAGAAAAACTGAAAAGAAATGGAGGGGGAACCCCTGTTCTCAAGGTGATTTCAATCTAACGGAGGAAAATAGTATACAAAAAACCCTGAAATATGGAGGAAGGGTACCAGAGGGTACCCAGAAAAGTGACATGATGTTCATGGAGTCTAAACTAAATAGAACAGTTGGTGAGAAATCAAGATGTGACTGGAAACTCTGAGCGCTCTCTACAGGGAGGCTTTAGAAGAAGGTTTTTGCCTTGTTGTTCAGTTCTTAAATCAGAGGCGATTTGAGATCCTGTTAAACAACTGTAGGGGAAAGGAAGAAGTGACTTGTAGTAAGAAAACAGAAGGATTGGGGGCTGCAATATGAATTTGACTTGAACATGCACACATACACACACAGAGTTTGGCACCAAGAGGAATGTCATTTTCAAACAGAAATGTCAAAAAATGCAGGAAATCCAAACTAATTAAGAAGCAACGAAAGACAAAAAAACACAGATATAAACCACTTGGGTCCAAAGAATTATAAAGCAGGATGTGTTTAGTTAAAAAAATGTTTGTTCTCACATAGAGAATGTTAGTTCCTTGAAGGCAGGGATTGTCTTGTGTCTCTTATGTACCTGTGCACCAGCATAGGGTTTGCCACAAAGACAACTGGCTTAATAAATGCTCAGATATGTTGTAGTCTAGTAATGTCCAACTCTTTGTCACCCTGTGGAACATAGCACACCAGTGCCTTCTATATGGAGTTTTCTTGGGAAAGATACTGGGAAGGTTTGCAATTTCCTCTTCCAGTGGTCGAGGAAAACAAAGGTTAAATGATTTGTCCAGGGTCACACAGCTAGTAAGCGTCTGAGGCTAGATTTGAACCCAGGTTTTGTTTTGTTGTATGTTTATTTGTTATGTTTTACTGTAGGTCCAGTGCTCTGTCCACTGAACCATCTACCTCCATCAACATGTATTATACATACACAGAAATACACACTTAAAGATGCATCTGTAGATAGAGTGATATGCCTGTATATATAATAACAGAGATTTTTATTTATCCATTTGGAATTTGGAACTACAGATGCTGTTGTATGGAAGGTAGGAGGAAAATCTTGCCCCTTGACTTAAAATTAAGTAATTTCTGTTTGGTAGTCAATCATCTTCCATTTATGAAAACATTTGGAGTAGTGGGCAGATAATAGAACATTCATTTGCAAGGATGGAAGAGGTGGATTCACTGACCATGTCATGTAGTCAGTCATAGACTCAGTTTCTCAATCAGCAAAACTGGGACACATGGCTTATGATCTTCAGTTAAAGAACCTGGGCATGGTTGTTTTACAGAAGAAGATATACAAGGGGAAACATGAAAGTATTTGAAGGCCTGTCACATGGAAGGGGGAATAGATTTATCTTGTCTATCCTCAGAAAGCAAGACTAGGACCGTGAGTGGTAACTGTCAAGGAGAACTTCCTAATGAAGAGAAGTGCCCCTGAATGGGGTGGGTTGCCATGAGAAATAATGGTCTCCCCCTCACTGGAATTATTCAAATCAATGGTGTTTGTTTCCTGGTTGGGGGTAATGTCAAGGAAGTGATTGTTCATTTCTAGGTTGGGCTGGAGGGTATCTGAATTCCTTCCTTCTCTGATATGTGATTCAGTCAGTCAAGGAGCATTCATTAAGTATCTGTTACTGCCAGGCACTGTCCTAAGTACTTGGAATACAAAGAAGGGCAAAAGACAGTCCTTGACCTCAAAGAGCTCAAAGTCTGAGGGAGACATGTCAACAACTGTGTCCAGGTAAGTTGCTGACAGGACAAATTAGGGGTAATTTCAGAGGGAAGACACTAAGATTAAGCACTGGGAAAGGCTTCTTAAAGAAGGTAGAAACTTAGCTGAGGCCTGAAGAAAATAAAGTGCTGTAGAAATCTAAGCTATCTGTGTATGTCAGTAAGGCAGTCAACAAGCCTTGGAGATGTATCTAAATACATAAAAGGTATATCTGATGAGTTGCACAGATACATGTGACCTGGTATCTGGGAGGCTTTGCAATCATCTTTGACGGCCCAGCTGGGGGAAGTCAGGAAAGCAAGCACCAAGTGGGATGAAGTCTCCAGGTGGGGCATCAGGCAAGATGCCTATTGCTCTGCCATTCCTTCAGTATCTCCAATGCAATTTGGGGTCCAAGTACAAATCATTTGTGTAAGACTCTTCTCCTTGGTGGATTATACCTTGTGGGAGAGGTGGGCAGTGATGGTGGAGCTTGAGAGAAGGGAGGACATCTTGATTCCTGCTTTAAGAAAGAGTATTCATGGTCCCATATTCTCTTTGGAGAGAAATCTAGAGAGAAAGAGAGAGAGAGAGAGAGAGAGAGACAGAGACAGAGACAGAGAGACAGAGAGAGAGACAAAGAGACAGAGAGACAGAGACAGAGACAGAGAGGAAGAGAGACAGAGACAGAGAGGGAGAGAGACAGAGAGAAAGATAGTAATGGGAATTTGAAGATCTTCTTTTCCCCTTAATAAGCCTAAGGGAATTTTAAGACCTTCCTTGCTTTGAAGATCTTCCCTGCCCCCTAATTGGCCTAATGTAATTACATGGAGTCTGTGCTGGGAGGTGTTTGCTGAAGGGTGGAGCAGAGCCCTCAAGAAGCTGGGAGTTAGAGCAGTTATAGCTGGAGGAAGGAGAAGGTGCTCTCAGGGAGACAGCTAGACTTGTGAATATTGATTTGTGGGTAGACTAAAGGATTGTGTGGTTTCATGTGATGCCATGGTGTATCAACATCTTTGCTACTATGACGGATTTGACTTTCTGGTGTTGGGATTTGGTTTTCTGGTGTCTGAATAAATGTTTTGCTTCTGTCTTCTATATGGAGAGTCTTATATTTTGTGATTGAGAACTATGTTGACATATTTAGTTGCTGACAGTGCTGTGAATAGCACGTCAGTGCTGTGGAGGGGAGGAGGGGAGGAGGGGAAGAGGGTAAGAAGGGAGCCTTTTACATAATTAGCAAGGAAGGAATTAAGCTTTTATTAAGTTCCTACTATGTGCCAGGAACCCTGCTAAGCAATTTCCAGCTATCTCATTTGATCTTCACGACAGGCCTGGGGGGTAGTTGTTGTTGTTATGACCCTAACTTTACAGCTGGGGAAATTGAAGCAAACAGAGATTAAGCGACTTGCCCAGGGTCGCACAGTTAATGAGTGTCAGAAGTCAGATTTGAACTGGGGTTTTCCTTGATTCCAAGCCCTGAGCTCTACCCATTGTTCTACCTAGCTACCTCCAGGGAAGGAGATAAAGCCTTCAGATGTAAGTCTGGGCCACCACCTCCTCTTTAAGAGATAACAACCAAGAAAACCTGGACCTCTGGGACCTGAAGATCATTTCCCCACATGCCTGTGCCATTCAGGGGCATGTTGCTGTTGTTCTTCAGTCACGTTCAGCTCTTTGTAAGCACACAGATCATATTGTTCCAATAATCTTCATGGGATTTGCTCAGCAAAGAGATCAGCAGAGTTTAGCATTTCCTTCTCCAGAAGGAAACAGATTAAGGGACTTGCCTGGGTTTGCACACCTAGTGTCAGAGTCCAAATGTGAGCTTGGGTCTTCCTGACTCCAGGCGCAGTGCTCTGTCCACTGCACCACCCAGATCCCTCATTTAGGGGTATGAATAAATACAATTCTAGTCTCCTCTCTGAGGAGAACGGAGAAACCAATCTTGGAGCCCAAATCTCTTGTTCCCCTGCAGACGTGAATCAGTGTCTTTCTTAGAGATGAATGGGTGAATTTCCAGGGTTTTCTAGTCATACCTCTTTGCAAGACAAATTTATAAAACCCATGTGGACATATAATCACATACATATATGCGACAATCACACATACACACGCACGCACGTACACACACATGTGCACACACATGCACGTCCACACAAGCATGCACATGTGCACGCACACACACACACACCCCCAACAATCACACGCACACACACACACAACCTGACACTACTCAAGGGTATTATTATATGTTCAGAATAAGCCTTTTCCCTAATCCCTCTTACTGTGTTTGGGAGATTTTAACTTACACTTGACTCCAAATATGAGTAACAGGAAAAATAAAATAAAATTTAAAAAAAACAACCATATGAATAGCTGCTAAATCTTTTTTATCAAAGAATGTAACAAAAAAAGTCATCAAGTTTGTATAGATCAGGATGTATCCCAGAATACACAGGAGCGAGTAGGTCTTTCATTTGGGAAGTAGATAGGATTTTAGCTCACTAAGGGAGAATGAGCTTCCCGTATTCCCCAGGGTTGCCGATGCTCTGATTTAAGGGAAATGGCATGGGCTTAAATCTCTATGTGTCACCAAAGCTCTAGCCCACTACTCCAAAGTCTGCACTTGGCTTTTTTCTCAACCTGCTCCTCTCTAAGGCATCCTTCCAAATGTGTGTCCAACAAATGGAAGGAAGTCCCTTCTCCCCTCTCACAGTCTTTCAGCTAATCATAAGCCCTTAACACCTAACTACCGCAGCATCTTCAGGGAACCTGAAAGCTCTCTCTGATCTTGGGTGAAAGATGGTTTACATATTTCTTTTAACTTAAGAATTGTCCCTGTGGTTACTCAGATTGACTTTTGTTCCAAAATTTCTTTACCTCAACAGTTCTAACCCTGACAAACTATAGCAGATCTCATCCACTGTGTTTCCGTCAGTACATGGTCTATTGTGTGTGTTGCCCAGCACAGAATCAAGCACTAACTGCACCCTTGTGGATCTCCTGATGACCACAATGAGGTATGCACAGGAGCAGGAGGCAGGGAAACTCCCTTCACTGCAGGGGAAGGCTGCATTACTTCAATGTCTTATACTGTGTGGTGAATGGAGAGACATTACTAATTTCCAAAAACCAGACAGACTGGCAGCCCCATTTCTTTATCAGTATGGAATTCTTCACACAGTAAATCAAACTCAACAGAATTTCTTCTTGCTCACAAAGCATTTGTTTATTTGAATCCCCAAAGCACCCTTTAAACTGGATGGATCTTTATAGCCTCCATCTACTTTGGACTTAGAAGCCAAGTAAGGTTTTTACCAGGCTCCAGTAAAAGTATGTCACTTAGTCTCATCAAATGATTCTCAGATGTTTGCAAGGATTGTCCCCAGATTTTGTGGAATGGATAGAATTATGTGCAAATGGTTTTTATAATTGATAAATAATTTAAAAACAGATAAGAAAACATTCTCAGCAAAGAGAAAAGGAACTACTAGGGCAGGATTCTGATACACTGGCAGACTTGCTCACCACATTGCATTTTTTTATTTACCTGCTATAGCTTGTTATGGGAGCTGAATTTGGACTTGGAAGAGATGGGGGAGGCATGTATTTCTGGAAATGGCTGTGATGGAGAAATAAAGAGGTCAGTAAGACATTTCAAAGAGAAAGAAGGCAAGAAATATAGCAAGGAAGGAGAGAGGAAGGAAGAGGGACCTAGAGTTTTTCACCATGTAGATTTCCAGAGTAACAGGGTGGGAATATGAGCAGAGGAGCAATCCCTCCACACCTTCCTAGGCTCATAGAATCATAGAAAGGTACAGCATGAATTGGAAAAGAACTTGGAGATAAACTTATTCAATGCTCTCATTTTACAGATGAGGAAAGTCAGTGCCAGAGAGACTAAGAGACTTGTTCAAGATCATTCAGGTGATAAGTGGCAGGCAAAGCTAAGAATAAATTCAGAACCACTGAATGAAAAATCAGGGCTTTTTCCCATTGAACCAAGATGTCAGCTCTTTACTCATTCCTCACAGTAGGGCCAACCTTGAATCTGGCTGAATTTCCAGGAGCTGGAAATTTATTACTGCATTCCATTAGTATGTATAGCCTCTGGCAATGAAGGTTCACTTAATGAAATCTCTACTGGGTATAGGGGAGTGCCACTACAACCCAGCTTCTAGGAGGAGACCACCACTCCTACTCCTAAAATACTCCACCCATTTCTGGGTATTGTGAATCATGACTAAATAAAATATCAGTTTAATTAGTCCATTCCTATGTGATCAAGGTGGGAAGAGTGGCTGTCTAAGGAAATCTTAAAGATCAAAAATGATGCACCAACCTCTGGTCCAGTCTGGTTTCACCATATACCCAAGTGTCAGGAATGACTCTGCTTCGACCTTTGAAAGAGTGAGGCAGCCAATGATCATTTTAATCCTGAGATAGCTGACAATGGAATATTCCTGACAAATTGTCAGCAGATCCTAAAAAAATCATACTACTCAATTCTCCCCTCCTCCTTCTCAACATCCTGCCATGCCCCTAATATCCACACTCAGCTTGGGCTGTAGACTAGATATTGGAACATGGTCACAACCAACCCTGAAAGTCATGGTTTGCCTTCCTGTCTGACTTTTCTAAAACAAAATTAATAAATAAATAGCTTTTCCTGGGCAGTCCAGCATCAGCTAGGAAAGGTGTGGTTCTTTTGGTTCTTATCAAGCAGGATGACAGAAGTAGCACGTCCAACTCTTGCTTTGTCCAGATTCTCTCATCAGGGCTTCACACAGACAGTGGAAACCTTTCAACATCAGGCTTCATAGTGTCTGAAACAGACTGATAATCTCTGTTTGTTTTCCTCTGAGCGTACCCTGGTTTCAATAATGCAGACAGCTTGCGTGCACGCTGTTGAAAGGCAATGCTCCCATCCCAGGGGCTCCAGAATATACAGCCAAAAACCATGTTTTGCGAGTTCTTCCACTTTGTTTTTCTACTACCTGAAAGCCAGTGCAGGCTGACCTGATGAAGGCACTTACCTTGATAGCTATAAAGGACCCAGTGGAATGATTCATGTTGGGTGAAGGCTGTTGACATAAATCTACTGAAGGGGCCTAAGGCTGAGCTGCCCCTGCAAGAAGGTGACAGACAGCTCAATGGCTGCAGAAACCTCATGATGTTGAACAGAACCTCCAAGATAGAAAAATCTTCAAAAAGCATAATGCTCCAATCATGCTTGAATTTATGTTTACCATAACTTGTGGCCGACAAAACACAGTGAACTGTTGGCCCTGGGAGGTGTCTAAAGGGCTGCTGTCCAGCACAAGAATGGAAACCTCATCCCCCAGGGTCTTCAAATATACTCACAAGAACCAAAGGAATAACAAATGACTTTCAGCTGGATTCTGTTTCCTTCTGCATCCCTTCATTTCCTTCCTTGATAGCTAAGAGGAAGGCAGTGTTTCAGACACCATTCATTTCAACAAATTTTTGTTGTTTCGTCGAGTTACCAGACACTGGGCTAGGCACTAGGGATACAACAACCAAAATGAAACAAACCTTCCCCTCAAGGGATTTACCATCAACTGGGAGAAAATAGCACAGTACCCACAACAGCTGGGGATCATTAAAACCACCAAATGATTTCCCAAATGTAATGCAGCCCACACTTTTCTTTAGACTAAAACCTATGCCAAACTATGTTTTTTTAAATATGTATTACCCATCCCCAAGATATGTCTTGATATGCCAGCTCAATGCATTGGACTTCCAAATACATGCCAAATCCAGCTTCATTGGCATTTTCCATCCATTTTGTTTTTCCTCTCTGTATTGTTACACCAATCTCTTTTGAACAGATATAAATCTGAATGAGGAGATCCTGGAATGTCCTGGGGTTTGATGCAATCACCATATTATCATCCATAAGTAAATGTATATAGAGGACTTCATCTACAAGATGTGTCTTTCCATTAGCACTTTGGACTAGGTAACCTTCTTGAACCTGGAGAACATGTTTGAGGACCATTGCCTCTATGTTTTATTACCTGCTTGACAGTAACAACAACAACAACAACAGCTCACATGTATATAGTGTTTAAGCAAAGCCCTTTACCTATATCTTTTACACTTGACTGTTGGATAATTCTTTGAAGGAGGTGCTATATCTCCATTATACAATTGAGGAAACTGAGACTCAGAGAGTTTAAATGATTTACTCAGGATCACAAAATCAATAGCTAATCATGTAATTAACATAATAAGAAATTATAATGAAAATAACAATGTCTCCATATGATTCAAGATATCTTGCATAAAGTTTATTTACGTTGAATGACACTGTGTGATTAGGAGGATGTGTTTTGTTGGTAAAAATCATCTGTGAAAGCCTGCTCCATTCATCAAAATATCCTGAATGCATACTTGCATAGACAGTTCCCACAAAAATGTTATAAAGATGAGGAAGCAAGCATGTGGGCTATATAGTTGCTCTTCTTTCTCCTAGTCTTTATTATATGGTCTTTGCTTTGAAATATGTTGAAAATGGATTGAGGTATGTTTTATCCCATTATGGACATCTTTCATAAATACATAGCCAGCACCAGCAGCTGTGTTTTGATGATTTATCTTCGTAAATTATTTTTTTCTTCCCTTTATTGACCATTATTCAATGAATTATTAAAGGCTAAATGGAATGGTTCCATGCACATTGACACTGAGAACATCTCTCCACTGAAAAATTCACAAACACAATTCATGTGTACTTCTTTTTCTTCCAGGTTCAGGTGTAACTTCTTTGGGACCAAGATCTGGAAGGTGGGCTTCATGATACGCTTCCTATAAGCTCATTTTGTTCCTTATTGCTTTTAAAATTTCTGTTTTTATTTGTTGTTTGTTGTTCTGGATCTTGATTCTGCTTGGAAGTTTCCATTACTCTCCTGCTCACTTTTCCAATGAGCTTGTGTTCTAGGTTTCATTATCTCTTGGCTTGGTAAAGAGATTAAGGTTTTATCTTTGGTCTTCCTCTCTGCTTCTTTTTCTATATAAATACACATAGACCATATTTATATTTACACAGACTCACATATGTATCTCTCTCCTATCCCTCTTCTCTCTCAATCTTTCTTTCCTCTTTCAATCTCTTTCATGGCTTCTCTCAATCTCTCTCTCTCTCTCTCTCTTTCTCTTTCTCTCTTTCTCTATCTGTCTCTCTCTCTATATATATATACATATACACATCTATGTACAGATAATAAATATATTTATCCATCTGTTGACAGATCTCTCTGTAGAAAGATACATGCATAATATGTGTGTCTATATAGATACACATATATAACTCTTAATCAAAGAAATGGTGTCATTTTGCGAATGACTCTAAAGAGGCAGCAGCATTATTTTTTATCCATTTCCCATAATTTTGAATCAATAATATCTTCCAGTATGTTGAGCTGGAGCATATATATTCCCTTGCCAGAGCAATCATTTCACCTTCTTGGTGCTGACATTTACTTTTGCTTGAATACATTGATGGTCCAATTGCTTAGACAACTGATTATGAGAGGAGTACCACATTGATAATTAGTTCTTTCCCTTCTATGAAAGAACTCAATAAGTCATAAGGATCAATTGTGGGAACTGTGGGGGTTTGGGCTTGAAGAAGACTTACTATCTCGATGGTGATGATGATGATGATACTGATGATGATGATGATAATGCTGATGAAGATAATTATGATGGTGATGGTGATAGACACAACATAGGTATAAAGAGGACTGAAAGGAGAAGAGACAAAGCAGAAACTGCCATAACTTATTTTTACACAAGACTCTTTCCAGATGGTTTTACATATATGGCAAGGACTATGGAATCTGGGGCCAACTACAATCTCTTAGAAGTCACTAGTCAGCCAACTACTTGATCTTGTTTTGAATCTTATCATGCTGAACCCTGGGGATGTTTGTATGTACCTTCATTAATTCATTAAACATGAATAGTTCTCTTGATTTTTTGAGAAAGCTCCCTCACCCCAAATTTATTAAATATTACTTATGTAACAAAGTGCTATAACTTCCTTTTTCCAATGGTAGTTGTTTAGATATCCCTCTTTATACCCAAATCTCTAATATTTTAGGATAAAATAAATAATAAAATTACTAGATAGGTAATTGAATTAACCACAAATAGTTTTTACATGTGCATGTTTACAATGAAGTCTTTCCTCCCTAACTACGACCCCCATTCTAGGAGTGTTCAACTCGTCTAATGATAATCCATCCAACACCCTAACATCCCAGCTCCCCAACCAAATAATTTCATCTGACTTACTCCTCCACCCTACCTTAGTTACACACAGAGATAGGCATATTCTTGATCTTGTTCAACAATGTGCCCCTCTATGTCTGTGAACTCTGAAATCCCTTTATCTGATCACAACCTAGTATCCTTCTATCTCTCCCTTTTCCCTAAGTACCAAACTCTTCTCCATTCTCACTGTCACTGATCGCCTAATGCCTGAATACTTTCACAAGTCATTACTCAATGATTAGCTGAACTCTATTTACTCTCTCTCCTGTTCACCCCCTTTGGTTGACCAGTTCAACTCTGTACTTTCCTCTTCTCTTAAGGCCCTTGCCCTTGTTCTATCTCTACCCTTTAACTTCTAAGCCTTAGCTTTGTATTACTCTCACTATCTCGTGCCTGCCCTCTTATTCACGTATGGAACAAAGCTGGAGAAAATCACAAAACCATGCTGACTGTGTCAACAACAAATTTATGCCTTAATTGGGCCCTCACTGAGGCAGGGCATTCCTTTTACTTAACTCACTGTCTCACTTACCTCAGTGGCTTTTCCAAACCTTTTCACCCCTCTTCATAATTCCCATAGATCCTCCTCCTCTGAGCCTCTCAACTGATATTTCACTGAAAAAAGTGATTGAAACTGTATGCATGGAATCCCCTCTTCTCTCCTCCTCCTGCCCTAACACTCAGCTTCTTCTGTCACAGTCTCTACCTTGATTCCTTCTCACAAAAAGGGATGACCCCTCTTGTCCAAGCAAACTCTCCTATGCACAGGTGACCCCCATTCCTTCCCATCTTCTCCATCTTCCTTCCTCACTGTCTTAACCTTTCTTTCCCTTATTTTCAATTTCCCCCTGACTGATTCCCTGCTTCCTACAGACACAGCTATGGCTCCCCTAGGTGGGAGATGAGTCTGATCCTCATCAAATCTTCTTCTGATTCTTCCATCCCTGCTACTTGTCATTCCAGAAATTTCTCTTGTGGCTAAACTATATGACAATGCTTTTTCCCATCAATGTTTCTACTTCATTTCTTCTCACTCTCTTTTTGACTCTCTGTAGTCCAGCATCCAACTTTATCATTAAAACAAAATCCTGCCTCTGAGTTTCACAATGACCTTTTCATTGTTAAACCTGATAATCTTTTCTCAATCCTCATCGTTATTAACTTCTCTCCGGCCTTTGATATTGGCGATCTCTCTTTTCACTCAGACACTTTCTTTCTCTACATTTTTGTGACACTCTGCTCTCCTGGCCATCTCCCCTGACCCCCTCCAACCCCGCTATCTGCCCAGTCCTCCTCGGTCTCCTTTGCTGGATCTGCTTTCAGATCCCTCCTGCTAAGCATGGAAGTCCCACAGGGCTCTGTCCTGGGCCTCTTCTTTCTTGATATTGTTCTGCTTGATGATCCCATCAGCCCCAATAGATTCAATTAGTATCTTGCTGATGATTCTGATTCTCAAATCTACTGATTCAGCCCATAACTCTATATTTATTAGAAATCTTGAACTGGATGTCCCTAGCTTGCCTTGATGTCTAGGAGAGACAGTGAATAGAACCCTGGACCTGGAGTCAGGAAGGGACCTGGGTTCAAATTCAGCCTAAGATAATTACTTGTTCTCTGACCCTGGGAAAGTCACAACCATTGCATGCCCCAACTGTAAAATTAGGCTAATAGTGGCACCAAGGATTGAAGGATTGCTTTGAGCATCAATGAAATACTATTTGCAAAGGCCTTGGCACCATCCCTGGTGCTTAGTAGAAGCTGCATAAATTCTTATTTCCTCCCCTCTCCAAACTGAATTCATTCTCTTCTCCTCTGCCCCAACACTCTCCTTTTCCAAGTTTCCTATCACTGATGAGGGCAGCTCTCAGCCTGAGTGCCATCCTGAAGATCTCATTCTCCAGGAACTCACATATCCAGTCTTTTGCCAACACCTGTTGACTAACTTCATCCCAGCTCCCATGTGCACCTCTTATCTACACTGCCCACTGCCATTGTCACACCCTGGGGAAGTCCCTCAGCATCTTACACCCGGCCTCTTGCAAAGGTCTTTTGGGTGGTCTGTACACCCCAAGTCTCTTCACTAATCACCAGTTAAATTTATTTTCCTAAAATATAAGGAAGACCATGTCACCCATTTATTCAATAAATTCTAGTATCTCCCTGTTAATTCCAGAGTCCCCTGTCTGTTTGACATTTACATCCTCAAGAAAACCTTTCCAGTTTTCTTAGAGCTTCTCTATCCCATATTCTTTAACCTGGTGACACTGGCCTCCTTCCTGTTTTCAAATAAAACATTCCATCTACCAACTCTGCATTTTCTCTCCCTTTCCCCCATGCCTGGAATTCTCTCCCTCCTCATTTCTGCCTTCTGGCTTCCCTGACTTGCTTGGAATTATAATCTTATTTGTGCCTCCCAACCACCTTGTTGTAAACCAGGTAGTTCCTTTGATAGATAAGGAAGCCAGGGCCCAGAGATGTGGAGTCACTTTTTGATGGTCACAGAGCCAGTCAATACCCTAGATACATTTAAACCCAAATTTCAACTGACTCCAAGGCCAACTCACACTTTGAAGGGAAGTGTTTTACAAATCCTAATGTGAGATGTGGATATTTGTACTATTATAATAAGTTTTACATAAAATCAAATTTCTGGCAATGTTGAACTTTAAACACCCAGTTAACAATAACCAATCGTCTCTGCATTTAGACATTTATGGGATAATTTAGATGGCTCATGTCCTCATAAAAATAGTCTAAGGACATCTGTGATGTGTTCTTTTCATCTCTTCATTTCCCTGTAGTAAAGAAAGGCATTTAAAATCCTTTGACTTTCGAAAGGCCTGCAAGAACAGACCTGAGTGCATAATCCTTGGCTGGTGTCAGTGCTACTGATGACATTGCTTCTCCCACTAAAGAGGACTTTTAAATCTAGCAGTAGCCCCACCTTTCTCTCTTCCCCTGCTCAGGCCTCCTCAGTTTCCTTATAGATCTGTTTAGCATCGGAATAAGGAGAGGCCATAAGGAAGGCATGACACCATCACCACACTTCATCTGTCATTGGAAAACAGAAAAACTAATGTAATTAGCAGGTCATAAGGGACATTTAAAAAGAAGCTTCGCATCCTTTCTCATGGAATCGCCAAAGTTGTGATAACAGGGAATGCTTAGTAACTGCTGCTGCCTTGGGGAGGAAAAAAACAGTAACAAAAGAATAGCTCAAAGATATCAAATAGAGAAGAAAAATTATCCAAATAGGCAAAAAGAGATCTTGACTTGCCTCAGAAAGAGGGAATGCCAGGTAAAAGGAGAAGTGGGAGAAATCCTGCCACAATAGACAGGAGGCCCTTCCTGCCAGAGAAGAAGGAGCTTGGCTGGCTGTCAGAGAGAAAGCAGTTGCTCTTCTCCCAAGATAGGATGGTGTGGATCCATGGGGGATGTCTGGTGGGAGCTCCTCTATTGTTACAGCAAGAAGAGACCTGTATTGGTGCTTGTGGACTCCACCTGACAGTCCTATCAGAGAGGTCTGCTGGCTTGTCTTCTTAGTGCATTCACCCAGGATAGGACAGAAATCCTTGTAAGACTTTTCAAACTTCTCTAATGTTCTCCACTTCTGGTGGAGACAAATGGTATGGCTAGAAATGAAATTAGAAAGCATTGCCTCCACGATGAACTTCTTGGCAAGAAACTAAAGGCTTTCAGGAAAATCTGCTAATGCTGTAGATTAATGACAAAGCTTCCAGCCAGGAAGTCAGATTCAGGAACAGAAGCAATTACTTAATTAGGAAGCATCTGAGAGTGGGGTTTGTAATTCTTGAGCACAACTTGAAACTTAGGGTGCTAGGCTCTCGGTCAGGCAAAGAGCACACCTAAAATATCTTTGCTGATAAAATACATGTTTGTCTGGAGTCTAGCAAATCTTATAGAGTGGGCTTTGCACTGAAAAGGAAGGCAGACAGAGAGAATGACTTGTGGGTATTAACCAAGCTAGATATCATAGGCTGAGTCTCTTCATCTCTTTGGGTATGTGTGTCAAGGGTCCCATTGGTAGTGAGGTAACAACCATGGATTCCTTCTCAGAATAATGTTCTAGATACTCAAAGACAATGCTAAATTTGAGTTTAAGGTTAGTGAAAACAAAAAGGTATATTTTTGCCAACTAAATTATTGGACCCCCTAAAGTTCATCCCCAGACCCCTTGGGAATCTGTACACCTTAGGTTAAGAATTGTAATAGAGGGTAGATTAAAACAGCTAGAATAGCAGTAGACATGCCTAATAATACAAAACAAAGAGATAAAATGGGATAAAACTCACGAGCACAACTGTCTGAAACAATGCATAGAATTAAGAATAGAGTGAATTAGAGCACCAAGTAAAGGTAACTGCTTAGGTATCGTGGAAACTTGGTGGGGTGAGATTCATGACAGAAAAATGACTTTGGAAGAACATAGATTATTCCAAAGGAAGAACACATATGAGAAGAGTAGCATTGAAGATGAAGATGCTCTCTGGTTTGTCGTTCTTCAGATGAGTCCAGAACTGAAGAGCGAGCATGTCTTGTGGCCTGATCAGGGGAGACTGCACCAAGGAGACTCACTGCCCCGTGCCAGGCACTGGGCTCCCCGTGGGGTCTTCAGAAATGGCCCTAGCTTGCTGGGATGTCAAACTGCCATCGCTCACCTCTCTGCTTTGGTGCTGGCTCTTCCAAGCCTCTAATTACCCCCTTCCTCAGCTCTCCTTTTCAGTCCTCAGCTCCCTTTAAGACTCATTCCAACCTTTCCCAGTCTTCCCACCCCCACTGTACTCCCTCAAATTACCTCCCATTTCCTTTGTCTACATCTTAGTTCCTTACTTGCTGCTCCCCCTCCCCATTAGGATGGCCAGGCATGGGTGTGCTGTGATCTGCATTGTTGGAGCCAAATCAAGGAAATCCTACATCTTTTGGAGTTTCTAGTTATGTTCTTCATCATTAATTTGTCCATCTGACAAGTATTCAGTATCTGCAATGTTCCAGGAATTGTGGAATGGAAGGGAATGGAATAAGTAAGCATTTATAAGGCACCGACTACATGCCAAGGACTGTGCCAATCACTTTACATATATCTCATCTGGTCCTCCCAACAGCCTTGAGAGATCAGTGTTATTATCCCCATTTCACAGCTGAGGCAATTGAGGCAAACAGAAGTAAGTGACTTGCCCAGAGTCACACAGCTAACAAGTATCTGAGGCCAATTTTGAACTCAGGTCTTCCTGATTTCAAGCCCAGTGCTCTATGTACTGTCCCTCTTAGCTACCTCAGAGTTAGTGTTAAAATGAAAATTCATTGGGTTTTCACTATGATTAAGGAGGCAAAATTCAGGGTGAAGAAGAATGAAAAGGATTTTATTGAAAAACACATCAAGGTCAGCACACATTGATAGACTAATTACTAGAGATCAGCCTAGAAAGGGAGCTGGGCTTGGGCTCAGTATCTCCATTGGGTGTGATGTGATTTCTAAGCTGCCAAATGCAGGGTCTTGGAGTGCTTCCACCAGCCTAGCACCCAGTGAACAAGGCTGTTGGCCATGGATCCCTGCATCCAATAATAACAAGGCACATTTATATGGCACTGCCAGGTTTACAAGGAAATTTATGTCTGTTATCCCTTCAGATCCTCACAAATGAGCTAAATCCTGGGATTATCTCCTTTTTCTACTGGGGAGAAACTGAGGCAGTTTAGGTGACTTGCTCAGGGTCACACAGTGAGTATCAGACGCAACAACTGGACCCAGATCCTCTTGGCCCCAAGCCCAGGATTCTGGAAGCCTTCATTTCCTCTCAGCTTTTTTTTCATGATATTATCATCCATAGGACTATGGCTGGATTGGAATGCTCGGTGGTGCAGGGGTAGAGTGTTAGGTGGAGCCAGGAGTTTGAATCCCGGCTCAGACGCTTCCAAGCTGGGTGAGCCTGGGCAACTCATTCAGCTTCTGTTTCTTCAGCTGTAAAATGCAGATAATGATTGCACCTACCTCAGAGGTGAATTGTGAGCTAAATGAGATAAGATTTCTAAGGCATGTTGCCAACCTTAAATACCAGCTCTTATAATTAATGACAAGGAATACCCTAATGTGATCTGCATACACACATCTGTAGATGGATTTGTATACATGTATGCATATACACACGTAGCTATTGTCATGAGGAGAAAGTCATGGACCTAGAGCCTGAAGGAGAAATGAGGAAGAGACACACAAACCTGTGTGTACGTTTCAATCACATTTTCTCTTACTTTTGCTCCCCAGAGACTTTGATCATTGAGGAATCAGCTGCGAACAAAGCAAGTTCTTCTATTTCCTACCACTGTGATCTGTGGTCACTCATTCCCACTCTATGGGATTTCCTCCTCTATGTAATTAGGGGGTTGGATCAGAGGGCGGCATTCCAGATCCGAAGTCTACGGATGTTACAAGTATAAATCGGACCTAATTCTCGAATTTGCTCACTGTGTTTTCCCTCAATGGCCATGAGCCAATCTCAAGTCTGGATGTCACACACACAGCCTCAACAATGACTGGATCTGACAAGCATGAGAGCAGCTGCGGTGGTTTTAACATTTGAGGGGATTAATTCTTCTACTTTCTGGGCATCTGAAGGTGATATGGCTTTAATGAAGTCCTTATTTTCCTTCTTCTGGTGTAACTCATAGGAAACCAGGTTTCCCTAGTTCAAGTGATGCCCTGGCAGATGTTTTTATGTAAGCACAGCATTTGGTCAGATGAGGCTCCAGCCTTGCTTGTTAAATGACCTGCATAAGGGAGAGTCTTCGTTGCTTTTTTGGGTACATGGAAGAACAGAATTGCAAGCAAGTTTCACAGATTCTTCCAAAGGAAGTGGGAAGGATTATTCCTGAACCACACAATCTCAGAATGAGAAGGGGCCTCAGTGGTCCACTCAGACAAATATCCCTCTTTATAACATCCCTGAGGTCATAGAGCCTTTGTCTGAAGACCTGGCAGGAATCTTCATTCCCTTTCCTCCTCCAAAAAAGATAATTCTTCTTAGGGCTGGCTTTATTCATCTGGAACTTTTTTCCTTTTAACAACAGGCCTAATTGCCCCTTTGCACCTTCCCATCTGCCCTTGTCCTACCCACTGGGGCCAGAGGACTAAGGTAGGGGGACAGAACTGATTTCCATGAACATGTTGTATGAGAAGGCCAGTGACCCTGCAAGACTGAATTAAAACCAGATGCCATCTCACCTCCAAATGTGATTCTAATTGTGTAATCAAAGGAAATGCCTGCCATGGCCTAGGCAGGCTTCCTGCTGCCTCAGTCTGTCTGTCTCAGAGCCAAGGTCCCTGACCTCTTGGCCTGCTCATGGTTCTCTAATGCAGTGGAGTTCTTATTTGGAGCAGCATATGCCGACAGCTCTGAGCTGGGCAGAATACAATGTGTGTGTCAGAGGAGGATTTCTGCTTTCAGGGTCTCATTCTCTAAGGCTGGTACCCAGGCACCTTTTTTTTCTCTTTTAGGTGCCATGTTGCTGAAGCTAAGAAGGGGAGTGACAGTAACAAGTCTGGCAGCCCAGGTTCACACAGAGCATGGCTTCAAGCAGCAGAAATCCACCTGTCTGTTCGTTCCTGTTCATCATCAGGGCTTTGAAACAACAGGTGGGAAATGCAGGTAAGTGTTGGGTATCCCCAACTTCACAAGAGTAAGCTCTAGCATCCGACTGGATTAAATCAAGGATGAACCAGCCAATGGCCTGCCACATGCCCTGTGGAGTTTAGGGATGGACGCAAAGATATGGCACCCAGAGAAATCAGTGCTCTTTAATGCAGAATTCAGGAAATAGTTTTCTGGATTAGAGGTATAGGGAGAGAAGAGTACTCAAGAACTAGAAGGATTTAAACAGAAAAAAAGCCAAGGGCTTTATCTGTTGGAAGATTTACCCAATAAAGTCAGGAACAGAATGTATGTGTCTGTGGGGAGTGATGGGGGTATGAAAGTCTAGTTTTCACCTCAATTTTAGATTTTATTCAGGCCCCCAGTTTTATTTCTATGTTAATCAAATAAGATCTTGGGATCAGGCCTTACCATAGTGCCCCTGATTTCTCTGTTTCTCTCTGTTTTTGGCTGTCTGTCTCTGTCTCTCCTCTCTGTTTCTGTCTCTGTCTCCCTGTCTCTCTGTCTCTCTATCTGTCTGTCTGTCTGCTTCTCTCTGTCTCTGTCTCTGTCTCTCTCTCTCTCTCCCTCTCCCTCTCCCTTTCCCTGTCCCTCTCCCTCTCTTTCTTTCTCTGTATCCCCCTCTCTTTCTCTCCCTTCCTCTCTCTCCCTGTCTTTCTCTCTCTTCCTTTCTGTCTCTCTTCCTCTCTGTCTCTCTTTCTCTGTCTCTCTCCTTCTCTCTGTCTCTGTCTCTCTCTGTCTCTCTTTCTCTCTCTCTCTCTCTCTCTCTCTCTTTCTCTTTCCCTGTCCCTCTCTTCCTCTCTTCCTCTCTCCCTCCCTGTCTCTGTCTCTCTGTCTCTGTCTGTCTGTCTGTCTGTCTATCTGTCTGTCTCTCTCTCATCTTTTTCAGAGTCCTTAAAGTAAGCTTTTGGGACACAGGATCCCAATCAGAGATGCAGCAACTGTCACAAGGAATCTTCTCACCCTAAATTAGTTGGTGTCCAAGTTCAGGAATTTCACATTATTACTAACTGAAGATAGAATAGACCTCACTTTAGCCGGGGCACTTTGCTGTCTGTTGTTGACCACTAGGTGACCATGGAACTGATCCACCTCCTTTTCTGATTTCATTTTGCTTGGTTACAATTTCCCTTCACATTCAACTCATGTGGTTAATATCTTTGTTCCTCATATATTTCTCTTTACTTCATTTCAATTTTGCTCCTTTGAAGACTGTAGAATTGCTTCTTTATAGGCATATGATATTGCTAGAAGATAGATGGGCATTTAAAAAACTGAGTTTTTCCTTCAGGCAATGGCTCCAGCAGACTGGAAGTGCCGCGTGGTACTCTCCTGGCACCCTGGTGCTGCAGCCTGTTCAATATGGGGCCCAGCTCATTGTGCCACCAAATTCTAGTCTAAGAAATCTGTACTGGGAGCATCTAAGTGGTGCAGTAAATAGAGCACCTTAGAGTCAGGAGCTCCTGAGTTCAAATCCAGCCTCAGACACTTAACGCTTTGTAGCTGTGTGACCTTGGGCAAGTGACTTAACCCCAAGTGCCCTGCCTCCCCCCCCTCCAAAAAGACACACAAAAGAAAGAAAACTATACTGACGAACTAATACAATGTGTCACCCCTCCAGCCAGAAGCCAGAGAGGCACAAAGGGAATTCTTCGTTCACTCATGTGTTTCCAAGTGGGTTTTTAGACTCACCTTCTTTGAGTACCTGTGGGGACTGTGTTCTGGGCACTATGTGACTTACCCAGTGGATATCAGAGGCAGGATTTGAATCTGTATCTCCTGGGCTCTAAAGTTCAACAAAGTCAACTGGCTCTGGTATTCATGCCATTGTTTAAAAAAAAAAAGAGGGGTTGGCAGTCCCAGAATTAGAGACAAGCCACGTATTGATTAGCTCCAGTGGAAGGAGTTCCCACACCAGAAGTTCCCCTTACTGAGGAATTAGGTGTGGTTCCAAAACAAAACAAAGGGAAACAACAAGAAGCCTGATATTTGAATGGCTCTTTGGTGCTTTGCTTACAAGGTCTCATTTGAGACTTAGTACAGCTTGAGCAGGGGATATAAGCATGGAGACGTAGGACAAAAAGGAGGAGAGGGCACTCTCAGGCTTTACTAGGGAGAGGGAGGGCCAATGTGGCCACTTTATGATCTGAACTGAAGGCTCCCCGAATCATACCCTTAGAGCCGGAAGGAGCCTTAGGTGACTAGTCCAACCTTCTGATTGTGTGGAGGAAGAAACAGATTGGGAGACATTAAGTGATTGCCCAAGGTCTGTTGTGGTTGTTGACTCTGTGACCCCAGTTGTGTGACTCCAGTTTTTTTTGGCAAAGGTGCAGGAGGGGTTTGCCATTTCCTTCTCCAACTCATTTGACAGATGGAAAAACTGAGGCAAAAAGGGTGAAGTGACTAGGGTCACATAGTAAGTGTCTGTGGCTGGATTTGAACTCAGTTCTTACCGACCCCAGGCCTGGTGAACCTAGAAGTTCCTACTGCATCCCCTGACTCCAAATCCAGACCTCCTTTTGCTGCACCACACTAGAAAGGGGGAGAGGTTAAGGGTTGGGACAAAATACTGATGTTGTGAACTACCGACCTAGCCCCACAAATGGCAGTAAAAATCCCCTGTCAGGGAGGAAGAGCCCAGTACCTTGGTGAACATAGGGCCTCATGCACCAAGCTGAGCTTTCCTGAAACCAGCATAGCCACGGAGTGTGAGTAAAGTAGGCCCCTTCAGGCCTGGGGGTGAGGATGGTGCTGATGGAAAGAGAAAGAAGGAGAAGGAAAGGAGGGGAGGGGACCCGGTACAGTCGGAGCCGCATGTGCTGGAAGATGCATACACAGGCAGCCCCGCTCACTCCCACACAGAGGACGTGGGCTGGGTCTGGTCGCCTGTCAAGAGTCAGGACATCACAGATTTCTGCAGAATCTGCCGCCTCATTTTTCTCGAAAGCTGAATGTGGCGTGTGACAATTCCGCTCATTCTTCTCCAGAGCGAGGCAAGGCTCTTGGGATCACCCCTCCCAAGTGCATCAATATAAAGGCCCATTTGACTTGGTACATTACACTTGGTAGTGATTAAATTGGCAGCAGTGAGCAGGGCCTTCTTCAGGCCTGGATTCATTCCACAAAGTGGGCCTCGCAAATCCCCAAGATGGGAGCCAGCTGCTATGGTTCTCTCCTCCTGCTCCCCCTGCCTCACCATGGATTCGATGCCCCTCCCCTGGGCCCATCAAGGCCCGTTCTGTCAATGCCCTTTCTGGGGGCTCCTATCAGGAGAGATGCAACAGAACAAGGAGCTTGAGAACAGGAATCTCACATTCTCAGTGTGGTACCAGGTCCCTTCTGGCCATTGAGAGTAGGAAGACCAAGACCAAATCGTAGGTCCTGTCTTCAAGGAGCTTATTTTCTGCTGATGGAAAATGTCAGTTAGACATATAAATCAAGACAAAATAAACAGGAATAATTTTCAGAGCAAACTAATGACTGGGAGAGGGCACGGCAAATGAGCTGTCCCCTGAATAGAATGGGGAGCTAAGGGCACAAGACAGGGAGGAGACAACAAAGCGCCTTCCTCTCCAGATAGTAGCAGGAGAGTAAAGATGAGGAAGCAGAATCCTGGATGCAGGGCAGGAGGGGCAGGTCACTTTGAATGGGCAAAGAAGCATTTTGGAAAAGCAGTAAAATGAAAGAGAGAAGGAAGCTGACTGAACAGCCCGTGGGAAGCAGACTATAGGGGGCTTCTGCAGATTCTGTTTGATTTCATCCTTAGAGGCACTTGGGGGCCATAGATAATTTTGGGACCTACTGTATACAGAGAACTTGGCTATATAATAACAGATTCAAAGACACGCACCTTAAATGGCTCTTGCCTTCCAGGAGTTTACATTATGCCAAAAGGTTATGAGTCACTAGCTAACCTCTCCTAAAGTGACTTTAGAAGCATCTAGAAATGAGCCACCTCTCAAGTGTAAATACAGTTTATTCAAAACACAAACAAAAATTAAAGAAATATGTCTGTGGATGCCTGACGTCCTCTCATGCATGACTGGGTTTGACTAGTGGAAAGCCAAACCAAATGTCTCATTTACATTTTTTACCCCATCCAAAATGCCTAGGAACAAAGCAGCATGTAAACGTGCTTGTTGTAGCCTGAAGTCCATTCATTTTATGGAATCTCCAGGGAAAGATGATTCTGAATCTTTGGGAGCTGAATCCTCTTTGCCGTGCATAAAATAATAATGAGGGGACAGCAACCTCCAGTAGGATCTCAACACCCAGAAGGGACACATTTCCTCCAGAAATCTGCAGAGATGAGCTTCACAGCTCAAGTAGTAAGCTCAGATTTTATGAAAACAAAACAAAAAAACCAACAGTAATCTTTATAGAGACAAGTGGGAGATTAATAGGCCAGACAGGAAGCTGTGTTCACTTTCAAATGTGGTCCCTTCATTAGTTGTATCTGCTTAGCTGTTTTTCTTTGTTACTAGGGAAGGCTTATTTGAGGGGTGGGGAGCAGGATATGGAGAGATTTCCAGAAAAAAGTACAATATTTTAAAAAGGCATCAATGAAACTTATTAAGAACAATAAAACTTCAGATTTTTATACCCATCAATAAGGTTTGCAAACATTAGTTAAGTTCCTACTGCGTGCCAAGCACTGTACTCTCCTAGCATACAAGTTGCCTCTTAAATAAGGGAAGGCTGAAGCTGTTGGACCCATATAGTCAGCTAATATGTTCATCCTTGACTGCCCACTGGCCAGACTTTCACCTAGTGTGACCGATGGGTGATCCATGGTCTCCTGTCCTTATGGTTCAGGAACAATTCAGTCCCTGAGTCTCTCCTTGGGGCAGGACCAGAAAATGGGTTTCAGCCTTTATTTGCATGATCAAAGACACAAATTGTAAAAACTGCAGCTTCCATATGAAACTAATATCCCCCTTGAAGGAGCTGCTGGAAAGATTTGGTCCAATTATAATAGAAGCCGAATTCCCAAGCTTTCACAGTAGCGAGATTGTACTTCAGCAACAGGAGCCAAGTACAACGGCCTTGTCTTGGCAACGCCACTGCTTGAGTTGCCTGTCTCTTTTTCTTTGAGAGGTCCAGGACTGGTAAATGGTTCAACGATTGGATGTCTACACCGATTAAATCGATTCAACAGTCTCTGAGACTATGGAGACTCTACAAGGGATTCTGTATTTTACTGGCAGGCTAATCTATTTTGCTCTGAATAACTCATATTCCAGCCACCCAGTTAGGTATTCCAAGAAACTAACATTAATAAAAAAGAATGAGGAAAGACAAGCTCCCCATATCTGCCATTATTATTAGAAATCAATCAATTTTACAAGCCTCAATTAAGAACCTACTATGTATCAGACAATATACTAGAAATGTGGCAGAGCTTTACTCACAAGAGCCTATCTTCTCAATATGCACCTCTGACATCTACTAGCCATTTATTCCTGATGGTCAATTAACTGCCCTCAGTCTCATTTTCTGTAAAAAAAAAAAAAAGGCATCATCATAATGTCTACCTCACAGGATTATGGTAAAGATCAAATAGGGCCATGAAAAGCATTCTTCCAAACTTGTAGTTATCTGCAGTTGTTACCCTATGGCATCATCAATGCAACATCATTAGTTTGAAGGGTCAGTGCTTAAAATGGACAAAGGAACTATCAGATAGAGTTGGAGCTCTTCCACTGACTCTTCTTGGACATCCACAGGTGGGTGCCAATCTGTCAATGGAAAGTAGTGATATCTCAGAGATGGTAGGACAGCTAACAAACCCTAACAGCCCCTCTTGGGCATGGGTTTCAAGCTCTTATAAAATAGCAACCGCTTGAAAGACAATTTCATCTTTATCTCTGTATTACCAACACTTAACATAGCTTCTGGCTCAGGACAGCTACCTCATACTACATGTTGAATATTTTAGGGAATTCTGGAATTAGTGGAAAAGGGGAAAGTAGTTCAGTGATGGGAAAGAGGAGTTCGGTTGAGGCTTGGTGACCATCTGTGATTGGCTGGCATGGCTTCTGATGGACAGAAGAGGGATGTGATGGAGACACAGGGAAAGATGACCAGGAAACCACTGACTAGGCTCTGCAGCTCACATCTGGGACCTTTGGAAAGAATTGTGGTTCAGGAAACACAACTGTTTGGGAATTTGATCTTCACAGCAACTCTGAGAGGTGCTATTAGTTATGTCGACTTTCCAGTTGAGGAAACTGAGGCAGCAAAGCTTAAGTGACTCATTCAAAATCACAGCTAGCAAGTGTTTGAGGCTCAAACTCAGGTTTTCCTGACTTTAGGCCCAGGAGTCTATCCACTGTGCCCCCAGCAGCCAAATTAAAAAAATAAATTTTATATTATATACATATACAAATACATATATACACATACACATATGTATATATGTGTATGTGTATTTGTGTGCGCATATACATGTGTATATATATATATGATATACTCTTTGCCTTTAAGTGACTTAATTCTACTGGGAAGGGTAAAGATGACTAGTGCACAGAGCCATGAATATAGAATGTGAAGTAAAGAAGTAAGATTTTCAAACAAAGCATTCTAGGCATGTCTGGAGTGGCACAGTGGAAAGGACTTTGGAAGCAGAGGGCCTGGGCTCAGGTGCACTCACTACCTGTTTGACCTTGGACTAGCTAGTTCCCCTCTGAGCCTCAGCTGCTTCATCTCTGAAATGAGGGGATTGGCCTAGCTGACCTCTAAGGCCCCTCTCTTCTAGATTGCTGAGCCTCTGAATAATTTCAGCTGAGAGGGCAGTCCTCAAAAGAGGTGGTGCCTGAGCGGAGCTTTGTTGGGAGTACAGTGAACGGTAGAGCAAAGGCAAAGTCCTAGTCCAGGAATGAGAAAGGGCTAGAACAAGACAGTGTGTGGAAGGCAATGACATTACAAGAGAGGCTGGAGAGCTAGTTGGAGATCCAGTCATAGTGGGCTTTAATTACAGCCTGAGTTTTCATTTTGTCTCTGATATATGGGACCACTGATGGTTTATTGGCATATCAGGTGGTTTAGTGAGAAGGACAGAGCTCAATGAATGACTTTACTGACCAAAGAAGGTCAATATCTAAGAGATGAAATAAAAGACTCTGTGCTCTTTCATTCCTGATTCATAGAAGATGAAATTAGAAGAATCTTTAGTTCATTTCCTTTAGAAAAGCTTCCAGTGTGGACCCAGTGATTGCCCAACCTCATTTACATAACTGTTCTGTGCTTCAGTTTACCATTCTGTAAAATGGGGAGAATAATTTCTATAGAACTTGTTTCAGAAAGTAGTTGAGGATTTAGTGATGTAATTTAAGAAAAGTATTTGGAAAATCTTAAAATAATGATGTCAATTCTGTTTGGTGCTTGGTCACTGTTCTCCTCCTCCTCCTCTTCCTCCTCATCTTTCTCTACTTTCTCTTCATCTCATCAACACCCTCAGCATCACCTCATCTACCAAAGCTGGCCTCACCTCTGCAGTTTTTGATCAGTATGGCTTTGCCTTCCATCAGTGCAAATCATAATTCCTCCAAATATTTTACTTCCAAGAAATTCTTGTCTTCCCATGAGTCTTTCAGAAGGAAAAGGACCCAATGCCCTGAAAGCCATGATCTAATTCTTTTCACACTTTGTATCAGGACAGCTAGACTGTTCATGTTCTCTCGTTCCATGTCCTACCTCCCTCCCTTCTCAATCATCCACAGCCAAACTAATCTAGCAAACATTTGTGAAGCTTGTGCTCTGGGTGATCTATGGTTAATCTCTACTTTCCTGAACTTTCTTAGAAAAAGAATCATAATATAGGAATGCTTTACATAGAGTTTGTAACCACTTCGATTAGTGGCGTGCGGCACCATTCTAAGGTGCAGTTTATCATACTTCTTGAATGAAGTTATATGTATATATACATATATGTGTGCATGTGTATATGTATATATGTGTATGTATGTGTGTGTGAATAATACTACCAGCACACATATGTGCTTTGTGTTTTTTTCTTCTCTACATTGTGTATACCTTGCTAATTCAGAAGACTACCTTAGTAATAGCATTTTTCATATTCACTCCTCAATTATGCCACTCAACACATAGAGGCTTAAAAGACCAGGAAATTAGAGGAGTCTGTCAGTCTGGCTACTGTTTTATGCTTATTCTCTGAAGCAATTAGAAAGTAGAAATTTTGAGAAAGAACCCAATAATTTCTCGGCAAACCAAGGCCATGTCTTGGAAGAGTACAACAAATAGTCTGAGAGATGGAACCAAATCCATTTCCACAGAGCTACGGCTTCCACTTAAAACAGTCCGAGAACATTGCTGATGGTTTTGGCGAAACTGACTTCAACTTCCGTGAAATAGTTTTATGAAGTTTTGACCAAGTATTTCTTCTTCTCGGCATTTGACTCAGAATATTTGAATTTGTCCCAGAGGTTAAACTTAAATAATATTTTTATTTCTATACCACAGAATGTGACAATTAATTTAAATCACATCTCATATTTTAGTTTTGTTGCTCCTTAGGGGTTGGCTGTTGGCCTTCTCTCTTACTTAGAAAGAGATTCCACTTTATTTATTTATTTTTTTTATATAACACCGATTTAATGTGAATGTAGCAAGGTTCAAGATATTCTGATGCAGCTTTCTAGTTTACAAGTTCCTATGATAGTCATTTATTTAAATTAAATAAATGTGCAGCACACAGTTACAAATGGTTAGCTAACATCATATTTTGCACAACCATACTTATTAAAAAATATTTAAACACTAATGGATTGATAGATTCTTTCGATGTGATTATTTCTTATTCCATTCTTCTCTC
>CM053597.1:8590920-8610809 GCA_028646575.1 Pseudocheirus occidentalis | reverse complement strand
TACAGTGGGATCACTGTTTTGGGGTTGGGGTAGGGGAAAGACAGGGAGAAAATTTGTAATTCAAAAATCTCACGAAAATGAATGATGTAAACAAGAAACAAATAAAATTTATTACATAAAAATATGTCTTGTATTATATTTTAACAGGAATAATAGGGGGTGATTGAAGATAAAGAAATATTTACCTTTTCAAGGTTGGTAATGAGATGGATTCCTCAAGCTATTACCTGGTGAATTTGAAATGAATACCAGACAAATTTCTAGAATATTAGATGCTTCTTTCTGTTAATTCTTTGAAAAGATAAATTCAAAGATGCAGAACAATGGATTAGGAACAAGCTATAGAAGGCTACTGGAGGATTCTATTTCTCTAGGATGTTCAAAATTTAGTAATTTGACTAAAGGCAGAAATGGTGTTGCTAACAAATTTTGTAATGATACCAAGTGAGAAAGGATGGATAATATGTTGAAATGTAGAATCATCTCTCTGAGCCTTAGGCATTTTGTCTGTAAAATGGAAATAAAATCCAACTTTCTACCTCTTGGGGTTGTGATGTTATAATTTTCTTTTCCAAGTCAGAATGACAAAATAATTCCTTGAAGGTCAATGGGTCAATGTACTTATCACCACTCAACAGGGAGTAAAAAAAAACACTAGAGTATGAGTACAAGGAGGAAATTACTTCATCTCAAGGAATATTTAAACTAAAAATGATGATGATGATGATGATGATGATGATGATGAGAGAGAGAGAAAGACTTGTCTGCCTCCTTACATGGAGAGACCTTCCTTACTGGGCTGCACCAGCTCACTCACACTCTTGGATCTAAGGTCATTTCCATAGACTTTGGTGGGGAATTACCACCTATACCTATAAACTGAGAAGTGCAAACAACACAGAATAGAGACCATAAGTCCATTCTCAGAATGAAGGTAAAAGAGAGAGGGGGAGAAAATAATTCTGTCTTCCAGTTCTCTTCATGCCATTTGTGAAGTAGCTGAACCTTAATCTTCACCCTCTGGAAGGTGTAGAAAAGAAAGAGTTACTATTCTAGTCTGGACAGCCTAGCTGCAGTCAATCAAATACAATGTCTCCATGTTATGAGATCTGGGTATGTACAGGAAATTCCTCTTAGAAGTACTAAAAGAGGAGGATTCAAAGAGAAGAAGGTAGTTGATAAGGCATGGGAAAGAAGAAAAGATAAATAAATCAAATGAGCTAAATAGAATAAGAATATAGGGAGAAAAGGGAAAAGGGTTGTCAAGTTATTTTGGTATTCCAGTGGTAGGGAAGGTAATTATTATTGTCCCAAGACAGTTTTAGAGACAGAGATTCCAGGTTTCACAACCTTTAATTGTCAAGAAAATACATTTTTGCCAAATTTTGAATCAAGGTGTGATTTTTTTAAATGCCCAAGTAAGTAAAATCTATAGTAAAAGTGAGGGCCCTTGGCTTTCCTCTCCCTCCCAGAAAAAAAAGGGTGAAGGAAATGAAGGGATATCACTTCATCTTTGAATTAATCAAAAACATTAAAAAAATGTTTTCAGTATGAAAAGAACTAAGAAAGTTCCATAAAATGAGAAGGTATGACTAGGTGGTGATCTGGACACTTGGTGTGAATATTCCTGGAGACAAAATCACAAATCTGTTGAAGTTTACCACTGATAATACACATTGGTAAGTAGCAATTGGCTTCTGGGATTAAAACTAGGTTCCAGTTGGCAACCCTACAGTCTGGCTACATCCAGGCCCTGAGTGTTCTCCTATTCTTTTCTTGATTCTTAATAATCATCCTCATATGTGTCAGGTACTGTGTGGAGATGGGAAGAACCACAAGGTCTAAAATCAGAGACTTACCTAGGAGAAAAAAGGGTGAATCATTTTATTTTGGGTATCAGAATTCAGTGGTTCCCTTCTTCCTGACCACACAAGACTGTTTAAGTCTTGTAGTTCAGCTGTTCTTTAGCTCATTTGACCACTGCCTATTCAGAACTAACCTCTTTGGGAACATTATTTATGGCTCTTTCCATTTCTGCTCTCACAGCACTCAGGTAGTGATGACTTCTGCACTGAAATTTGGTTTCATCACTTGCATTCCCCACCATGGATGGTCTTTGCTTCATGGGGTGGGAATTCAGTTTACCTGTGGCCACGTTTGGAATTTCAGTTTTATGTCAGTAATTTCATTGACTTTGGCGCCTGTGAACACATCTGCAGTGCAGACAGTCTCAGGGATTTTAGTACCAATCGCTAATATTCTTTCCATCCAGCCTGAACCCTCTGCTTTCCTCATTTTTATTTTGACTTTGAGGGTTGCAAGAGTGGCTTCAGCCAAATTAGAAAAAAAAGTCTTTTCTTTAAAGCTATACAAGACTCTCCTTGATGGGAATCTTGGAGAATTGCCATGGTGACTGAATACTGGAAGGAGTGGAATTTGTGTGTTAGCTTGGGTGTGTGTGAATATACGTGTATGTGCAGAACTGCACCCCACCCGCCACCAATAAGAAGGGTCTCATGATAGAAGCCTCATCATCAACTATATTTTTAAAAGGAGTGGTTGGGCCTTATTTGTCCTTCCATTGATGCTTAGTAATATATTCTCAACAAAGCAAATCCTAAGGAATTTGATTTGAAAGGAATGCTAAAAGGACTAATAGAATGTAAACTCATTGAAGAACGATTATTTTCTCTTGATCTTCATTTTACTAATAGCTCTGCAACCTACAGTCTTTGGGAGTTACCCAGGGCACCAAGAGGTTAAGTGACTTTTGCAAGGTCTAGCCAGGATCTATTAGATGAAACATTTAAATTCAGTTCTTTCTGACTCTGAAGTCAGTCCTCCATCAGTATCCCATTGAATCTAACTAGTACATAAAGGGTACTTCTTATGCACTTTTTGATTGATTGAAGAAACAATAAATTTAGTTAAAATGTCCCATTAAGACTTATCAATTCATTAAAAAAATCTAATCTTTTTTTTTCTCATCTAATCCATGTCATGGTCTTCATTCATTCAATGAAAACAGTTATAGCTTATAGGGTCAGAGATTTAGAAGTGGAGCATTCATGAAGGTTCTGCAACCCAGCTCCCTCATTTTATGGATTCAGAAACTTAGGTGTAGACACCTTAAAAACACTTGGCTAGGGTAACAAAAGTAGCAAGTTTCTAACACCTGCCCCAATAGATGGAATTTCTTCATAAAAAGCTTCCAACTGATGAAATCACAGATCTGAATATAAAAATAATAATTAAATGTAAGTATTAATTTGCTACTAGACACAGTGTGATATAATAAAAATATAACTAAAGTTGGAGTTGGGAAGAACTGAGTTTAAATCTTGCCTCAATCTCTTATTAGCTGTGTGACTCTGGATATTTTACTTAATCTCTCCATCTCAGTTTTTTCATCTGCACCATGAAGATTATGAATAATAACCCCTTCACAAGAGTGGTGTTAGGATCAGATGAGACTCTATATACATAAAGTGAATTGCTAACCTTTAAGGACTGGATAATCATTAACTCTTATCATTAAGTCCATCAATCTCCTAGTCTCAGTTTTCTCATTTGTTGAAGAGTCACGAAAAATTTAACTCTCTCAGAGGATTATTGTGAGGCTCCAATGAGTTAAAAGATATAAAGAATTTTGCCAACTATAAAGCAGGACCCAAGTTTCAGTAATCATTATCATATGCAAGATTCTGTGTTAAAGTTTATCCAGAATAGTAACAAGAAGGAAATGTAGTCTCTGTCCTTGGGAAGCTTCCACTCTAATTTAGGAATGGTTAGGTATGGACGCACACACACACACACACACACACAAATTACAATCTGTGGTTTTGTGTATTTGATCATCAATATCATGCCATATGATGTCCAGTCAATGACTATCTTGGCTACATTGTTTCACTCAGCATAATTCTGACCTCCCCCGCCCCCCCAAAAAACAAAGAAAACTCTACAAAAGAGGAAGTAGAGTAAACTGAATGGCACTTTGGAGTCTTGACCCTGAACAATCATTTAATTTCTGTCACCTCCAGTCAAATTTCTAAACTAATGATAGAAGAGTTATGTTGTTGGAAGGGAGCTGACTAACCCAATGAAATCACAGGTGTGAACCAAAAAATAAAGAAATGGCTCACTGATAAAGATTTTATTAAATGTCTAAATTCCCCAAATCCAATGGATTTTTCTAACATTATCTCTTTGCTCATCTTACTGCACCCATGAAGAAAACTTTCAGATCCAAAGCCCATGATATCATAATAGTTCATATTGGGCACTTTAGATTTCTAGAATGTCTTGGGATTTATTTAAAGTCTCTTTAAGGCTCCTTTTTTTGCTTTTTTTTTTGGAGGGCAGTTGGGGTTAAGTGACTTGTCCAAGGTCACAGGCTAGTTTTTGGTTTAAGTGTCTGAGGCCAGATTTGAACTCAGGTCCTTCTGACTCCAAGGATGGTGCTCTATTGACTGCGCCACCTAGCCGCCCCTCTTTAAGGATCTTTACCAATTGTGTAACAGATCTCTTTTTTTCCTAATTGCACTCATTTCCTGCAACACCTTGGCTAGGACTCTGCACTCTGGCTAGGAAACTTTCCTTCCAGTCCTCTCCTTGGCAGGGATCCCAGGCTAGTCCCTTCTCCTTGTCCCTCTCACATAATGGTCATCCTCTCTTTTACAAAGTCTCCTTTGAATCATCTCTTCCATGAAGCCATCTTAGGCTGTGTCAGTTGAGTTCTAACCATTCCAGTATCCATGAACCTTCCCACTTCTCCTCGGTACATTAGAAAGATAACTGTGCAATGATGATCCTGGATTACTAGTTATAGAACTTAACAAAAGGAATTGACCTAGGGCAAATGATTCAACATGTAAGTTTAAAGCACTTAGAATTCATTCAGTTATAAAATAAAACAGTCAGACTGGATCCCCTTAAAGAACCCTTTCACTTCCAACTTTTTGTGATTCTGAAGTGATTCAGCTTTTGTCTTCCTCAATCCAACTGATAAATGATGCTGACTGGAAGTGAGCCTTCAGTAAACATAGTCAACCAATGAATTGTCTAGAGGAAAGTTCAGTTTCAAAGGATGAAGAAATTCAACACACAGCTGACATCTAAGGAGAGGCTTAGAGCCAAGCACTAGGGGGTAGTGGAACAAACATTATGGACTCAAGTCAGAACACCAGGTTCTAATCACCTAGCTGATCCTTACAAGCAGGGATTTGCTGGCAAATGTTTAACAATGAGCTCTTGAAAGAAATTACACAGGATACACTCAAATCTAATCTGCACTAACATTTTCCATCAATTTCTTAATTCTAGATAATAAACAAAACAATGAATCAAGTACTAACTAGTAGCATTTGCCAATTTCTAAAGGGTAAAGGTTCACCATGAATATTTATCAATCAGTTCCTGAGAGGTGGTCAAAGCTGATTCCAATATTCTATTATCTCCTTGTTATGTGACCAAAAGAAAGTCCCAGAAACTTAAGTGCACATCACTCTCTGTATCTCCAGAATAATAGACCTACTGCCTAACTCACAGAGTTCTTTTGGCTGCAATCATGTCTGGAGCAAAGAGTGCTGCAAACTTTAGTTGCCTTGTTAATAATGGCCATTTTCCTAGCATGCCGGTATTTTATGATGCTTAATACATTTTAAACTTAATGAATTGATTAAAATATGACTTCAAAAGTCCAGAATACATTCACCAATAAACCTTTAGTAAATATTTATTTTGGGCCAGGTATCACAATTCATCTCAAGAAAATTTGTCATTTTAAGACACTTAAGATATTTAGAGCTCACACACATATATGTATATATGTTTATATATATATTGTTTACATATATATATGTATATAATCATATCCTCCTAAAACCCTGTGAGGAGGGTGCCATTACTATCCACAACGAACAGTTACTAGTATTTATATAACACTTTCCAGCTCTTATCTCATTTGATCAGCACATGAATATTTGGGAATGTACATTGAACTGGAGTCCAAGGACACCAGTTCAAATCCTTCAGTCACTTAGATGGTCTAGAATTCAGGGGTGGGGAACCTGTGTTCCACCACTCCTGGTCTAGATTGCCTCTGAGGTCCCTTTTATCCAACAAATCTATGATTCTGTTTTTTTAATTTTGTCTTCCAAATGGGGACTTCCCCCACTGAAGCAAATTCTCCCCATCTACAGCTTAGTAGATGAATCTTAGCAAAGTTAATGTTCCGGGAAGTTAAGACACTCAGTCAGTGCAATGCTGGCTTTACACGAGCAGCATGAATCAGAAGCCAGCATTGCACTCAGTTCTTTCTAACTCCAACACCAGTACTTTGTCCAACAGACAAAACTGCCTCACATGGATCTGAGTAGTCAGTTACCAATGGCAGGAGCCTGAGACCAGAGGTATCTTGTGGGCAGCATCCGTTGAGCAGAGCAGTTCTTAAAAACACACCGTGGCACCCTGAACTCTAACTGCTATAGCATCTCTGATAATAAAGGACCAAAAGGGGTGTTACATGGGTAGGTTACTCATATATACTCCACAAAGAGAACTTACACTCACTTTCACACTAACAAGCTCTATTAAGGCAAGAAGATGCTGTGAACAACATCACCTGGTCCAACTTTCCTGGCAACAGAAATTGAAATGATTACAGCAGGCTGCTTTTAGTCTTCATTCTCTAAGTTTAAATTTCTTTCCGTACATTTTTCAAGTAACTCCAAAGTGCAAAGAATGTGATAAAGAGGCAATAATGGCCACAAGGAGAAACATAAATGGGTTTGGGCAGCTTCCCTTCAGTATCAAATTCCCGTTGACTCTGTTTTGTATCACTTTCCTTTGTTAAACTATTTCCCTTTCTATTAATTTTGATTTGGCCTTTAACAAAAATGCAGGTGACTGGGCAGACTCTTCATATGGCCACCTTTGTTTTAACTAATTTAGATTTCCAGCTAACATAATAATAGGAAGGGGTATCAAGAGATTCATAAAATTGAAGTCCGCTCCTTTCAAGACATTTCAGACAAACACTGTCCTGGAACAAAGGCAGAGGGTGATGTACATTATTGCAAAAGGTGTTGCAGCCCTGGAAATCAATCTGGCAAATCTTTTTTTTCCTTTTTTATTCTTTTCTTTTCACCCTAGGTGTTTGTCAGATGTCATCATGGGACAACATAATTGGATGATTTAAAAATTCACCTTCAAAACTGATAGGCCCTGAGTACAATGAGCAAGCTGCCCTGGCCCTTGGAGAGTTGTTCCATTCAACATTCTAAAGATGTGATATCATTTTTAGCAAACCATAAAGGAATGGGACTTTGAAGTCGGGCTTCAAAAATACTGAGTCATTTCCTGATTAAAATATAAATCGACTACCAAAGCTGTCATTACCTAAGGCAGCCATGGGTGCAACCACATTTCTAGAGCCACTCTTTACCATAATAAACGTGCAATACACAAAGAGACTACCATGGCGACAGAACGTTTATTTTCCGAAACAACTCATTGAAGTCTTTTTTATGCCAAAGAAAGAGTCAATAAAGATATTTTTTACCTTTATTCAGAGTCAGAGAGAGACATGGAATCCAATATTCTGACAAAACTTGGTGACTTCCTACCTATGTGTATGTGTACAAGTTACTTTAACTGTCTGGCCTATAGTCTCATCTATAAAATGAAGACCGCATAAGATTCTATGATCCTTGGATCATAGAGCTATTTAAGAGCATTTAAGGGCAAGTCCACCTGAAATGAAGTGATTCATAAGAAAAATGTTACTTTAATTCCACTTCATTAACCTGAATGGAGTGATCAACTCAAATTTAGAATGCATTGATTAAGAACCTATTATGCGCTAGACACTAACCTATGCTCTAAGCATCTAAGGATCATATAAAAATGAAAATTTGCTGCCGTCAAAGAGATTATGTTCTGTGGGAGAGAGGAAGAACAGTTTGTGACATTTGCCCAAGGCATCTAAATAAAAAGCACAGTGTGTGGTAAGTGGTAAGCACTTAATTAATGTTTTAAGTATCTATAAGAAACAAGGGGGGAAAAACATTTGAAGAGAATGAGAACTTACCTGTGGAGTATGGGTTGATGACTATATTTTATTTTTATTAATAGCTTATGTATTTTTAACATTCTTTTCTTTTAAATTTTAATTCCTAATTTTTCTCTGTTACTCTAATCCCCTCCCTCACCCACTGAGAAAGAAAATAATATATCTATTATAGATGTGAAATCATGTAAAACATTACCATATTATACTTATTTTTCAAAAGCAAGAAAAATTATACTTCTATTTGTGGTTAGAGATCATAAGTTTTCAATCTATGGATGGATAATATTTTTTTTATCATGAGTCCTTTGAAATTCTCTTGGACCATTGTATTGATCAGAGTAGCCAAGTCTTTCTTAGTTGATAACCATGACTGTATTACTGTTACAATACACACTGATCTTCTTGTTCTTCTCACTTCACTTTGCATTAGATCATATAGGTCCTGCTATGTTTTTCTGAAACCACTCCATTGTCATTTCTTATATTACAGTATCATTCTGCCATCACTATATACCAAAACATGTTCAGTCTTTCTCTCTTTTTTTTAGCATTCTTTTTTATGATTTTATTATTTATTTTTAAATTGATTTATTTACTTTTAGTTTACAAGATTCAGTCCCACAATCCCTTGAGTTTCACATTTCCTGCCCTCCATTCCCCCACCGCGCATTGCTGCATGCAGTCAAGTAAAGAATCTGCAAATACTTTCACATTGGTTGTATAGAAGGGTTGTAACCAATGGAGTGGACAATGGGAAAAAAGAAACAAAACCAAACATAGAAAAGAAAGAGAGCATATAGATTGCTTCAGTCTGCATTTAAACTCTGTTCTTTCTAGATCTTTCTCTGAATGTAGGTATCTCCTTCCATTCTGAGATGTGTAGAGTTGTCTTTTAACTGTGTGTTGCTGAGAAGAGTCCAGTTTATCAAGGTTGGTCATCCCACATATGATGTGTCTATGACTGTGTACAAATTTTTTCCTAGTTCTGCTCTTCTCACTTAGTATCAATTTGTATAAGCCTCTACATGTAAGTATGAAGTCCATCTCCTCCCAATAGTATTTCATTATATTCATATAAAACAACTTTTTTAGCCATTCCCCAATTGATGGGCATCCCCTTAATTTCCAGTTTTTTTGCCACCACAAACAGATCTGCAATAAATATTTTTGTACATATGGGTCTTCCTCCCACTTCTATGATTTCTTTGGGATACAACCCCAGAAGTCATATTACTGGATCAAAAGGTATGCATTTATTTATAGCTCTTTGGGCATAGTTCCAGTTTGCTCTCCAGAATGATTGTATAAGTTCACAGCTCCACCAAAAATGGATTAGTGTTCCAGTTTTTCCACATCCTCTCCAGCATTTGTCATTTTCCTGTTTTGTCATCTTAGCCAATCTGGCTGGTGAGATGTGCTCCCTCAAAGTTATTTTGATTTGCATTTCTTAAATCAAGAGTGATTTACAACATTTTTGCATATATTTATAGACATGTTTAATTTCTACCTCTGAGAATTGCCTGTTCGTACTCTTTGACCATTTATCAATTGAGGAGTCACTTGTATTCTTATACATTTTACTTAATTCTCTGTATATTTTAGAAATGAGGCCTTTATCAGAGACACTGGTTGTGAAAATTCTTTCCCAATTTCCCACTTCCCTCTTAATCTTGGTTACATTGGTTGTGTTTGTACATAAACTTTTCAATTTAATATAATAAAGATTATCCATTTTACATTTTGTAATTTTCTAACTCGTCTTTGGTCATAAAGTCCTCCCTACTCCATAAATCTGACAGGTAAACTATTCCTTGCTTCGCCACATTATTTACAATATCAGCCTTTATACGTAAGTCATGCACCCATTTCGACTTGATTTTGGTGTACAACATTAGATGATGGTCCATGCCCAGTTTCTGCCATACTATATTCCAGTTTTCCCAGCAGTTTTTGCCAAATAGTGAGTTCTTATCCCAAAAACTGGGGTGTTTGGGCTTATCAAACAGTATATTACTATAATTGTTGATTACTGAGTCATTTGGACCCCATCTATTCCATTGATCCACTACTCTATTCCTCAATCAATACCAAGTAATTTTGAAGAGTGCTGCTTTATAATAGAGTTTAAAATCTGGTATGGCTAGGCCACCTTCCCTAGCATTTCTTTTCATTAATTGCCTTGATATTCTGGACCTTTTCTTCTTCCAAATGAATTTTGTCACTATTTTTTCTAGCCCAGTTAAGTAATTTTTGGGAAGATTGATTGGTAAGGCACTAAATATGTAATTTAATTTTGATAAAATTGTAATTTTTATTACATTAGCTCAACTGATCCATGAGCAATTGATGTTTTTCCAATTAGTTAGATTTGATTTTGTTTATGTCAGAAGTGTTTTGTAGTTGTGTTCATGTAGGTGCTGGGTTTGTTTTTGCAGGTAGATTCCCAAAGATTTTATAATGTCTACTGTAACTTTAAATGGGGTTTCTCTTACAATCTCTTGCTGTTAGACTTTGTTGGAAATACATAGGAATGCTGAGGGTTTATGTGGGTTTATATTATATCCTGCAACTTTGCTAGATTTATTTATTGTCTCCAGAATTTTTTTACTTGATTCTATAAGATTCTCCAGGTATATCATCATATTGTCTGCAAAGGGTGATAGCTTAGTGTCTTCTTTGCCTAATTTGATTCCATTGAGTTCTTTTTCTTCTCTAATTGCTACTGCTAACATTTCTAGTACTGGATTAAGAGGGATGATAGTGGACATCCTTGTTTCTCCCCTGATCTTGTTGGAAATGCTTCTAGTTTATCCCCATTACATATAATACTTACTGATGGCTTTAAATAGATATTATCTATTATTCTAAGGAAAACTCCACTTATTCCTACACTTTCTAGTGTTTTTAACAGGAATGGATGTTGTATTTTTGTCAAAAGCTTTTTTCTGCATCTATTGAGATAATCATATGGTTTCTGCTAGTTTTGTTGTTCATGTGATCGATTTTACTGATAGTTTTCCTGATATTGAACCACCCTTGCATTCCTGTAGTAAATCCTACCTGCTCAAAGTGTATTATTCTTGAGATGATTGGCTGTAGTCTTTTTACTAATCTCTTATTTAGAATTTTTGCATCTATATTCATAAGAGAAATTGGTCTGTAATTTTCTTTCTCACTTTTATCTCTTCCTGCTTTAGGTATCTGTACCATATTTGTTTCATAAAAAAGAATTTGGTAGGACTCCTTCTTCTCCAGTTTTCCCAAGTAGTTTGTAAAGTATTGGCGTCTATTGTTCTTTAAATGTATGGTAGAATTCATTGGTAAAGCCATCTGGCTCTGGAACTTTTCTCCTCGGCAGTTTGTTGATGGCTTGTTCAATTTCTTTTTCTGAAATGAGGTCATTTAAATAGTTTACTTCCTCTTTACTTAGTCTAGGCAACTTGTATTTTTGTAAATATTCATCCATTTCACTAAGATTGTCAAATTTATGTGCATACAATTGTGCAAAAATAATTCCCAACTATTTGTTTTAATTTCCTCTTCATTGGAGGTACATTCACCCTTTTCATTTTTGATATCCATAATTTGTTTTTCTTCTTTCTTTTTTATCATATTGGCTAAAGGTCTATCAAATTTGTTGACTTTTTTATAATACCAACTCTTAGTTTTATATATTAAATTCAACAGTTTTCTTGAATTCAGTTTTATTAATCTTTCCTTTGGTTCTCATTATTTCTAATTTACTATTTAATTGGGGATTTTCAATTTGTTCTTTTTCTAGTTTCTTCAGTTGCATGCCCAATTAATTGATCTCCATTTTCTTTATTCATGTATACATTCAGGGATATAAAACTTCCCGTAGGAATGCCTTTGCTGCATTCAACAAGTGTTGGTATGTTGTCTCATTATTGTCATTCTCCTGAATTACAGAAACAGTAATTTCTTGTTTAACCCACTCATTCCTTAGGATTAAGTTATTTAGCTTCCATCTAGTTTTTTGTATATCCTTCCATGGCCCTTTATTACATGTAATTTTTATTGCATCATAATCTTAGAAGGATGCATTTAATATTTTGGTCTTTCTTCATTTAATTGTTAGGTATTTATGCCTTAGTACATGGTCAATTTTTGTGTATGTCCCATGTACTGATGAGAAGAAGGTATATTCCTTTTTATCCCCATTCTATTTTCTGCAGAGGTATACCATATCTATCATATCTAAGATTCTATTTACCTCCTTTCTTATTTATTTTGAGGTTAGATTTACTGATCTCAGAGAGGGGGAGGTTGAAGTCCCCCACTTGTATAGTTTTGCTATCTATTTCTTCCTCTAGCATCCTTAATTTCTCCTTTAGGAATGTAGACCCTGTCCCACTTGGTGCATAAATGTTTAGTAATTATATTGCCTCATTTTTGATAGTGTCTTTTAGCAGGATATAGTTTCCTCCCTTATCTCTTTTAATTAGATCTATTTTTGCTTTGCTTTATCTGAAATAAGGTTCCTACTCATGCTTTTTTTTACTTTAGCTGAGACAGGATACATTTTCTCCAGCCTTTTAACTTTACCCTTTGTGTATCCTTCTGTTTCATATGTGCTTCTTTTAAACAGCATATTGTAGGATTATGGCTTTTAATCCATTCTGCTACCAGTCTTTGTTTTATGGGAGAGTTCATCTCATTCACATTATGATTACTATCTGTGTCCTTCCCTCCGTCCTATTCTCTCCCTTGTTTATGCTTTTGTTTTTTCCCTTCTCCCTTCCCCTTCTTAAGAGTTTTCCTTTTGACCGCCACCTCCCTCAGAATTTCCTTCTTATACACCCCCCCTCCCTTTTCCTACCCTTCTCCCTTATTAATTCTTCCCTCCCTTCTAAACCTCTCCCCTTTCTTGGCCTTTCCCTGCTTCTACTGCCTGTAGGATATGATCTATTTTTTACTCAGTGTGGTATGTTATTTCTTCCTCGAACCAATATTGATGAGAATAAATCTCATGCAGTGCTCCTCTCCCTCCCCTCTTTCCCTCTATTGTGATAAGTTTTGTCTCTTCTTGATAGAGTCCTGTCTTTAACTGGTTGTGTTATTCCCTCCTTGTACCAGAACCAGTGAGGCAAAAGCTCATATAATGGTCACCTCCCTCCCTTCTTTCCCTCTACTATAGTGATTTTATGCCTCTTTGTGTAGCATAATTTACCCTTTTATGTGTCATTCTTTCACCTTCTTCCATTATAGTCCCTTAATAAGGATTTTTATCATCATTTTGTAGTTTATACCCACACCCTCTATTTGTCTATATCCCTTTTAGATGTTGCCATAGATACAGAGTTCATGGTATTAACAGGTATCAGCTTCCCATATTGGGATGTAAGAAGTTTGCTCTTGTTAAATAACAAGTTATGTGTGTGTGTGTGTGTGTGTGTGTGTGACAGAGAGAGAGAGAAAGTGAGAGAGAGAGAGAGAGAGAGAGAGAGAGAGAGAGAGAGAGAGAGTTTTCCTTATTTACCTGTCTATGTCTCTCCTAGGTCTTGTAACTGGAAGTTGAATTTTCCATTGAACCCTGGCTTTTTCATCAGGAAGGTCTGGAATACTGTTATGGCACAGAATGTCCATCTCCTTTCCTGGTACATTACGCTCATTCTTGCTGGATAGGTGATCCTGGGTTGTAACCCAGACTCTTTCACCTTGTGAAAAATCATATTCCATTATCTCTGATCTTTCAGCATTGAGGCTACCAGATCTTGTGTGATCATCACTGTGGTTCCACTGTAGCTGAATTGTTTCTGTCTGACCACTTGTAGTATTTTTCTCCTTTACCTGATAGTTCTGGAGCTTGGCCACAATGTTTCACAGACTTTTCAATTTGGGATCTCTTTCAGGAGGTGTGCAGTGGATTCTTACAATTTCTATTTTTACCCTCTGGTTCTAAGATCTCAGGGAAATTTTCCTTGATGAGCTCTTGGAAGATATTGTCCAGACTCATTTTTCATCATGACTTTCTGGTAGACCAATGATTCTCAGACTGTCTCTCCTGGATCTGTTTTCCAGGTCAGTTATTTTTCCATTGAGATATTTTATCTCTTTTTCTAAATTTTCAGTCTTCACATTTCATTTGATTGATTTTTGGTTCCTTATAGGCTGCCTTCAATTGGATTGATTCTAGTTTTTAGTGAATTATTCTCCTCAGTTAGTTTTTGAAGCTCCTTTTCTGTATGCTCAGATTTCATTTTTAGTTCACACATTTTACTTTTTAAGGAGCTGTTCTCTTTATTGTAATTTTTTTCTAATTTTGCCATTTTGTTTTTATAAGAGGTTTTGATTTTATCTTCTACCTCTCTAATCCAGATTTCAAAGATCTTTTTGAGCTCATCTTAGAATGCTTTCTGTGCCTGAGACCAGGTCGTTGTCCCTTTTAAGGCTTTAGCTGCAGGTATGGAGTGAATGCTCTCTCCTTCAGAGTTTAATTCCTCCCTGTCACCATAACAGGATTCCAGAGTTTTTGTCTTTGTAACCTGCTTTCTTCTCATTTTGAGTCAGAACCTTAGCCGTGCCCTGACTCCAGGGTTCCTAAGGCTTTATTGCTTAAAATTTTCATCTGGGTCAATAATTACTGTGTTTTGGGGTTGGGGGGGGGAATTAAAGCAGCCAGAGTTCAGACTGTCATCTTGGTCCCTGGAAATTCAGATAGAGAATTTTTAAATTTTCATTCTGTGAATGGGTAGTCCCAGGAGTAGCTGCTGCCCCGGCTGTGGGCCCTCACTTTGTCTCTTACCCAGCTCCCTCCAATCCCCACCATTTGTTTATAGGCCTGGGAATGTCCCTTGTGATTGGTGGATCAGCAGGCGTGGTCTGGTGGCCTCTCAGCGCTCTGAGTCTCTGGGGCCTGTCTGGTGGGTCATGCCAGTGCGCTGGGTGTCTGGGGCCTGTCTCAGTCATTTCTCAATTTTGGAGCATTATCTCAATTTATAATTCTTCTCCAGGACAAAGGAAGATGCTCTAAATATTTTTGTACATATAAGTCCTTTTCCTTTTTCTTTTGTCTCTTTGGGATATAGACCTAGTAGTGGCATTGATGGGTAAAAGGGTGTGACATTTTATAGCCCTTTGGGCATAGTCCTAAATTGTACTCCAGAATGGCTGGATCAGTTCACTATGTTATGAAGAGATCATTAATATAGCTATTTTTTTTCCTTCATCCCCTCCAGCAGGCATAATTTCTCATAGATATAGTTACCTCAGAGTTACGTTTTTATCAATTTGCATTTCTCTAATCAGTATTGACTTAAAACATTTTTTCATGTGACAACTTTGAATTCTCCTTTTGGAAAAAAAATCTGTTTATACGTTTTGACCATTTGTGAATGGGGGAATGTTTTTTATTTTGTTTTTTATAAATTTGATTCAGTTCTATACTGAGCATATGTTTAAGAATTTAGGCCTTTACAGTTTTTGGAGGAAGAAATTAAAGATATCTATAATCTATGAAAAATGCTGTAAATCACTATTGATTAGAGGAATGCAAATGAAAACACATCTTAGGCACCATGTCTCACTGGTCAGATTGACAAAACAGGAAAATGAAAAATGCTGGAGAAGACGTTGGAAAATTAGAACACTAATGCATTGTTGGTGGAGTTGTGAACTGATCCAACCATTCTGGAAGGCAATTTGGAATTATGTCTAAAGGGCTCTAAAAACGTCCATATGCTTTGACCTAGTAATGCCGCTTCTAGGGATGTATCCCAAAGAGATCATACAAGTAGAAGGAGGGCCAGGATATACAAAATATTTATAGTAGCTCTTTTTGTAGTGACAAAAGAGGACATCAAGAGGATTCCATCAATTGGGAAATGATTGAACAAGCTGTACTATATGAATATAATGGAATACTATTTTACTATAAGAAACAGGAGCAGATAGACTTCATAATAACCTGGAGAGATGTATATTAGTACATATACTAATATACTAATATAGTATATATGCTAATATATAATATAGTATATATATACTAATATAGTATATATGCTAATATACTAATATAGATGCATATTAGTATATGTACTAATGCTGAGTGAGGGGAGCAGAACCAGGAGAACTTTGTACACAATTATAGACAGATTGTACCTGTGATGACTGACTTTGATAGATTGGGCTCCCCTAAACAATGCAAGTTATAAGACAACTCCAAAGGACTCATGATGGAAAAGTCTATCCACAGTTAGAGAAAGATTTACAAAACCTGTCTGCAGATCGAAGCAAACTACTTGCTCTCTCTCTCTTGCATTTTGTTTTGTTTCTTCTATCTCATTTTTCTTTTCATTGGTTATGATTCTTCTTTACAACTTGACTAACGTTTAATGTAAAGATATATGTAAAACCTACATCAAATTGCATGCTGCCACGGGAGTAGGAAGGGGGAAGAAAGTAAGGGACAAAATTTGGAACTCAAAAACTTGCAGAATTTAATGTTGTAAACTAATATTAAATAATTTTTTAAAAAGTATTTAGGCCTTTATCAGAGAAATTTGTTGTATTTTTAAAATGTGACCATTTAGCATAATGTAGTTTCTCTAATTGTTTAATTTAATTTGGTCTATATTTTTCTTTTTTTTTTTCTGAGATGATAATTACTACCCCTCACTTCTTTATTTAAGTTAAAGTATATTAGATTCTGCTCTGGCTTTTTAACTCTCTGTGCTTTACTTTTCAAAGCAAGTCTCTTGTAAAGAATATATTTTTTAGAATCTCCTTTCTAAACCATTCTATCTGTTTCCATTTTATAGGTGAGCTCATCCCATTTACCTTCACAGTATTAATTACGAACTGCATATTTCCTTCCGTGTTCTCCTATTTCTTCCTTCTGTCTGTCCTTTTACCCTGTCCCTCTCCAAAAGTCTGTTTTATTTCTAATCGCTCTCTCCCTCAATTAGTCCTCCATTTTAACAGCCCCACTCACCTGCCTTTTCTCATATCTTCTTCCCATCCTATTTCCTTATTGGGTAAGTTACACTTCTATACAAAACTGAGGGTATGTATATAGTCATCTGTCTTTGAACCGGTTCTGAAGAGAATGAAGTAAAAGCATTGACTTCCCCCCCCCACCCATCCATTTCTATCTACATTGTAAAAACTCTTCCTCACATGCTACTAGTAGGTGAAAAAAATGTGCCTACTCTTCATCTCCCTTACCCCTTCTCCCAGTGTACATTCTTTCTCACTCTTTAATTTTTTGGAGATAATTCCAATGCAATTAGATTTTACCCATATTCTCTGTCTATATCGTTTGTTTAGTTGTTGTCCTTCATTCCCAAAGAGGACCAAAATAGCATCACTCTGTTGGGGTCAAGGTAAAATATGCCTGACTATGGCATTTCAGACCATTATGAGCTTGTAGGGCTCTGCCACAGGCTGGGGACAAATAGTCCACCTGAAATTTAGAGTAGAAATATCAGAATTTTTGGAACTCACATTTCTTTTCCATACTTCTGCTTTGTTTAGAGAGCACAGTGTCTTCTTTGATGCAGGCATGCCATGTTGGGTGATTCTGTGACAGTGTCTCCCATGGCACACAATAGATTCTAAAGCTCTTCTGTGATACATTAAGAGTCTCCTTGTATCATTTATTTGGCATTCAAAGTGGTCTGCCAAATTGAGTTGCACTCTCTACAGTAGAGTTTGAATGCTTGGCAGTTTAACTTGAGAAATGACCTCAGCGTCTGGTACTTTATCATGCCAGATGGTCAGAATCTTCCTAAGTCAATTTAAATGGAAGCAATTAAGTTTCCTGGTGCATTGATACTATACTGCCAAAGTTCCCCATGCATAAAACAATTGAATCAGCACAACATTTCTGTATACCTTCAGTTAGGTAGGCAGTCTAATACCTCTTCTCTCCCACACTTTCCTTTAGAACCTCCAAACACTGAGCTAGCTGTGGAAATATATGCGCCAACCTCATCATCTATGTGTACATCCCTGTAAAGTATACTGCCAAGGTAAGTGAACTTATCCACTGAATTAAAAATTTCTCCATTTGCTGTAACTCATGACTCTACATATGGATATTGTGGTAGTAGCTGATAGAGAACCTGTGTTTTCTTGGTGTTAATTGAAAGGCAAAAATTAGCAAACAGCAGAGAATCAACCCATATTTAATTGCATCTCAGCCTGAGGGGTTGCATCGAGGGCACAATCATCTGTGAACAAAACAACATCAACCAACTCTCCCTCCACTTTAGTCCTGACTTGTACCTTTTTCAAATTAAATAATTTACCATTAGTACAGTAACTGATGTTGTTCACATTTTCTTTCTTATTGAAGCATTGCTGAAAATATGATGTTAAGGAGCATGTCATTTCTCACAGCAGAGTAGTACTGCATCCCAATCATATACCAAAATATATTCAGTCATTCCCCAATTAATGGGCATTACCTAAGTTTTCAAGTCTTTGCTACCATGAAAAAGCAGCTATAAATATTTGAGAACATACGAATTCTTTTTCTTTTTTTCCCTGATCAGTTTGGAAAACATACAATAATAATGGTATTGTTGGATGAAAAGGTATACATAGATTAATAACTTTTGGCCATAATTCTAGTTTGCTCATCAAAATGGTCGGATTAGTTTAGAGTTTTACCAACAGTGTATTAGTGTTCTGTTTTTTCCACATCTTCTCCAACATTTGTCCTTTTCCCCTTTCTACCATTTTAGTCAATCTGAGCAATGTGAGATGATATCTCAATGTTGTTTTAATTGACATACTTCTAATAAATAAAGATTTAGAGCACTATTTTTCACATGACAATACATAATTTTGATTTATTCAATGGAAAACTGCCTGTTCATACATCCTGTAATTGATTAAATATTCCTTTTTCCCCTTTACGATTATACTCAGCTGTGCTGGGTAGATTATTCTTGATTCCAAACCCAGTTTCTTTGCACTTCAGAATACCTTACCCAATGCCCTTTGGTCTTCAGTGTAGAAATAATTCATCTTGTTTTATCTTGACTATAGCTAACCAATATTTAAATTGCTTCTTTCTAGTTGCAATATTTTCTCTTTGACCTGGGAACTTAAAAACTTAACTACAATTTTCTTATGAGTTTTCATTGCAAGATCTCCTTCAGGTGGTGATCGGTGGATTTTTTTTCAATTTCTATTTTACCCCCTAGTTAAAAAATTTCAAATAAATTTAAAAAAATAATTTCTTGTAATATAACATATAGACTCTTTTTTATCATGACCTTTAGGTAGTCTAATAATTTTTGTATTATTTCTCCTAGATCTTTTTAATATAAATTTTTTAGTTGTTGTCTTATTTACATCATTCATTTCCATGAAATTTTTGAGTTACAAATTTTCTCCCCTTTTTCCCCTACCCCAACCCCAAAACAACGATCCAACTGTAAATCCCCTCCCCCAATCTGCTCTCTAACTTTCTGGTAGTGCAGGGAGGGTCACCCTGCACATCTTAATTCCCAGTTGCATGTATTGCAGAGCTTTAGATTCTAGCTTCTCTTGGTTACTCCCCTGTCATCCACCCCAACTGGAATGAGAAGCAATTCAGTACAGGCTGTGCATGTGTAATTACACAGGAATTCTTCACAATGTACATATTGTGACAGTCTGAAAATATATCCCTCTTTCCTATCCCACCCCACTTTGTTCCATTCTCTATCCTGTCCCTGTCCCTTTACTGAAGTGTGTGCTTCCAGCATTCCTCCCCCAGACCCTGCCCTGCCCTCCATCATCTGCCTCTCATCCCCATTCCCCCAACTCTCCTGTGTGGCATGATACCCAGTTTGGAGTTTAC